>VXAZ01006407.1:859438-900110 GCA_013399875.1 Gymnorhina tibicen
GGGCGCGCTGGGCAAGCCCACGGTGCGGCAGGAGCGGGCCCGGCCCGGAGCCGCGCAGCACGAGGATCGGCCCGGCTTCCAGTACGACCACGAGGCCTTCCTGGGCAAGGAGGAGGCGCGGAGCTTCGACCAGCTCAGCCCGGAGGAGAGCCGCGAGCGCCTGGGGTGAGCGCCCGGCCCGGGCAGGAGACGTGGCAGGGGGAGGGCCCGGGGTGGGCCCGGGGCGGAGGAGGCGGCCTGGGGCTGCCTCAGTGTCCCAGGGGAGTGCGGGACCCTTCCCACCCTGAGGGGCTCGTGCAGCCGGACCCTGTACCCCAGAGCGGTGCCCTGCACCCCAGAGTGGGACCCTGTACCCCAGTGTGGCCTGCAGGTCGAACCTCTGGGTTTCGACTTCTCTCACACCCCGCTGGTTTTGCAAAGTAGCAGCCAGCAATTCATGGCTTTGGTGTTTTTCTCTCCTGCCTTTTCTGGCCCTACAGCAATAAGCCACGCGGAGGGAGCTGCTGTACGTGTGCTGTGCCCGGTGTTGGACCTGCTGCCGGAGGGCTTTGCTGCTGCAGCTCCCTGCCTCTGGGACACTTGCCCACGCCATATCAGTGTTAATGGAGTTTAAACCATTCCTTCTTTACAGCTACCTTGACAAGTCCACTTCAAGGATCTTCCCACAGCTTTTCCACTTGTGACTTATTTGCTCACAATGTTTCAATTGCTGTTACTTCCACGCTGTTCTTTATGCCAAGAACAGAGACCATGCCTTACTTTACTGCTTCTCCCTCCTTTACACCTACAGGAAGCCAGATAACTAAGAAGAACTAAATTTAATAGGAGTTAAAGAAAGATCCTTTAATATAGCTACCACAAAGAAGATTAAAATATCTGCACATTCTTGCTAAGATTCCCCTTGCCTTCCCTTCTGTAGGGAGTGGCACTTGCTAATTTTCTGTCTAGCCCCATCATAAGCAGTAGCACTGTAATCTCACCGAGTAACCTCTTTATCCTTCTGAAAGCTGTCACTACTATTTATGTGTCTCAGCAAGTAAACAGATAAAGTGGTTACCAGAAGTGACCGACTTCATCCTCATTGTTTCAAGAAGAAGCAAGAGAAACCATGTTCTCAGCATTCATGATCTATGACCTAGACTCTCACGAGTTGTATCACCAAAATGGACATGCCCTCTTTACATTGGTCTGCACTTATTAGTGCAGATAATGCAGTCGGGGATATGATTTAACAATAGAACTGGTTTTAAACAGTTTTTACAAATGTTAACTCAGCAAGGGAAGAAGTTTAACTTCCAGTGATCTCACTGATTGCCCTTTGGAGAGGTGACACAGGCACGTTAAAGTACAGCCATAGTCAATAACCTGTTAAATGGAGGTGACTGAGGTGGCCCTCCGAGGACACATTTTGGGGTGAGCACTGTGCATCAGAACATCTGGGATGTGGTTCCTGGGGGGCCTTTGGGAAAGTTTCGTACCTTTCAGCATTTCCCAACCTTGTAATTTTGGATAGCATACTGGGAGGTAAAGAGAGGATTTAAAAAACATTTTGTGGCTTAATAATCAGATATACTGAACCCCTTTCCCCCAGTTTTGTTATGGGCAACTTCGGTAGTGGGTTACAAATAGAGTCACTTCTCAGCAAGTGATTGACTTTTAGGAAGAAGGCAGATATAATTAAAAGTTATTTTTAAATTATTTCTGGGAGAAAACAGAAACATACAGTCTGCTGCTTTAACCAGAGTGCATGCTGCTGTATTTATAAGCCATTTTACTTTGCGTAGGAAGTGTGGCAGCACATTGGTCATCCCAATGATAACAGTAAAAAGTGAGGTCCACAGTCCATACAGCACTTTTTACCTGTGCCTTTGGTCTGCCTGTTGGCAAGACTGTTTCACTGTCCCGATCTTCAGCTGAGAAGTGGGGTGGAATAGTGCACATGGATGCAGTGGACCTATAAAAACAGGTAAAAAGGAGGAAGCATGAAACATTTTTTGGTACACAGTCCTGGCTTCTTTCATGTTATACATTGCCAAGAGCTACTAGCATAATCATTTAATACATTTAACAGTAGAAAGAAATACCAGATAAATTAACTCAAATTCATCGTGGGGAAAATCTGGTGGCAAATAGAGTTCATCATCATTCAGGGAAAGGGATCTTTCGATTTGAAAGATTTCAATCGATTTGGATATCGATTGATACAAAAGAGAAGAGGTTTTCCAGTCAGTTAATTCATACTTTACTAATTCAGAAAGAAAATGAGGGCAGCCCTTTTTTTGCCCCATAGCTCAGAAGCAGTGTGTTTATAAATTCAATCTGATAGTATCAGACTCACACAAGATTGCTGGAAGTTCAGCAGAAGATGCTGCTGCTATTTCAGCAACCACTTCGGTAAAAAAGGCTTGGGAAGAGACATTGCTTCACTACTTGAGCAGTTCCAGTTGGCCTGGTGTGGTTTCTTTGCGGAAAACCAAGATATGGAATTGAAAAGAATGTTTAAAAGTGCAGATCTTTTCCCTGTGTCCTGTGGTTGCCTGGAGGTTTAGGGAGCTCACCTGTTGAATGTCAAGTCAGGATTTAGACAAATCAGCTCCTGCTCTTACCCCTTCATTCCAATGGCATGTCAGTGTTCCACAGGCATGGTGTGAGCCGGCCACTGGATGAGGCGCAGGGCACCTGCAGACAGGCTGCCCCTGCACCTCATGAGCAGGGTGAAGGGTGCTGATGTGCCCAAAGCCAATCTGGGTGTTCCAGAGAACCAAGGTGTCCCAATTCCAAGAGCAGGGACAGAAGCCAGTTTTACAAGCTCAGCCACAAAATGGTGGAGTTTATCTATTGCAGAGAACATAAATGGTAGAGAGTCTATTGTCTTTTTTTTTAACTGCAGCTGTGTGCAGAATGCTTCAAAGATGGAGGTTTCCCTGGGAATACACCAGGACCTGTCACTCCTGCTGATTTCAACAGGGCTTGAGGCTGGCAGCTTTACACAAGACAGAGGTTTATGGCCCAGCTGCCAGCAATGGCTAGGGACCTGCTGCAGACTTGATACTGCTTTAGTGAATAACAGGCATTCCTGGCAACACCAGCAATACTGGTTTCCGTTGGGAATGAAAGAAAAGAAACAAGTGGAGGGGCAGGCTTGGAAGGGGAGACTGTACCTGGTGTACATCCCCAGCATTACACAGTCGTATAACTCACTTCACCCTGGTGTCAGTCTGCTGGAAAGCCAAAGGAGAAACTGCAGGTGTCCACCAAGTCCTGGATTTTTGCCCTGGTTGCCCCCAGCAAGTTTGAGTACAGGCTTTGTCCTGAAGCAAAGTTGGTGTCTCCTGCTCTGAGCCAGCATGGCCACGCCCTATAGGCAGTGAAGAACAGGTCCCCCCTAAGATACGAGACACGACCTAAGAAAGCCAGGTATTCTCTGTTCACTAATTTTGGTTGTGCAGGTTCCTTTTGAATTATTTGTAACAATGTTGAATAATGGATAGAGACATATTCCTTAAGATGATGTATAAAATGCAGGAAAGCCTTAACCAGTAGGACAGCTTTATGAGTTTGGGGCACTCCGTTTTTGTGGAAAATCAGGGCCAGATAAAGATTACTAAAATTGGCCTGACATGCAGTTTGGTTTTCTGCCTGCTCTTACAGATGCTGATCTCTTTTTACAGGAAGATTGTGGATAGAATAGATGACAACAAAGATGGCTATATCACAACAGAGGAATTAAAAACCTGGATTAAACGGGTACAGAAACGCTACATCTATGAAAATGTGGCTAAAGTTTGGAAAGACTATGATCTAAACAAGGATGATAAAATTGCCTGGGAAGAATACAAACAAGCCACATATGGTTATTATCTAGGTAAGAGAACATCTTCAGATTGTATGATCAAGGATTTTTGAGATTATAAAATATGATTTCTTGTCTTACAGTCAGCAGGAGTTTGGTGTCACATTTAGGGCTCTTGAAGCTCACATTAAATTTTATAGATGCTTAGAGGTCAAAAGCACTTTTTAGTTATTTATTGCAGCCCTTTGCACATGGGTCACCAGCACACAGAAGGTTTTTGTAGAGGTATCATTAAATATACTGACACAGCTGAATTAAAGTCTCCTCCAGTTAGAAATATAATATTTTTTAACATTAAAAAGGGTACTTTAATTAAAAAATAATATATTGTCTAATTAACTGTATTTGTGAATTTAGTCTCTAAAATCTTAAGTCTAGATGTTAAAAATTTAGTGTGTGTCTAAGCTATAGCAAAGTTATTGATTAAAATCATTCTTGCAGAATAACATGCTTCAGGCTGTGATCAACTGCAAATGAAAATCCTTAACAAATCAGGCAAAAGAAACATTTATTAAAAAATATACCTGAATTCCCCCCACCCCCCTCCATGTTCCCTTTGCTTTTATAAGTTAATGAAGGAAGAGGAGGAGGAGAGATCACTTAAGCTAAAGGGCAATACTGACAGAGCAACAAATCAGTATTAATTGACCATTTATACTTACTGGAAATGAGAAGACAATATTTACCTACCACGGAGGCAGTTTCTAGAGTAAGCTTCCTGGAGCAGCAATAATTCCAAAGTCTACGTTAGATTAAAATGGAGCTTGTTACATTTGTGGAAGGGAATATTTGACACACAGTCCCTGCAGCATTATCCCTGGAACCCTTCTCAGCCCCTTGTCTTGCTTCTTCTAAGCCCCAAGATTTGTAGAGCAGCATTCTGGGCTTGTGTTAATGAATACTTAAAATTCCCATCTCTAATTCCTGGCATAGTCTTTTTCACCTGTGTTTGTCTCCCAACATATGATTTGTGAAATTGTTATGAGTATTTTTCATTTTTAAAGTCAGTTTAATGATCCTATTCTAAAAATTATATCCAATACCATTCCTTTTATGCCACTGAACACCCTGAAAAAATGTCATTGTTTTTAACTGAAAATAATTGTTAGGTTCCCTGTAGCAGAGGCGTAGCACTGAGATAATTTCAGTCAGTCTGCCACCTTCTGAAACCACGTTTCCTTGGTTTGCTCTTCTTGAAACTGAAAAGTTGTGTGGATCATACTGATTCCTAAAGAAGAAAACTTCTGTGAATGAAGTCCACCCGAAATACTGCCTAAGGGTGCTTGTAAAGGCAGATTTAAAAAGTCTGTGAGGGATAATAAACAATACTGCAAAATTCATTAATCTGGATTGCAACAGAAAGCTTGCTCAGAAATTTACTTCTACTACTGTCACCTTTAAAAATCAAACCAAGTACTTGATCCCCGAATTTAAAACTTCACAGGGAAGAGAAGTTCCATTTAGAACAACAGCTATTCTGGCAATAAACTTTTTTATTTCTAGACTCAAACAGCTTTGTTTTGCTAGTATGTTTTAAAGGAAAACACTTCTGAGATCATCTTGATTCATTTGCAGAAAATCCAGAAGAATTCCAAGATGCAACTGATCAGCACAGTTTTAAGAAAATGCTGCCCAGAGATGAAAGACGATTCAAAACTGCAGATCTGGATGGAGACTTGGCTGCCACTCGTGAAGAATTCACTGCTTTCCTTCACCCAGAGGAGTTTGAGCACATGAAAAACATTGTTGTCTTAGTAAGCAAAGCAAAATCAATGCCATTGTTTCTACTTTTATGGATGAACTTTGAAGTCTTCTCTAACCTTTCCAGGCAGGGTTTAGAAAGAGACACACACATAATAGCTAAATGGGGAACAGAAAGGGATGCCTTTCATGATACTCACTTGATTTAGAACTCTCAATATAAGAAAGACTTGTTAAGTGCACTTAGGCAGCTCCTAAATTGAATCAAGAAACAATGTTGAGGCACAGACTTAAACCAAAATGAAAGGAGGGTGTGCTGACATGCAGCAGCTGAGTGTTTCATGCAAGCTTGTATCTGCCCCTGACTTAAGCAGTTCATTCAATCAGGGAATTTTTTCAACGTGAAAAGATATTTGTATATTCATTGTATAAACAACAGTCACCCTGGACTTAGTGAGACTACATTCACTTGTGTACAGGGGCAGGTCAAGGCCTCAGAACATTAAATGATCAAAGGTAGGTAGTCAGAACTGTCAGTTTTTTCTTGATTACTTTCATGCAAAATTGTTTTCCAGGAAACCTTAGAAGACATAGACAAAAATGAGGATGGTTTTGTGGATCAAGACGAGTACATTGGTAAGTGCTGTTACTTGTTTCTTATATAATCTCCAGTCCATTTTTCCATCTTCTCTCAAATTTGCAGCAGCATTAACAACCCAGAGATGAAAAGTTCTGTGTTCCAGTTCAACTATTTTACACCAACCATCCAACCCAGCAAGTTTAATTTCATTTCAGGTAGATAGCAACACGACCAGGAAAAGTTCCTCACACTTCACAGCACAAAATTCTCCTCTTGTTCTCATTTAACTCAGCTAAGAGTTATATGAGAACAAAAGAAGAGAATTTGGAATAATATTTTTCATGGCAGGGATCTTCTCTGTATATTACACCATGTTAGCTGCTGTTAGAAGGCATTGTTTAGAAATGCAGGAGGATCAGAAAATGAATGAGTCTTTTCCCAAGGTTGAATGGTTATCAAATATCCAAAACACCTGGGTAGCAAACATTGCAAAAAGAGAAAATTCACCTTGTTCCTACTAGTTTTTTTCCTAGTTTAATTAGTAAGTAAAGCCCATACTTCTGTAGTGATGATACCATTACATTTTGATGAGTTTTAAATCCAGAAAGTAGCACTAAGCAAGCATTAGTGCAAAGTTGGATGAATCTTTCTGTTTCTAGTGGTGCTATAAAGATCACTTTGCATAGAATCAGGAACAATATACACACACTAATTAATGGCAGGGGGGTTCTGTTCCTTGTAAATTATATTTAGCCCAGAAAGTGAATGCTATTCATCTATGACTGAAATAACAGAGCAGCATAATTTCCACAGTAATTTCAGTTCATTCAGTGACATTACCTACATATAATTATAAGGTAATTGTCAACATTTGTTACCATGTGAATGCTGGTTTTTCTTGTCTTCTATAGATAGGAACATAGAATGTTCTAGTCACGATCACCCCACATTGGCAAGGATGATAAAAATCAAATTGACAGGACATGTCAGTTGCTTCAAATAAACAATATAATTTGCACTTTAAAAAATGAAAAAAGAAAGTGAATGTGTTGTCTGAAGTTTTCTTCATGAGTTGAGAAAACTATGCTTAAAATATTCCTACTTTCCTTTTTCAGATGCAATTTTTTTGAAATTTTGATGAAGGTGGGATTAAGAAACCAACAGAAAACTAAATCTCTTCTTTGCTAGTTTATAAGGAACAACAAAAAGAAGTCCAAAAATTTCTGTCTCTAGATTGAGTATTTGTTGGGGAGATTTCGTGAAGGTTATAGTATGATTCCACCCTCTTTTTCCTTCTTTCCTCCCATTTTATCTTTTAAAAAATTTGGTTTAGATTTACACAAGCAGCAGAGCAAAATACCTATAAAAGTGTTGAGCAGAGAGAACTCAATTCTCACTGTGCGTGGGCAAGTAACAGAGTATTTCAGGGACACTGTGGACAGTGACAATGGAGAACCTCAGCCCAGTGTACACAGTCACACTGCAGGGTCGGGGGATTATTCTTGGCTTTGAATTGAGCATTTATGTTTCCCAGAGATATCAGCCAGCCTCTGGCCCTCCTATCCAGCCACGTGGGTACACTTCTCCTTAGCACATCCTGGAAAACCAAACCCAAAAGGCATTGGAGAGGAGAGGAATAGTATCACAAGGCAGGCTTTAATACTAAATAGAAAAGTGGAAGGCTTGAGGAATAAGCAGTCCTGATGATCAGGAAAGGATTGGCCATGGTGACCAGAAGAATGACATGGACACACCACTCCTCATTTGGAAAGCCCTGTGATGTACAGAACAGTTACAAGTCACTTGGTTTTAATAATCACTGCCACTCTGCTCTGTTTATGCAGAAAGCAGCTGCGGCACTGTGGCGTGGTCCTACCAATGCTTCCAAAATGTAGCACAGGACTGATGTGCAGAGCAGCTCATGTGCGTGATCTCTGTGTCCTGTGTCACAAGCGGTGCTCCCTCCCCAGGTACCCGTCTGTGACAAGTGCACTGTGCCTGTGGTTTCTCACAGAATGCACCGTGATTCATGACTTCTCCAGGTCTGTCTGTGTGGAAGAGTGTTTCCTACTGGAAAGTGCTACAGCACTGCATGGTTAAACGAGAACTGATCTAGTAAGCTGGATGTTTCTTACACAGACTTCTCTAAGAGCAGTACAAAAGCATGCAAGTTCCATTTAGCAAGTTTTGTTTGCCTAAATTCCCCCTGTGCCTTTTTTGCTTTAATCACTGTCTGCTGGCTGGAGTCTGATCTTACTCACAAAGACATTTGCTGGCAGGGACAAGATAAAATGGCTGAGTTCCTTTCTCTCCATGTGACTGAGCCTAGCTTATGACTGCTATTTAACCAAAGATCCGTAGAGGATTTTGTTCATCCTGAAATTCAGCAGATGATGGCCTTTGAACATGTTCGCCTCTCCTGTTAGACTCACCAGCAGTGCACAGGTATGATACAGGGTAATGTGAGAATGGGCAGAATCACCAGCAGTGAAGAAATAGGCCTGACAAGAGATACACACAGCTACTCTATTTACACCGCACATTTCTTTTTCTGTACAGAGACACGGTGCAAAGAGTGAAAAGTTCAGTCTTTCTCTGGGGAATGCTGTGCAAATATCTTTAGTTTGTGCATAATTTGCAAAGTAAATATGACTCAAGTAAGACCCTTACTTCCTCTGCAGCTGATATGTTTGCAAATGAAGAGGGTGGACCAGAGCCTGACTGGGTGATTACGGAGCGTGAGCAGTTTTCAGATTTTCGTGATCTCAACAAGGATGGAAAGATGGACAAAGATGAGATCCAGCACTGGATCCTCCCCCAAGACTATGATCATGCACTAGCTGAAGCCAGGCACTTAGTCTATGAATCTGATGTAGACAAGGTATGTAGTGTTCCAGTATAGTTTTTAAAGAAGTTGTATGAGGTGGTGTGGGTTTTTTTAAATACCAGCTTGCAAGAATTTATTCTTAATAACTTTTCTTCAGAGGCTAGAATTGCTAGTGGATTAATGTTTCCATGGCAGTTTCAGTTGGTAGTGTTAGAGTCACAAAGTAAAAGTAGTAAAATACAGTTTACCAGCTCTAGAAGTTCCCCTGGCTTTCATTAGGTGAGATAAGAAACTATCATCTTAAACCTGGATGTTTAACACAGCAAAAATACTCTTTTTCCTTTAGGAGTGGCCATGACTTTTGTATGTTAATATAGACTACAAGAGGAAAATAAAGCTACATTTAGATGGGGGGGTAGTAAAACCACTCTCAGTTCTATAATGAAGCACATGTCTTTCACTTAAACACTGGTTCTGATGTGGGACAACAGATTCCAGATGGTGATCTTCAGAATTGTAACGCAAGGAAAGTTGGAACCTGAAAGCCAAAATACTCTTAACACAGAAAGTGTAAATTGCTAACATAAGCAACCATCTTCCATCAAAGTACACCAGAGGATTTTCATTTTTACTGTCAGGAAGATGAACCAAACCACAGGGCAAAACTGTATACCAGATAATCCACTGTTAACCTCTGCTTGGCAGTGAGTTCATTACAAAGAACTTTCAATTAGCAGTTTGACCCAACTGAAGCCTGTGGGACTTCTATCTCCCATTGAGGTCCAAATTTCACTCACTGTGACAGCTACAAATGATTGCTGAACCTGCAGTCCACTGCTGTGAAGAGCTGTCTGTTTCCCAGGGCTCTTGCAAGTCTGTGCTGGTGTGTCTTTGACTTAGCTTTGAAAATATTCTTACACGGGTTTTGTTTTCCTCCTACCAGGATCAAAAACTGACAAAAGAGGAGATTCTAGACAACTGGAATATGTTCGTTGGAAGTCAAGCTACTAATTATGGGGAGGACCTCACAAGAAACCATGATGAACTATGATACAATGTACCAACCAGCATGCCACGTCTTCTATCCACTTTACTGAAATCACTGTGTCCGTCCCCTCTTAGAGGGAAGATGGACAAGGGACACTCACAACTGAATGACTTGTGTTAATATTATTTTTAACATGCCAGGTTGTTACCTCAGAAACCACATAGAAATAGCTTTTTTTACTCTTTTCACGTGGTTAAATACAGTATATAATTACTACAGTTTTATTTTTGAAAAAATAAGAAGGTAACTTTCTGAATAGGTTAGAGCCTGACATGGAAAAGGCGCTTCTAAAAACATAATTGCAAAGATCTTTAATAGCTAAGTATTTTCTTCAAACCCAAGTTTTACCATATTGAAATGCACCTAGGATTAGAAACCTAATGTTTAAACAGACTTAAGTTATTTAGTTGTCTTTTCTAATAGCATATAACAGTTTAGAGTTAATCCTTTGAGCCTCCTATCCAGAGAAGAGTTTGATACCAGCTTTGTCTCCACACAGTTTCTGTGTCCCAGTTTGGGTCAGTGGTGCAGGAGTGTCCAGCAGCCCCCTGGCTCCTGCTTCATGAGTGCAAGATGCACAGGTGGCCCTTGTCCCTGACCCCACCACAGTGCAGAGGTAGCACTGGGGCCCAACCCCGGCCTTGCCAGCCAGGGATGCAGAGTCCAGCGTGGCACTGCTCCTGACAACAGGCTAAGGTACAGCTATTTGTGGGCCCGTGGGTTTGCTGTTTCCTGGGAGGAGTTGCGCCACACGGAGAATTATTTATCTCCCACTTTTCACACTTTACCCGAGCCATACTCTTGTTCACACAGTGTGAATGGCAGCAGTTCTGTGATGGAGAAAGAATGAGACATATCACCCCTCTGGGCCTTCTGTCTCTTCTGCCACATAAGAGGACAGATTTTTGTGGCTGAAGTTCTGGGTTTGTGTGTATATACGTATAAGTACATCTTACTGAAGCAACTTAAAGACAGCTCTCCTTCCAGAAAAAGGGGGGAAGCTGTCCACACAGGTGCTTTCTTTTTTACTGTATAATGTGAGTTGTTACATGTATATTTTTATATACCCAACTTATCTAAGTTTGGTTGTTTGTAAATGTACTGGTTTTAAAATTCGCTCAATAAAACCAATACTTCTTTTTGATACTGTGAAGGTGCAATAACGCTGACACAGATTAGCGGAGAGCGATGATGTGAAAGCACAAACCAAGCCTCTAAAGCCAGTAGTTCCCAAAGCACGGGGTGGTCATTTCTAAAAGCATCTGGACATACAGCACCAACTGTTCTTCCTCGCCTCATTAAAAAAAAATAGAAAAGCCAAAAATGAGTGCAGTATACATAGGTGCTGTAACTAGAATTTGTTCTGGACACTAATACTAGGAGATCAGGGCTCCGCAGCAGTGTTCTCTGGGAGGTTTGTGGAAGGTTTGGTGTACAGCCTCACACACTGGTCCCATAACCATCCAGAGGGGAGCTTTGAGACTCCCAGGATGTGAGACGCTTCAGCAGTTCAACACATTTGTGAAAATCATCAGAAGACAATGCGTAACTGTGACCTCCGTAAACAGTGTCATTTTTATAAGGTCATAGAAGAGCCGTGGTGGAATATTTTACACCTTGCAGTTGAAGATAATTAAATCTAGATTGCTGAGTCTGACGGAGATTACATGTGCTTGCTGGCACCACTACTAAGCATTTGGGGTGCACTTCTTACGACATTGCTAGCAATGTCTCTGAAAAATCCCTACCTCTTCCACTAACATACAGTAGGGCAAATGTCATAAAAGTGAACTGGTTCTGCTTTTACAGTACCCTCAAGTAAAATAAAAGCCTAAATGCAGTGTTATCTGAGAAGCAATAAAATTGTATCCTGGCACATGGAAATGATTATATATTTTGTTTATGGCTTGGATTAGGAAAGGTTTATTGTACTCAATAATCCTGACAATCTTTATCAAACTAACATATTTTATCAACAGATTTTCAGTACTCTCTATGTACTCAGTTTACCTTCTGTTTCAGGAAGCAATACCTTAAAAGACCTCAAAAAACCGCTTGTTTCCTGCAAGTGCAACTGCAGCTCAGACTAGATACTAAGCCAAGGATTTTCAATGGAGCCCAGGGGAAGGTTGTTTGCTCACTCTTGTTGAAATTCAGTGGGAGTTGGGTGCTGAGACACTAAGCATTGTTGCCCTCAGCTAAACATGACACTTCCAAATGCACTCTGCACTGTCCCAACAAAAAAACACATCTGTGCTTTGACAAGCAATCACATTTTCTTCCACATTACTAAATGAATTTGGAACAGAATTAGCAGCACACAAGAGAAATATCGTGTTCTCATATTTGTTCTTGATTCCTGTTACTGCTTGGAACACATTGGTATTTTCCAGGATAAAACTATACTTAAAATGAATAAGAATGCTGAAATCAGATGAGTTGTTCATGCAAACAGTATGTGAAAATTTAGATCCATAAAAAGCTTTTCTTTTTTTTCCCACAAGAGTGGTATTTGGGTAGCATATATCCAACTAGGAAAAAGGAAAACACGCCCATTAGAATGAGGTTTAAAATAATCAAATTATTTATCAATGATGGGTAATGGGGTCATACTAAGATTAGGAGCTTTTTTAATAAAGCAGAATGTAGAAACACTTTTTTAGAGAACGTAAATATCCCTGATGTGATTTCATTTTAAAGGCTCCGCTGTTTCTGCAGTTCATGGTGTTTCTCTTACCAACATTCAGTAATGGCACAGTACATTCCATGCACTAAATTTCCCTTTCAAGCTCAATGCACTATGGAAGAGCAACTCCAAAAGAGACTAGAGCTTCTGGGTTTAAATTTAACACTATTTAAGGAAAGCAAACCTTTGCTAGGGGATATAACTGTTAACATTGTGATTTTTCAAGCCTAAGGTTTCTAATGGGGTTTGACTGTTCCAGAGATAACAATTTTTTTCCTAGGTAATATATTTCAACTCATATTATGAGCAAACGTTACAAAATTTTAGTGTAATGTGAAATACTGTAATGTCAGATAGCATTATTTATCTGCTTAATATGACAAAAACCATTAATTGCTGGGAGCCATACTTCATCCCAGCAACATGAAAATCCATTTTGTGCCTATCTTGTCAGTTATTGCCGATTTTCTTAATCAGTTGCGACACAGTGAAATTCTGTTGGGAAGTGTGTTTATGTATTTCCAACTGCAGGTTCTGTATGGTAACTCTTAGTACATAGATCCTCCATTAACTCAGTGTTTTCACTATGCCTGTGCCACAATACATCAAAGGTGCATTTTTCTTACTTAGATGTCTGGAATAGCCATTATTATTGCCCATACAGTTTTAATTATTGGAATTTATGAAATGAACTAAGTGGTTAGTGTTCATTATCTTATAATTCCATTTAGTGATTCAATCAGGTTGAATCTGTCTCCTATTCCAATAAAAGGTACTTTACATAACTCCCTGAGGAGAGGAGATCACAGCCCATCCTGATCTCGTTTCACTTACACAGGTATCTTACAATAGTTGCATAATGCTTTACTATTTGCAGTGCAGAAGCTGATCTTGATCCCAGTGAAGTTAACATGAACTCCTAGTTCTAAGGAGTGTAAGAACTAGTCTAAGTCCTAGTCTAAGGCCTTGGCCACCCAAGGGCAAACAGAATAATGGGGTGGTGGGACTGGAGGTCAGAAATAACCTTACAGCCTTCAGATCCTGATCTCCTGACTACTACTGAGCACTAACATTTAGGAATTTAGACTGATTCATACTCCTGTGAGATAGTTAGGGTGTAAGTCTAGTTCATGGAAGACTGTGCAAAGCCTTAGTGGTCTGTTCAAGGAGCCTGAGGCATTTTATTGAGTCATGGTGACATCACTCTTAGCAAATGAAGTGAGTTTTACAGAGTGACAGAAGGATCTACAAAAAAGATTTCATAGCTAAAAATTTTGCAAAACCTGACTTGGCCTGTAGTCAAGCATTTGGAAGCATCCACCACTTCTCTGTCATCGCTCCAATTTACTGTGTACTGTATTCCATTCAGTATATCCAGCAAGGAGCATATTAACCATATTCACTAATTACAAAGGGAGAATTTAGGATTATTTTCCACTGAAGTTTCAGGCACCATTAAGGCTGATGTCTCTGACGCTCAGGTGCTGTATAGATTATCCCAGTCATGATGAATTTCAAAGCAACCTCAGAAGAACAAGTTACAGCCTTCCCCTAGTGTGAAACAGTGAACAAGGGGCACACATGTATGTGACACAACAGGCGATTTCACACCTGCATTCTGCCTCTCCACAGGATAAAGGAAAATATCTCCAACAGATGGGAGTGTTTCTTCACTATGGCAGTGACAAGAACACAATTATCCTGTGTATGCATTACTATTCCTATTTTTAAGTGAGGGATGTCCATCCTCAGCACAAGTGTTGACTCTGAGGGCAACAGAGGCAACAGAGCTCAGTTTCATATACTGCATATTAGTTATTTTCCCTGTGGAATAATTTATTTCATAATCATAAAGGGTCCAAATAGGGTCTGTTTGGCTAGCTTTTGAAATTTTAGTATTTTTAAGTGTTTCTTAGTTGACCTCATTTGTAAAGTTGGCCACATTTGTGGTCTGGAACTACCATATACCTGAAATTCCAGAACAGCTGTATAGAACTAGTTGTGGCATGATCCTGAATCTGAGTACTAATTAAGGGTGACCCATACATTAGAAGTGACAATGTTTCATCATATAAACAAGAATTTATATATGCATTGAGATGCTTAGGAAATATTTTCTTTATATGGGAATAGCCTGACAGCCTTTAAAAAGGACCAGTGGGGGTACTAAAAATGAAAAATTAGTATAGCTTTTGAAGACATACTTTGAAGTAATTACTGTACTTACTGAACTCCCAAGAACGTGATGTTCTCAGGACTTCTCAGGACATACCTTCTGTTTGGATAAAAGCCAGTGAATGTAATGTTTCAGGAAGAAAATAAAAGTGGGGATGGGCTTTTATCATTAGATCAACTGTAAGATAACACAGACATACAAAACGTAGTATTGACAAGACGGACAGGTTAGATACATCCCCCCAAATTACTCCCAATGCCCCCCTCCAGCTTTAAATTCAGCTGAAGTTCTGCTGACATGGCTTTCACTGCATCACACGGGGCCTTGGTTCCTGGGACACAAAAGGAAGGAATGCTAGTTGAGAACCCATCAAAGACAAGAATTAAGGTGGCTAAAAGTTCCTGGAATCTTTACATGGTAACATGCAGATGAGACACTTTAAAATCATAGGGAGCATCTTTTTAAAAGTGAATTCACAAGGAACTTCCACGGGCAGCAGGAATGAAGCAAAAAGAGTGGCTGGAGAGATATCCTAGAATATAACAAAACCAAAAGCTTTCTTCATTCCTGCTTTTAGCTTAGAAGAATTTGCATCGATTCCTTTGCCTGTCTTTTATATTTGTCCTTTTTTTGAATTTAAATTCAGTTAACAGTAGAGATGTGACATTTCTGGGGACCCCCAAACCTCCCCAAATCGCTTTGAAATGTTTTGTGCCAAAGAAATGAAGTTTTAACAGCTATTACATCTGCTCCAAACTGGATACAGCAAAGCACAGTTAAACAAACAATCAAAAACCCCATATATGGAAGAGACTAAAGAAAGTGTTATTCCATTATTCCCATACATACTTATAAGCATAAATATATCTAACCTGAAACAGACATATTTAGGGTTATACTGAGTTGGAATATTTAGTTTACTACAAAATAATTTTAAAGTTAGCTTTATACCAGGAAAGTATTTATATACTTGTAGGCTAGAGAGTACTGTTTTCATGGAGACAATAAATGCAGTAATTTACACTTGAGTTTAGTCAAACTTGCAAATGTTTGCTGCATGGGTCTTTCTCTAGGGTAGCTGCATGACCTATTCTTGAGCTAACAGTCAAACCCCATGGCTTTGTGCCAAGGCTGCCTACTCAGCTTCTTAATTAAAATGTCTGTGTGTTAAATCTACTCTACACGTGCTGCATGTTCTGGGTGTGGACTTTGGAAAGTTTCAATCATCAGAAAACCATTATGAAATTATTTCAGTATAAAAAGGACCTTTCTAAAGCCTTGTTATCCACTTGCAGTTCTGTAGACATCTGCATGGATATAATAATTTATTTTTCCTCTTTTTGCAAGGAAATCCATTTTCTGCACTTGTTACCCCAAAGCTTGTAAAAAGTCAGCTTGCATACAAGATGTTAAAATAGGTCCTCTGGGATAAGAAACTTGGGGATAAGGTAAGTTTTCCCCTGAATCAGACTGTATTCATGGTCCTGCTTTGCAGTGTTTTCAGAATTTTCTAGCCATGTAACTGTGATGTAAATGAACATTAGTTTAAAAGTGGGAACCTGTGTCCAAAATGCAGTCAACAGAGACAAGTAGGGCCCTTCAACTGTGGCTTCAGAAGGTATAATTATGGGTGCATAAAGCAGACAGTGCAAACATCCTTTCTTTATATTCCTGCATCCCTTCATAATATACACAAACACAGCTGAAATGAAACAGGCAAGATGAAGAGCAATGAGAAACGACATGAAATACTGCCTTTAAAATCCACTTTATTCAACTGGAAACAAAACATTTTAAAAGGTGATAATGCTCTAAAAGCTATTTAACTCACCAGCCAAATCAAACTGACCAAAATCTAATTTATTCCTTGTCTTGTTTAGCAGATGCTTAAAAGATCAATATAGTTGTCTCTGTAGATCGACATGAAATATTAACCAGCCTGAGTGTTCTGAAGCTTTTTACAACATATTCAGCCTCATTAAACATTAAGCAGCCTTGAAATATAAATATAAAATAACTATCAGCTTCCTATCCTTCAGACACAGAACAAAGGTAACTCAAATGTGGGAAACATGAGGAAAATATATTAAATGAACTGGGAATTCACAGAGAAGTTAACTTAGGAAAGCTGTCAGTATAAATTGGCTCAATCAGGTACACTTTACCAGAAGGAAAGAAAATATTGCAATATCAGAAGAATATCTACTACGGAACAGAACAGTAATGTGGCATTTATATCATGGCAAATTAATAGAAATAAACCTCCGACCACAACTATACTAATTTGGGGTCCGGTCGTCGTTTATACTCCAGCTCCTTTCACCCCTTGTATTTGCTTAAGACCCCCTCCCCAGGTTCAGCGAGAACACAGCCCTCTTTTCTCTGCTTTTCATTACTGCCTGGTATGTTAAAAATATCTGGGCAATACAGCAGAATGGAGTTTCAGGTTCACTAAAGGGAAATGTCAGCTTTGCAAATCACTGAAAGTAACCGGACATAAACTGTCAAAATAAGTCAGTGAGACAGTGTGGTTATTGTCAGCACGTAACTCAAGCCTGCAATCCGAGCTGTGGCTAAAGGTTAGAAACAATATAGCAAGACAGTCCTACTAGGATGTACAGATCAACTAATTTAGCTTCAAATGCTGTTTAATTTTAATATATGCGGTATGTTTATTACCTTTTTCTCCCATTTAGCTGCTTGCTTTACTATCACTGCACACTGATAGCGAAGAATAAAATCCAACCCTCACAGTATTGCCTTTACCACTGCTGAGTCTGCCAGGGTTTACAGAGAAGCTTTTCATGTTGCTTTCTTACCGCTGCTTCTTGTCCGGTATTGGTGTCAGAGCAGACATACCAGTGCTACAATTCATTGCAGCAACCTTCTCTCAATTTGGCAAGAAGTGAAACTTGTGTGGGATTCATTTTCCTGCAGAGAGACAAGATTTTGTAAACAGTATATGAAGTTATTAAGTTCTAATTCTCTTCTACAACATGAAGATAGGAACGCCATCAATTAGTCAATGCAAAAACCATAAGGAGTTGAGAATGAAACCAAGAAACTAATTTGGTACTCCTAGAGGCAAAAAAAAGAAATTTAATATAGATATTTTTGAATTTTTGCAGCATAAGCAAGATAGCAGTGGGCTCACATAAAGAATAAGTGTATCAGACACATTAAGAAGTGATACTCAGATAGCATTTGACATTGGGCTATTTTTGCTGCGTTCTCAGAATAGAACTGGAAAGATACTTTTTCATTCCACTGCATTACACCAGATTTTTATACTTTCTCTACCTGTATGCCACACTGTTAACAAGCATTGATTTGAACAGCATCAAATCAAATGTTTTACACTCACTTGCATGCTGAAATTTCAGATGTACTTTGTAGACAGGGTTATACTAACTCCAAACATGTATTTTAAAATTAAATTTAAAATTATGTGTAATGGGAAAAGATTATACACATTGTGAGCAAACTATTAAGTCAAAGGGTCAAATCATAGCCAGCTGTGACAGGCCTGTGGAGGGCAAGCAAAGCCCCAGATTTCTGTACCCTCTTCAGTTCTGCACCATCCTTCCTGCTTCCAGTAAAACTCTGAACAATCCCAGATAAAAGCCAGCCCTGCACTACCAGAACCATGCTCATCCCTTCCCTGTTATGCCTTTTTATTTATTTTTTTTTTTGCTGCCTGGAGATTCTCAGAGCTGAGCTGCCTCTGCTCAGTTCCACTCAGCAGTGACACGAGGAGTCGCTCACATTTCTTACAGCCACGAAGGAGCACAATGAAGCTCTAACAAGGCACAGGGATGGGGCTGCACGGTGCAGGCAGGAATGCACAAAATTCTCACAGCAACTTAAGGAGCAGTGTGGTGCCTTGCTTGCTTCTTTAATCTGAGTCTTTGCCTAAATTGCAGGTCCTGCAGTTGTTTGGGAAGGAAGGTAATTTGACAGTTGTGTCAAGCATTTCTTTGATACTGTGGTACAACACAGAGGAATCGAACAAGGAGGTTTTCTTGCTGAGATTGTCAGAGCTCTTATCCAAAAATCCTCTTTCTCAAGGGTGTGCTCATTCATGTGTCATCCTTGTATCTCACTGAGCTGCTGGCGTGTAGGAAACAAGCCAAAGACCACAGTTAGAAGGTCACCTAAGTGTTATGAAACTGGCATTGATGCTTAGGGTAGAACAAGCAGGCACAAAGATGGGGATGGATCGACAATAATAGTATTGTGAAGGGAGAAGAATTTTCCCTGTCCAACTGCCCTCCAGTCAAACCTGGAAATCAAGCCTCTGCACAGATGAAATCTGCTTCACTTTTGGTGCTTTGCTCCCTTTGAAAATCTGAGTAACATTAAAACCAAAATGAATGCCAAATTTACTGTAAATATTTGCTCAGACAAGGTGTAACTGCTTGCTTTGATCAAGCTGCACAACCCAGTTTCTGGAATGCAATCTTTGAAGTCTTGCAGGTTCTTTTCATACAAGACCTCTCCTGTCCATGCACACAGCTAAGCTTTTCAGCTAGGCAGTCCCTCATTACTCATAACTTTATTACTTACTACAGTGCTTTTTTCCGGAATGCACAGCTCCAAGAAACACTACAGAGCAGAGCCAATACTTCACTCCCTCCAGTTCATCTAATTCCATGGGACTCATCTTCACTTTCAAAACTCCTCACAGTCCCCAGTATTGCTGATCTCTCAGCCACTGCTGAAAGTTTTATTTCCATTGTTCAGCTACCTGTTGTTCATGTTTATTTTTTTAAAGGCCAAAGAGAGGCCAAAAAAATGTGTGTATAGTCCCGTGATGCTCCTCATATTTCAGAGGATTTTCTAAAGTTGTAGTTAGCCACACATGCTCTCCTCAGCCACACCTTCTAAGAATATAACTGCCACATTAATACGCTTCCTCTACGAGCAAGACAAAACAGAGAGGAAGAAAGGAAGATCTAATAGAGCAATTGACATTGCAGAGAGTGGGGAGGAAGAAACTTCCTAACCAGTCCCATCCAGGGTGTTGAATTCAGGCTGTGCATTCTTTCCTTTGCTTCCACCCCTGTGCTTTCCTTTTTCTAGTGCTGTAATTTCTTCAGCAATCTCTTTTGGTTCAGCACTGCTGCAGTGGTTAGGACAGTGAAATTATGCCTCATAACTTGGATTCCTAAGAATTACAGTAATACAAGTAATAAAACAACCACAGTTTTATCTTTATTTGACTAAAATTCATACCTCAAGAGCACCAAACCATGAAGAAGTAGCATACAAGGGAGAGAGAAAATAATCACATGGATCAGAATGGCACACCACAAATGCATCAACCCTCAGCTTGTATTAATTGTATGGTTCTAAAAATGGTATTTTCTCTCTCTCTTTCAATGTACCTATTTAATGTGCTCATTTACATCCACAGGCCCTGTTTAAAATAAATTTAAAATAAATTTCTCTGTAAACAATCCTCCTAGAAAAAAAAGAACACTGAATGAAACACCTCTGCACAGGCTTTTTTGCTGCTGTAGAGGATATGTAATGGATGTCTGTGCAGCAGCACATGAAAGACAAATGAGGAAGCAAATTATTCAGCTGTTTGGTTTAAAACAGAACAAAAATGTTAACATATATGCAAATTTCTTTCACTGAAAATTATAAAACTATCTTGGTACAGCTCTGGCTTTCCATTGTCTCTAGAAAAACTGAAAACCTGTTTAAGATCAAGACAAACGCAGGCACACACAAACCTCTGGGCAGTTAGAAAGCCATCAAAACATGCCAATAGGAACGTGTGCTGGTTTTGACTGGGACAGAGTGATTTTTTCCGTAATAGCTGGTATAGAGCTGTGCTTTGGATTTGTGCTGGAAATAGTGTTGGTAAGTCAGGGATGTTTTCATTATTGCTGAGCAGAGCTTACACAGAGCCAAGACTTTTTCTGCCTCTCACCGCACCCCATTGAAGAGGGACTGGGGGTGCACAAGGAGCTGGGAGAGGACACAGTTGGGGCAGCTGACCCTAGCCAACCCAAGGGGTATTCCAGACAACATGGTCTCATGCTCAGTGTATAGAGCTGAGGGAAGAAGGAGGAAGAGGGGGATGTTCAGAGTGGTGGCGTTTGTCTCCCCAAGTCACTGTTATGTGTGATGCAGCCCTGCTTCCCTGGGATGGCTGAGCACCTGCCTGTCCATGGGAACTGGAGGATAAATTCCTTGCTTTGCTTGTGTGGATCGCTTTGGCTTTCCCTATTGAACTGTCTTTATCTCTGTCCATGATTTTTCTCACTTTTACTCTTCCAGCTCTCTCCCCCACCCCAATGTGGTGGGAGTGAGTGGCTTTTTGGGGCTCAATTGCCGACAGAACATGTGAGCTCTTTGAGAGCACTCTCATAGAAATCTACGACCTACTCATAAGCTTTTGAAACTCTACTTGCTATAGGTCACTGAAGAAATTAATTCCTGCAGCAGACCTTTTTATAGAATTAATTTTTCCTTTAGGAGTTAAATTACTATTAGACATATATATAATTGGGTACAAGCACACACAGAATGAACCACCAGCAGCAAAGTCATTTGGTCACTTATTTTCTTAAAATATCTAATATTCTTCACTAAGTTTGTTTTCAGAAGATATCGTGCTAGATTTGCAAACAGGCTGGAAAAAAACTAATTAGAACTAACTATTGTTGAGAAATGTTAATGTGGAATGGAAGGCATTTAAAGAACAGTAACAGAGTTTAAAATATAAGTTCATTCCAGTAAATCAGTGTCAAAATGACAAGAGAAGCCAACATAGCTCAAGACAGATATATGGAACAATATGTAAGACAAACAAGAATGCTTTTGAACCCATCCATAGAATATCGGAAGTGAAAGATTTGATCAAGTATTAAAAGAAAAAGGCTAAACCAAATGAAATAAAACCAAAAGTGAATCAGACAGTCAAAATCTCTCAGCATGAGGTTTTTTTCCTGGTTTGGGTTTTTAAATCTTTTTTTTTTTTTTAAATTGGGTCAAACCCAAAGATTTAAGAATTCACTTTCCAGAATGAGAGTAAAAAGCATCAAACTAAAATGCAGTGACTACTTGGAATATTTAAAGAATTAATTTGCAACTGTTCCAAGATATAACTGTATTTGATGCCTCCTACCTGAATTCTCCTATAAGCAGCTTTTAAGGCTGTTTCCAACCTTTACTACTTTCTTGTATCAATGCAGTTATGCACTGACAGCCCTCACCAAGCAGGTAGTTTGGCTCACATTCAGGCAAACTGAATAAGCAGCCCAGGTGATCACTGTGCAAGGTACTGCCAGTGCATGAGCAACCTCAGCTCTGCAGCAGCACTTGAGAGGCAATTTCTTCCCTTGGTGTCTGCAGGAATTGCACCACATCTTCATTCAGTGTGAGTGAAGGGAATGGCCCTTCTTCTCCCTGGATGTTGGTACTGGTGCTGGGAGTGGTGTGTTAAGGGCCTTCAGAAGCTTTGGTGGAGCACAAGGCTGTCACTCCTTACACACACTGTCCTTGCCCAGCTCAGCCCCAGAGTGCCCCCAGCACATCACCTCCGGCTGACATGAGGGAGATGGCACAGACTGTGCCTGCCCTTCATGATGGTATTTTGCAGCAGGGTACTGGGGCAAAGTGGCTTTCTCAGTCCTGCCTGGCTCCTTACACTGTCATAAGGATCAAAACTGGAAAGGTGAAGTGTTTCATGGTAGCTGATCTTAGGTAAAAAGCCTATGATAGCATTGGATTTTGCTGCTTTTTCTAAATCAGAACAAACTGCTAAAAGAAACAATTTAAAATTACCATCATACTGGGTGTTGTATAGATCTTCTTTAATCTTTCCTACAAGGCTTCCCAAATGTTTGACTTTACATGTAAACCAGAGCTCTACCTGAAAGCTTCACTGGTCCTTCAGTCTGAGTTTTCTAACTTTGATTAGACAACTAAGGATGCAGGTACCAGATGGGCAAATCCTGACATAAACAGTCAAAAGAACTCACTGCTTAATCCACTGCTAATGGCACAAATGCCAGCTTTTTCCTGGTACAACGTATCTTCCCTATCGGCTCAGTGGCAGCCCGTGCGAGGGAGCAAGGTAGTGACTTACACCCCTTTCTTCTCTTGCAAAAGGATGCACAGCTACTCACAACTGAGCCCAAAGGAAGCCCACAGACTAGACATCAGATATCCAAGACAGAAATAAAAGTGGGAACAGAAATTGCGAGAAGTCTTCACTGATACTTTACAAGTTCATGTAGTTCAAGAGAGATCCCTGAAGGCAGAAGACCATCATAATGCCATTAGTTAAGGGAAAGGCTAGGGAAACTGAAAACGTATGTAGGGAAAGCTTAAAAATCATTTTAGAAAGCCAAGCGAGGGAAACACTTTAAACAAGCACACTAGTGGTTCAATTAAGGGTTTCAGAGATGCCTGTAGGAGAAAATCTCAGAGGATATTACTGCTAGGGTAGACAAAGGGACGCAATGGGAACCTGATGTGGAGATGTTCAGAACCATTTCCCCAAGTTTCATATTGGAAGCTAAATGCATTAAAAAATTTAGAACAGCAAATGTATTCCAGAAATGTGGACAAAGTGCATTCAGTAAGTTATTCAATCATATATCAGCACAAACAGAGGGGCTGAAGCTATAATTTTACAAACAGAAACAGCACTGAAGAGCAAAGCAAAGGAATCATTGATTAATAAGGTAGGCAGATATGAGAACAGATAATTTACTTTTCAATAAATAATTTGGACAATTGTTAAAGAGAAGATGCAAGATGTCTTAGGAAGAACTCTGCTGGTTGATCTGTCAAAGAATCCAAAATGAAGACAAAACGGCACAGAAAAACTCATAATGAAATCTGTTTTAAATCATTAATGAAGAATGACCAAGTACTTTCCAAAACAAAGAATACCACTTGGTGTAAATAATGTGATGCAATTAGTATATTTTTACATAAAAATGATTTCTTTTAAAAACAATGGCAAGGTTGGTTTCTTTTTTGGGGGGTGGGGGTTGGATTGGTGCTGGTGGTGAAGGTGGTGTTGGAATTTAACACTAAACCAGGGTACAGAATTAAAAAGATGAGCAAACTTTATCATTTATCCCTTTCTTTTCCAAAACAAGGTTACATTTCCCCTAGAAGCACAAACTGCACACAGGTATTTTCCATCCACAGATTAGTGTGCATTTTACAGCCCCAGTGTGAACCCTACACTTAAGTGCCAACTTATTCAGCAGAGAAATGTAAGAGCTTCCTTCTCCTGCTTCACATACTCCCACATCCATTCTCCATGGTCACAGCTGCACGGCCTTCATTTAAAAGTGGGTCTGCATTTGCTGTTGCCTCGTTCATAGGGAATGGGAGGTTTTCACTGGAACTACAAGCCTGTAGCTCTAGCCACAGCTTCATGCTTTCAACTTGGAGGAATCCAGTTAGATTTCCCATGTGCTGAACAAATATCAGAGGTCACACAAAGAGAGAATATGTGACCCTCTAAGAGCATAAAGACTGGAGAGGAGGGAAGAAGGATCAACAACAGCTACTACCTACCACTACAAACAGTAAATGAAAACAAGATATTTAATGGGGTTTAAAAATACTGATGCAAAAACTAACTCTACCCTGTGTCAAACAAGCTGAAATAAGGTGTAGCACTCAGTTTTCTCAAAACAGTAAACATATAATGGCCTTTTCCCAAAGACTGGCTTCTAAATAATTTAAGATCAGCGTAGTTTGATTGATTTGCAACCATAGCAGAACAATGCAACACAAAACAATCCCCACACCTTTTCTCCTTTGCCTCTTCGTTTTGGAGTCATGTTCCTAAATGGAGCCCATCAATTTGCCTCGTGTTAGCAGAGGTAGGAAGTGTGAGGAGCAGCAGAGGATGGTGCTCTGCATATTCCCCTGGCTGGGATGGTTATCCAGCACTCTCCTCGGTCCTTGGCAGTGACTGCAGCCTGAAAAATAATGGCCTCAACAGCTTCCTAGGCCACTTGCTGTTATAATCTGTATAATAAGTATTAGTTTAGCTTTTCATATGGAAAGTTAATCCCCCAATAACATTTCAAATTACTGAACAATGTTTGGAAAAAATCATACCTACTATTCAGAAACCTGTGCTGCAATCAGCTACACGAGATATACAGCATTCTGTAATTAGTGCACACCTTTCAGACTTGGCTAATTACCTCTTATGAATTAAAAATTTTCACCCCCTCCCCCACCACTATACTTGAGAGGAAAAAAAAAAGTAAGAAAAGATAAGCTCTATACTTCTAAGTTAGCTGAAAATTCAGTAAGATAATGTCACTGATGTGGTTATTTCCAGGTGAATATCAGGTTATTCAACCTAGGTGAATTTAATGACTCTGGACAGGTCGTGCAATGAATTTTCCTATAAATCACTTATAATTGCAAACATAAAAATTAAAAACCAGTCTGAGGAGAGAGATAACACAGTATAAATGATGGAAAGCAGTAATCTACAGATAGTGGTGCTGCTGTTTTAATTGAGGCCATTCTGATGTGAAGCTTCCGAACCTCACGGGGACAGCACTAGGATGAGGAGCCCAGGTTCTCTAACATGCAAGAGCTTTTAAATGACTACACATGATTAACAAACATGTTTTTAATATACTGACATAAAACTTCAGAGTTTCTCCTCTCTAATACAATGCTCTTCTACATGTGTTAGAAAGACCAAGCTCGACTTGGCTATCCACACTTTCTCCCCAGTCTCCATTATCAGCTGGCTATTACTGCTGTGCTGAGCCATGCATTAGGATTAGGCTTGCTTGCGCTGGATTCCCAAATCAGTACTTTGAATGACACAGAGCATTTCAGGTTCCAAATTCCCTGGGTAGAGTCCACCTTTTTTTATATCTCTGAGTGTTGGTCAGATCAACAACACCATGACCTAGTCATAAACAACCTGGATCAGTGGGAGACTTTGTTCCCCAGCTTGACAGCAGCACTGAAGTCTCCAGTTCAGTGACAGAGAGAGGGAGCCCACCACCTCTGCCTGCCCTTGCCATGCTTTGGAGCACAGAGGCCTATCTCATTTGTAGGTGTTAAAACAAAAGAGCTGGCACAACAACTCCAGCCCTGCCCTGCAGCTCCACAGTGCTCCTGGAAGCCATCACTGCACAACCCACACAGGGCCAGGATGACAAACAGCAAAAGGACAAGGGGCTCCAGACCAGTCACAAGGGCACTGTTATTACTCAGAATAACAACTGAAAAATACAGCTGTTCTCTTCTCACTGGAAACGGGAGCGTGATGGGGTCTGTTTGTCTCCCCTTACCTGCAAAGGGCCTGAAGCAAAGGGCTGCACATGCAGCAAGAAGGGTCCACATGTCCTCTGACCTGGTGTAAATATGTTTCATCACCTTCTAGCAGGGAACCCAGTCTTATTCATGGATGTCATCTAATGAAGCAGTCATGCCCTTTTAAAAATAAGTCTGGTTTAATTTATCACCTTTTTAGAGTTTTAAAAGGTTTTGATCCTTTTTATTTTAGACCAAAGCTTTAGGAGTGTTAGCTGCATCAAAAAGGAAATATTGAAAACCATATTACAGATTTTCAGAATTAGGGATCACTTGAATTTCAGTCTAGGAGCCAAACTCATCTGCTTTGTCCTGTATAAAGTTTGGAGCCAACATTAAGTCCAGGCTTTTACTGGTCATAATTTAGATAAGACTGAACATTTCAAACATTATCCATTTTTATCAGATTTTGGCTCCAGATGAAAGAAACCTTGCAGGTACAATCATACAGCCAAATGACTAACTGCCACCCTTTGTGCCTGTTAATTATTTCTGGCCACAGTATTCTGTGCATAATGGAGCATGGACACAATATGATGGCTTTTCTTTTTCTTTTTCCCCTCCCACCTACTTTTTCCCCCCCCTCTGTTTGGTTGTTTTTGTTTCTTTTTTTAATTTGGCTTCTAGATCAACATTTTGAGAAGTCAGCACTTGCTTTGTTGAAAGTAAAGGGATAATCAGCCAGGAACAGCCTGGGTTGTCTTGTATAGGTATTCAGTATTTGCTGCTCTCAATGACTTTTACTTAGAAATGGGAGAGCAACCATAATTATGAAATCAAGCCCAAACTACTTCAAAATTAATCACTTCGAAAATCCAGAAACCATTAAACAAGTATAGACATGATGTTGGGGGCAGGGAGGGTGAGGGAAGGAGTTTCATCCCTGGGAAAAAAACCCTACAAACTCCTTGTCCCAAGCCATTATATTTCATTTTATTTTTAACTTCTTCCTACTTGCCATGGGACAGAGGTATTGAAATCTTTCTATGGTATCACATTAATATAAAATCATTCTGCTTTTTTTCTCATGTGATAGTGAAGTGTAGTCACGTTAGCACATTTCATTGTAAGTTAGTAAAAACGAATGTTAATATGACCTGATACTAATCCACCATGACAGAAAATTCCTAATACGATAAAACTTTCATATCATATTAGTAGAAAAAAGTCAGTTCCTGCCTGTTCCAGGTCACTTTCAATGTTGCCTTTGAGCATAAAGTAATGACAAGCATTTGTCTATTTACAAAAGGGTCCCTAGCACTGTTCAATGGCAAAATAAAATTATATTCAAATGTGCCTTTTTTCCTGCTCTATGTGATCTAGCCCATTGCAGGAGAGCCCTCAGAACACATCATCTGAATTCACCTTCATTTCTAGGCTTTAATTTTGAGATGCTCAGAGTGCCTCTTGTACTGAAGAACAATCTCTCTTTAAATGGTTGTTTCTGTATATTGAAATTATAACAGCTGCAAAGATAAATTATCAGTCCAGCTTGGCTCCTCTACGCATTTTCATGACCAGTCTTTGGCAGGAAACAGTCACCCATGGGCAGCATGGTCAGTGAGTCCCTCAAAGCCAGGTAGACAAATACATTTTTTTTTTCTTGCAAGAACTCAGTAGAAGTCTGGATGAAGCAGACCCAAGTCACAGCTGGCTCCAGAGCAGCTCTCCATGGGGCAGCTCCCGGAGGCTTTGTAGGCCAACCAGTTAAACCAGCTGGTTTGAAAGCTGCCATCAGTTCTTCAATTTGCCTGTAGTTTGTCGCTAAAAAAATCTTAAACTCTGATCTCATATGTTTGTCATCTCTGGGAGATCTTTGCTTGTTTGGACCAGGATTTAATGAACAATCATCCTTTCTGTAATATCAAAGCTGTAAATCTAATCTAAAATGCCTAAATAAGGTGATAGGTACCACCTAAATAAGATATCACGTGTAAATAAGAAAGTGCTTCCTAGGACTTGGGCATTTCCCAGAAACTGATACAAGACTTGAAAGAAACACCACCAACTTATTCTTTGCAAAATCTCTGGCTGAGCTGAGTCTAAATCATAATTAAATCCATTTCCTTTGTCCTTGGTGACCCAAGTGACTAGCACTTGGGTCATTCTATCACCTGATGTAAATTCAGGAGGAGCTCAATTTAAATCCAGATCTCTATGGCAATTTCCAACAAACTAAGGTCTGGTTTTCTTGCTGTAGTCACTTTTCCATTGCACTCTCATTATCCTAGACTGTAAGAATTACTGTATGACCAGGTAATCCCAAGAGCTGCAAATACTAAGTTTCCTTGCATAGGTTTCACAGTTCACAAGTTAAAGTTAGTGTTACAGAGAATTAAATTATTCAACACGAAAGTTTATTTTTATCAACTGAAATACATCCAAGCAACAACAACAAAACAATCTACTCATTTTATTTTTCCTCCAGAAAATGAGAGGAACAAAGAGTTCAATTTAAGCTGCAGTGGAACTGGACTGAAGACAGATCACACAATGGACCAGCTTAGCCTACAGAATATCTCCCAGGTCAAACAGTGTAATACTTACTTCAATTTGTTCTTCAGCTCTGACTATTGGATACAATTCTGTGTTGAAGATGCTAAAAAAGCCCCAAAATTTTTGAGTAACTTCACTGCTCAACCTTAGAATGAAAAAGAGAAGAAAACTGTGGTTCTGGTGGGGAACGGCCAGGTTACTATAAGCAAAAAGAAGAGTAATTTTCAGTTATATTATTGCCTGTGAAACATTAAAAGTGCAAAATGTAATTACCTTAATGCTATTTTTGATATCATATCAGCAAATTACACTGAGTCCCTACTGTGACACTTATATCAGGGTAAGAATTATCCTGTTGTGAGTGTCGATCCCAGGGGAAAATGAGGCAGCACAAATGGCTGTGATTCTTGAGCAATTAGCTGCTCCAAGGCTGAAGATACTCTTATTTAAAAGATACTCAGGGAATGTTTAACCTGTAAACATCTTGAACATTTACCTCCTATTTGTTTTTTCAGTAATTAACCCTCCAGGGGATCATCCTATGCAACAAGCATTTCTTCCTTATTTTGCCACCCATTTTTCTTCTTAATCATGAGAAAATCCCTTTCTGCTATTAAGATACACACCGTGAAATTTGGAATTGTTTGTAATAACTATGTCTTTCCATTAGTACTAATACCCTAATGCCGCAGGAGAGCCATGTAATGTGCCGAAGGATTATATAACTTCACGTCGAGCAAAACGAAATTACAAGTTTCAATCACCTTTGGGAGTCAGTTTTTCAGTTTTCAAAGTTCTTTAAGATTTATTGAAGGAAGAAAGAAATATTGATCATTGCGACTCATTTCAGATCTTAAGCCTTTACTCTGGATCCAGAGGCACTGGCCTGAAAGGGCCAGAAGTACAGAGCACTGCCTTAGGCAAAGGCTACATTAACACATTCTGCAATGGGCATCAAAAGTACACGCAGCTCTTCAAGGAAACTTGATATACACAGCAAGAGCAAAGGGATATAATATTAGTGCAATGGTACCATTTCAGCATCAATCTATTCAATAATCTCTATATCCTTACTTCAAATTTTGAAGTTTAGAAGCTTATATTCTGCAATAAAAATTCTGGATGAATGTAAATCTTGAAGTGTTCTGTTAATCAGCACGGGCAAAAGTCAGCCACACCTGTAACAGAAAGTAAAAACATATAAAAATACACCTTATAATCAAAATCATTTTCAGCTCTAAGCACAAAAGGAAAAAATGAACACATTTTCAAAAGAATCCAAAAATCTCTCTTTAAGGCATAGGAAATAACTTTTTGTAACACTAATTTATAGACAAAATACAACTCCATAAAAACATCAACTTATAATTAGGTGCTTTAAAAAAAGTAAGTCTTTCTCCTTGTAAAAAAAAAAAAGTCAGGTTCACGACTTACAAAATGTCAGTTCAACATCGCCAAACTTCTGATTTAGGATAATTCTGCTATCCTTTTAAATTACAAAAATTACAACTATTACAACACTTTCATTATTTTAATGTACCACTGAAGCAAACTGAAAGTATGTACTTTGGGAAAAGTGGAAATTATTGATTTGTGAAAAGCTTTGCATGCCATATGCAAGACTAACAATATCACCCATGTACATGCCAGGTTATTCTATCATCTTTTACCATGATTTCCTTCCTTCATTTACAGTTGCCCCACAAGTAGACTTTTTTCCTGTTTAGTAACTACTGATTTTTTTCTTATACAATTAACTCCTTAGCAAATGTTATGCTCTGTTCGAAAATAGCAACAGAAGGATTTTCTTTACAGTAGCTAGAGCCTTGAAATACATTGGCAAATGCAATAAGATCTGCTCCACCTGTTGGGAATTTTAAATCCAGGCTTTGGGCTGTTGTTTTTAACTACTTTTGTGTCACTACAGCTGCCACAGAGCTCCGTGCTGCTTGTGTAAAACACACCATGGAAGGACAAGGCTGCTTTGTAACATATAGGTGAATACTGTACATATACACGAAACCCATTTGTTTTTTCTCCTGGCAGGACAAAGTTGTTGATAAATGAAAAATATTTGAAAACAGCAGCTATACAAAACAATGCACAATTCTGACATCTGTTGAAACATTTCTGCATTCATTCCTACGCTTGCTAATGGCATCAAACTCTCATGAGTCCTATATAATACAATAAGAAGTTATGAAGCAGAACTGATTTTTCTCAATACCAAGACCACCATGTAAACAGGTAGCTTTCACTGCACTGTATTTTTCCATTCAGTATATTAAAGGCTTCATATTAATTCTTTCATATGAATTCTGACATCACTGGCAATAAAAATATAGGTTCAAATTCTCATTTAGTGACTGGTGGAGTTAACTTAGCCTACACCGGCAGAGGAAGAAGGATGATTAAGTGAAAAATTCCTCATTATAATGCAATCCTTTGAAACAGTGCATACCTGCAAATATCAATAATTCTGCCAATTACACTTAAAGTACCAAGATTTGTGCAAGGCCATGTTTAACATGCACTTGAGGAGAAAAGATAATAGCAAATGCTTGAAAATTATCCAGACATTAACAATATACTAATAAAAAATATGGAAAACTATCACAAATAGGCATGAGATACGTACATCTTGCAGTTTAAATTGCCTGAAAAGATCTGCAATGAAGACACACGTCTTAACTTTCTTAAATTAGAAAGAAAACAGATCCATCGCGTGTGCATTTTCTGTATTGCCCAGACTGCCAGTGCCTCTTTCCTTGTGTGCAACAAGGGGCAGTCAAGTGAGCCTGTTCTGGTCACTAAGGCAATGTTCCTTACATTTAATCCGTGTTAATGAGATTTGTGACAGGGAGATTCACAATTCTGAAAATAAATTCACTAAAAACCCATTAAATTAAAATTCCATCATTCCAGAAACCTATAAAGCAAAAAGGATTAGGCTGCGGCAACAAACAGCTGGATTTTAACTGTCAAGATTTTAGAGGGCAATGTCTTCATTTCCTCCAAATTAATGCTAAGTGCTACATGGATTTTTTTCTAGTCTTTCTCTTGCTGCTTGGTATTTCCTTCCTACGTATCATCTTATTATGTTGTATTACTCTCTTCTGATATAGAATCTCTATTTTTAGATGAGACCAAAATTAAAATAGGAGAGTGCATTTCTTGTGAATTGTCTAACAATCACCAATATAAATGTAACAAAGCAGTAGAAAGAAACAATGCCCACATCAGAACTGGTCTCTTCATTAATATTTGCTTTGAAAGAGGATAGAGTTTAAAAAGTATGGAGAAACAGGAGACCCACACACATCCCCCTGGCACTCGGCTCTCTCATTCTCATTTTCTTACCCTTGAAAATGATGAAGACATTATTTAGAGGAAGAATTGTGGTGGAGTCACTCCCCCAGATCAGCCAAACTTTCTCTTTGAAGAAAACAATATGATCAAATAGAGGCTTTTTTTCCTTAGGAACTACATCATAAATCTAAGCATAACCACTATAATTAGTAGTAATGAACCTTGTGTGCTAGAGGGACATTCAAATAAAAATGTGACAAATCTTGTAAGAAACAGAATCCTTTTGAATATCTCATGGTACCACTTTTTATGGCACAGTCTATTTGAAAACAAGATCAGTAAGTAACATTTCTAAAAGTATCATTATAATTTCATCACTAAGATATAGATTAAAAGAAAACAAAATGATTTGCAGAAGTCTGCAATAGATCTAAAGTAAAACTGAAAATTACCGTGGATAAATAATGCTTCCTTTGTCCATAGAACACATTCCTAACAAACAGAGAGAAGAAAAAGCATTCATGCAAAATACTGAGATGACCTTATAAACAGACTTATAATAGATAAAAAGAGAAAAAAAGTCATATAAAGCAACTGCAGTTGAGGGTAATTTAGAAAAGAGGAATATATTTCTATAGAAAGCTGAGTATAAATATTTATCAGATGCATAGATGGTCTAAAGATATTAAGAATAATAATGAAAAATTACTATTTCGTTGTCATATACTTCTTGCAAATACATGCTGGGATAATGCTTCAACTATAATAAAACTGCTCATTATCTGGAGATGCAGTAACAGAGAGAAAACATCAGCAACAGGAGAAAAAACATCATTTATATCACTGAGAAAAATTCTGTGGAGGCAGCGAAAGACTACAGGAACAGAGATTCCTTTTTGATATTTGATGTTTATGTAGAGTGATTGAATTGGAATGATTAAAATAATTTAATTAGAAACTGTACATGAAAGTTCTTTGCAAAAGAATAATGTATATATTTGTTCAAATTCACCATAACCAGGCTGGTAGTGGTACAAAATCATTTTGGGGGCAGAAGGGAAGGAAATCAGGAGAGGATAGTTGTGCTGCTCTGCAGCTGACCACAAGATACTTGATTTAGTGTTTGTCACATGAGCAGAATATTGGATGCACTGCTGAGGATGCACTGCTCTCCAGTTCTCACTGGTAATCCTAAAGGGATTCCTCTATTTTCACTACTCCATAGGTACACACTGTGTGCAGTAGCATCCATCTATAAGCCACACTCCAGGTTATTAATGGCAGTCTAAAGATAAAACAATACCAGTCAAATTCCTCCAAAAGACTAGTGTAATTTCTTAAGTAACGTGGATTTTTTTTTCCCTGAAAATAAGACTTAAAACAAAGATGTGCATGATAGTAAAAAACCTGCTTAACCAACAGTTTCTTCCCTTTAAAGGCTAATAGAAGTTCTCTATTATCCATAGTCATCTTACATGATCCTGGGAAAGTATTATTTTCTTTAAGTAATGAGGATAAGAGCAGCAATGTGAAGCAATTTACTTGAGGAGGGCTGGTAGCCGGTCTGAACCGAAAGCTCAGGAATTCCTGGATGCTATTACTGCACTTCTCTCCATAATCTGGTGCTGCCTTTGCTGTAATAATCTTTCGGCAGCATTTGTATTAATCATTTGGAAGCTGTAGCATCCAAAGAGCCCAGCCAGGCCTGCTACAGTAGTTAATGTGCACACACAGTATCAACATCAAGAATATCTTACACAATAAAAAAGCTTGTTTCTAATTAAAAAAACAAGGAGAGAAAAGGCAATAATCTAAAGTGCAAGCTGAACAGTGCATGACAAGGCTGACTGTTATGTCCATTCTGTGATAAAATACATAGCACAAAAAATTCTGGGTTTACTACACTAATATAAATTTACTTTAGGAAACTTTGCTAATTTAAAGTTCTTCCCTTTCTCTTTTTTTTTTTTTTTTTGTACAATACAAAGTAATTTTAACTTTATTATATACAAATCTGTAGGATTAAAAACAGTTGCATATTCTGTCTTGTGTCAAATAGTATTTTTCTTGTTTTGTATCATATATAATTTTTCTTGTTTCCTGGCAGTGCCATTCTTTTCTCTTTGTTTCCAGGAGATTTCAGTAAAAGAACTGAACTTCTATAATATTTATATATATATATATATGTATATATATCTCCATATTAATTTGCAATATTAGTGTTCATACTCTTTGCTCTTTTTTCAGATATATTAGCATTATTTTCAGTCAGGACCATCACGATGTTTTGCTTTTGGACTCCCACAGGTTCAACTGAAAAGTAAAGATAGATTGACACTGTGCAAGATGGGTTGTGCTGGTTTTGGTTGGGGTAGGCTTAATTTTCTTCATAGTAACTGGTGTGAGCTACATTTTGGATTTGTGCTGAAAACAGGGATGTTTTCAGTGCTGCTGAGCTGTGCTTGCACAGAGTCAAGGCTTGTTCTGCTCTTCACCCCACCAGTGAGGAGGCTGGGGGGGCACAAGGACTTGGGAGGGGACAGAGCCAGGACAGCTGACCCCAGCTCACCCAAGGGATATCCCAGACCATCTGGTGTCATGCTCAGCATATAAAGCTGGGGGAAGGAAAAGCTGGGATGTTTGGAGTGATGGACTCTTCCCAAGTAACATTACGCGTGACGGAGCCCTGCTTTCCTGGGGATGACTGAGCACCTGCCTGCAATGGGAAGTGAGAAATTAATTCCTTGTTCCACTTTGCTTTGCTTATTAAATGGGCTTTATCACAATTCCTGAGTTTTATCACTGTTGCTCTTCTGATTTTGTCCCCCATCTTACCTTGAGGGAATGAGTGAGCGGCTGGCCTCGGGCTTGGTCGCTGGCTGGGCTTCACATATAAACATTTTTTATATTTGTATATAAAAATATATTTTTAAATAATATATAAAATTGCAAATATATACATCAAATATACATCTTTTTTTATATATAACATAGTAACATTATCTACTGTCAGCAGAACTACAGGTAGCATCTGTGAGCATTCACATGAGGAGAATAAAGAAGCATGAAGGTCCTCCACGATAGCATTGTACAAAGGGAAAGCTGCTAACCGACTTTGTTCACTGAACCCAAAATCAGGCATGGAAAGCTAACAGGAGTATAGCAAATAATAGGTTATTTTTTAAGATTCCAGTATTTTTCTGGCAGACAAAAAAAAACCCCAAAACAAACAAAAACATTCCTACCTGGAAAAATCCCTTACATCTGTATCAACGACTATGGGGAGCTGCCCAAAAATAAAGTCTGGGATTTTAGGGCATTGTAGATTTTCATATGCAACACACCAGGCTTGTGAGTGAGAAGAAAAATACTACATCTAAGAGGCCTTGCTGTCATTATTTGTACGGACCTGAAAGAATTCACATATAATGCTAAGGCCACAGCCAGATCCAAGCATTCAAATCTAATCCAAAACTCAGCTCCTGGTTTCTCAGTTATCACACACCTCGTTTGGCCAGAACTGGGGGAGTGAAGGGGCACACAAAAAGTTCTAAGTCTGTCTCTGACACACACTCAGGACCAACTTCCTCAGCCATGTAGCTCAGCCCAGAACTGACAGATATTCTGACCCGAGCTGAGCAGAGTTCACTGAGCACGATTCTGCCTGGCACTGTCCGTTGTCAAGCTTCATTCTGCTTTCACCCGTTTCTGGGACATTTAAGAGTTGCAGGGAATTCCCCTCGGCAACAGCTGGGGAGAAGCTCTTCCTCCCAACACCCTGAGGAACAAGGGCCAAATTGGCTGCGTTTCACAGCTGAAAAAAGAAACAGCCCTTGGAGCAGATGGCAGGCAGCAAAGAGTGGTGTTGGACACAATCTTTCAAGGCAATTTAATCCAAAAATCACAATTCCACACAGCTTTCAAGTGAGACCCAAGCTACCTGAAAAATCCTTGATGTCCTAGCAAAGAATTTTCTGACCCTTAAATAAAATAGTGGTAAATAAATATATAACATCTAGAATTATTAAAAGCAAAGGTGTATCAATACAGATTAGTGCCTGGCTGCCACCAGCAAAGACACACCAGAAAGAGAAAACCCCACACCACCAATGCATTTTGCTGCTCTATATGGGTATCAAAGGCAGCACCAGACTGATCTTCAGCAGCAATATAAAACTTGCAGCAAATAAACTGTTCACTGAGATCGCTCTGAGAGAATACATTTTGCTGTAGGACTGAAAGTATCACATCCTCCTTGCTGGCCAAATTACAACAGTCTGTTTCAAAGAGTATATATAGTAATATAACTATAAAAATAGGTACTAAACTGATTCATTTTGCACCATGATAAATTGCTTTATTCTGAGATTAAAATTTAAGAGTAGAAACTGGTGGTATCCAAAGACTTTATTGCCTAGTTTTACTCAGCATAGCTCATGCTGCTATCTGTTAGATATCATCATCATCAGGGTGCCCCCTTGCCCATTCTGCCAATTAAAATCACCCGAAAAGTACAACATCAAAAAGATTATGTTTTCTTTAAGCTGACCTTTAAAATTGAAGTTTACAATGCCCTGGTAAGAACTTAACATCTTAATTTACATAATTTTCTTCTAAATTACAAGTCATGTTTTATCAGGATAGAGTAAGCCAGAGGACATGAGCAAGCTATGAGCCAGCAGCAAAACATTTAAAGCTCAATGGGCCTAAAAGTTCTCACGGACAGGTTATACAATACAGGAAAACAAGAAAAAATAAAAACTCATCTGCTGTTGAATTACACGTGCCCTCTTACCCTTGGGGGTTGCCAATCATCTTCTGCTCTTTCTCAACACTTTAAACGATTACCCAAATAAGATGGAAAATAAAAGTTAACAAGTGTTGAATTGCTAGGATTGTTCATAACCATCTGGAATGATATGGCAGAACAACTTCTTGAATTAAGAAGGGTTGTTTCCTTCACTTGCTGCATGGAAGAACATATGAACTGAAAGTTGTTGAGTCCACTTCTAGCCCCAGCAGCATCACATAAAATTAACATCAATCCAGAAGGAACAGAATGATGACAACTGGATTCAAAGTGCTCTGGCTGGAGGAAAGTTTCCCTCAGCATGTGTTAACACCCAGCATCCATCAAATATATTATTGTTCCTTGACAAATGTGTGAAAATACAGAGTGGGGCCCCAGAATAGTCCGAATCTGGAAAGTACCTCATGAATTAAAACAAGTTTGTAGACTAGGCTGAAACGGTAGTAGTTAAAGACCTGTATGCAAGCATTAGGACATATTTTCAAGGCCAAGTGCTAGACTTCAGTAACTTAAAATTATACCTCTGAGGGAAAGCCCTTTTAAAATTCTTAGGCAGAAAACACACGGCTACTGTCATATCCTCTGTGGGGCTGATTAGTCTCATTTGGAACACCTTTGCAAGAAAACAATATAGAAATGAGAACATGCTTGGCACCCCTCCCAAAACACATTACACGTTGTGCTAAGAAAAAAGATATTTTTCTCCATATGAACCAGCTGATGATTAAAAGAAGAGACATAGCTATTACAATTTTTACATGTTTGATTCCTGAAGCAGACAAGGTCCTGCTATCACATCATGCATGCTTGGTGAAACGCATATTCATGTCTTCTTAGCAAAGAAAGAGGTAGGTTTGCTGAGCAAATCCAAGTCAGGTGCTCTAGAGTAAGCTCTGCAAATCAGGTTTCTACATTATGCCTTAATTAAATCTGCATGTAATACTCCAGCTCTTCATTGGACAGCCAGCCCTTTAACAACTTAGACACAAAAACTCAAAGAAGGAGATTAAAAAAGATGAAATGTTTAGAATTAATCCTCTATTTCCTTTTAAACACTATGATACATTGAAAGAATTTAATATTAAAAGAAACCCCAAACTTTTCTGCTATTCCCACAGGCTAAAGTGCTCACCAGGGTATTATTAAATCATTTCTCTGAAACCACCAAACGCCTGTTAAGTGTTAGGCTCTCACACCCTGACTAACTGCAGGCATGAAGCAGCAGGTGACGTCTCGTGTCCATGCTGAGCCTTGTTAGCTTCTGTCAGCCAAAAGCACCAGAGCAGCCACAGATATCCCTGCAAGAACTGTCCTTCAGCATGGGGAAACCAGCAAAGGCACAGTTCTGCACCCAGTGAGCCTTCCAAGGATTATTTAGGTGGCATCTTCAAAATCCTCAAGCTCTTCTGGCAAATGGCTATCATTGGCAATCAAACTCATCTACATTACAAAGCTGCTCTCAAGGGATTACTGAAATCCCCCTGATTTCACTTATTTAATTTGGTAAGCAGATTGTGTTGCTGCAAAGTAGATTTGCAGATATCAGGATGAACTGTCACTGTGTGCAAAACATGATACTGAATATAGGCTCACAGAACAAGTGAATTTTTGTAGCTGGTGCTGTCAAAGAGATGCACAAGGGAAAAAAAATGCTGCAAAATTTTGACCTCATGGTTTGGTTTGGTTATGGTGGGCAGAGCTGCAGAGCACCAAATCCTTAAGCACATACGTAAAGCATCTGTATACTCCATCTGTGCCAGGGCCATAGTCCTGATTTCAAGAGGCGCTACAGTAAGGGGAAAAAAAAATCACATTGTATATTAATATTTACACCTACTTATTAGGTACTTGCATCCTTTGCACAGCTACCCGGTTGGATAAAATCCCCACTGCAGATACAATCATATCTGAAGATATTTAAGAAATAAAGCTACTTAGCTGGTCCACTGTGTTAGATCTTTCTCGCAGTCAGTCTAACCTCATGCAGAATTGCAAAGCACATTTATCAGCCCTCTGAGTGCTCCTGTGAAAGCTTTCCATGTAAAAATGTCATTTGCCTTTTGTGGTGACAGCTATAAACGTGAACTACGAGTCTGAACAGGAAGTAGCATTTGATAGCACGGCCAGACCTCCTCCTCTCCCTGTCACCAGCCAGCACAAATGTGAGCTACATTTCTGGAGAGGACTGCTCTGCAAAAGGGTTCAGAAGGCTAGAAGTCATCTCTCAGCTTTCACCACAGAGGATGCAATTGCAGTAGCCCTGCCTCTGACTCATCTGCCCAGCAGTAGATCCAACAAACCCGGCTGGCACAGATGGGGGAACATGAAATACATTTAAAAAGCACTAGGAAACAGTTTACTGCAGAAAGGTAGAAAAATGCCGCAACAGAGACAGTACTTGTCAGCCGTGGCCTTGCAAAGGCAGGCTTTGACATTCTCTCAAACACTGTGCTCCTCCACAGCTCTGCACAGAAGGTGAGAGAACTGATGAAATCACCTATTTAACCTGTAACTCAGACAAGAGTAACTCAGTCTGCTCATCTTATGAAATCCAAGATAAGATTTCACTCACATACCCCAAGGTGCACAGAATGTACAGTATCAACTCTGTGTTGGAAAGGTAAACAGAAGAATATGGCAAATTAATCATGAATTACTACAAAGGCATGTGATGGGATTTCATGCCCTTTGAAATGTTTATAAAATAAGATATACTTATGGGTTCTTATTATACAGCCAAGACGAATTTTGAAAGCAAGCATTATACTTGACCTATACAAGTAACAAGGCTCTCCCCCTTCAGGACAATCTACTTATTTTATAACATTATTTTATTTAGTCTGATACTTCTTTGAGCCTCTTTCCATCACTCCTCTTCCCTCATAGAGCATTCCTAGTTTTGAAGAATGCAGAAACATTTCCCAGGTGAGGAAGGCCAGTATGAAGACGATAATTTTTATCCTTAATGCTTGCAATGGGCATCTGACTGTGGCGATTTTGACCAGCCTCCCTGTAATAACAACAGCGCAACATGTAAGTTCTCTGTTGTTTAAACACAATGTGCAAGCAGTTAAACCGGGCATGGAGAAGATTCATAGCCTGAACTTTACACATTATAAAAAATGAGATCCCATCAGCGGCAAACTCAGCAGGAAGCGCTGAGTGGCCTCACCTCACCTGTCTGTGCCGCAAAGGAGTGGGGTCACTTGGCTGTCCTCTGCCAACCTGCCACACCTGTAGCCCACTGACAAGGATGTCCAGGGCTTCACCCACCACGGGCACAACCACATTAAATCTTTCCACATTCCAACACCTTCTTTCTGCCACATTTTTCCAAGAATGTGAAGCACCTGCAACCGTAACTCAAGTAACAATCTGTGCTGGCCGTGGCAGGGCACCACATAGCCCGCACTTTCAAGGGTGAAGTAAACAGCTTGAGGAAGAAGAAAGAGCTTTGAGGATTGTGTCATACAAGCATTAATATAATGCTCACATCAGCAGCACTGTGGCTTTTTAATTTAAAGCATGTATTCCTTTGAGAATTACCATTATCTCATTTTTTTGCACTCTACCTATTATACAATTCTTTTCGGAGATCTTAACGTGACTGTCATGGCTTCTGAAAAGCAGCAATCGCAACCCCCAGCCACCACCAGCCCTTTAAAAAGGCCCAGAGGGGAAAGCCAGCACATCAATTGTTACAGCTTTCAGCTCGTCTTTTTTTTTTAAAAGGAAGAGTTAAGTGTTATTTTATATATTTTTTCATGCATAATTTCAGTTATTTCTCAGTAAACATATATCCCTGGGCTCTGGCATTTCATCGCAGAAGTTTAATTGAAAAGGCTGGGGGGG
>VXAZ01006407.1:900196-926104 GCA_013399875.1 Gymnorhina tibicen
CCGCTCCCTCAGGGCCGCGCCGAGCGCAGCGCCACGGCGCCCCCTGGCGGCGCCCCGGCCGCGCGGGGCGCGGAGCGGGCGCGGAGGAGGCACCGGCAAGGAGGGACCGGCGAGGGGGGGAAGAGCCGTCCTCGCTTGATGACTACACAATGAGTAGTGATATATTTTAATTTAAACACCATAAACCTATTGAGTGCTTAATTAACTTTAACCGTCTTCAGTGGAATGAAGCCAATTTGAGGGGGTCAAAAGGAGTTGTTTCAATATCAAACAGTTTTACATAGTCAATCCATTCATTCGGCCTACAGCTACTGATTAACACACAAAATTAACATGTTAGTAAAAATTCATATTCAGGTCTCTGGGGAAATTAAGATGCACATGCACAGAGCATGATTAGCACAACTATTGTTTTCCCCCAACAATATAATTTAATGGGTTTTCAGAATTACAGAAAGAGAGACTGGGTGCTGGTTTGAATTGATTATTTACCACAAAGCTTTGAAATATAGAGAAGATGGAAAACATCCTGAGCCAAGAGGGCAGTGACAGAGAAAAACAGGAGCCCAGCAAGACCCCGCTGCAGAAGGGTATGACTGGAGCAAGCGGGCATCAGGCCCTCCCACATCCCACAGAACCCAGTCAGCCTCCCCAAGGACACTTCCCTCTGCCCTCGCCTACTGATGCCTTCCTCTCCTCCTCCCCTCCTACCCTTTCATGTCCCGATGTTATTTTTCCATTGTGTCATTTGTTTTAGTAAGAGAACAAACAGCTCAAAGCTTCTTCCTATGCCACAAAACACTGTACTTGCCAATTACTTTTCAGAAATAAGAGGATTAGGAAGGGCGCCAAACAGACAAAGGAAAGGTGAATAAAAGAAGTGATATTTTAAAAATTTACCACTGGCAAGCCAAACAAAAGTGACTGCCTGGAGGACCTGGCTTAAGTAGTAATGAAAGAAAATGAGAAACCCTCAGTGACTTCAGTAGATTTTGGATCAGGCCCTCACACATGGGTGTTCCCCCCTACATGGTGTCCCACACATCCTACAGGGCAAATCATCCTTTCCAGTACAGAGAGGCACCAGGAGAGTTACCAGTCACATGGGTACACACAGAGGTGCATCATAGGAAACCTGAAAGTCAACAGCAAAGGAGGAAGGAAGAGAGAAGCAAGTGTCAGCTTTCTTGCATCACTAAACTATCCATAGGCCTGTTGTGTTCACCAGGTTAAAAAACCTCCATGTAATAACTTATGGGGTTCAGATCAACCGTTTAGTGTAAAAACAGACCCCTTCTACCTCTTATCTGAACACTGTGACCAAGGTCTACACAAAGATAGATTAACTGTCAAATAACGAAGGTCTTGTGAGTGGCAAATGGTCCCATGGCTTCCTAGGTTTAATGTATTCATTGTTTCATGAAGTAAAGACAGAGAAACAGAGAATTCTCTTATCATCAATGCAAGTGGCTGTACCTGCAGCTGGTTAGAGATCTCACTACTACACTACCATCTACTGTGTTTGAGCTACCACACCTCAACTCCCACAGCAGTCTGTGCAGTCTGTGGTGCAAGAGAAGTTACAGCTACAGTGCTTGAGGATACCAGCAATATCCACAGTCATGGGAAGAGTCTGGAGGTGGAATTTGTGAACTTTCATGAGGTAACCTGGACAGAACAGGTGCCCTAAAACACTGTGCAATCTCCATACATGTAAATTTTTCTCAAAACTCAACTGCACAGAGCCAAGTGGAACCTGATGCAACTTTTATGTTAATTGAGTCTTCAGCAAGAGATTGGTTTAGATGACTTCCAGAGATCCCTTCCCACCTGCAGTATTGTATTTCATACATCAAGCATTCCAGTAGAGTGGTTCCTGATGTGCAGAAGTCAGGAGCCATACCTCACACAGCACCAGGGTATTGTGGAACAATGGCATCTAAACATGGTACAGCCAGCAGCACTTCAATGCCAGCTTGCGGTGAGCTTGGAGTTCAGGAAAAGCCAAGAGCACTGTTCAATACAAGCTGGGAACATGCCCCTAAACACAACATAATAAAATGCTGCCCATTGCCACAGTCCACAAAAATGACAAATTCAGGAGCATGATGAACCAGGAATCACTGAATCCTTTTGCAAAGTCTGTTAGAATTAGAATCCTAAATGCCAGAGCAAGAACACTGACATCTGCTTGCCTGGTGTTGCAGATGTGTTTGGCAGAGGCAAAACAAAGCCTAATATAAATAAGCATTGAATTACTTGGGTTAGAATTTTCAGCTTGACCTTAACAAGACTCACAGCTCGTCCTCTGCCATTTTGGCATCTGGGCTTGCAATCCTATGTGTCTTGGTCGGATTTAAACACCTGGCAGAACTGAATTATTAGGATCACTAACAATGGTTTTTAATCTATATTTAAGTGACTGTTTTTGGAAAAAGGACTAATGAGAACAATGACATACCCCATTCATACTTGCATGTGATTTCTATTCTGCATCTGATATTAGAGTAGTTGAATATGTAGAAAATTTTCAGGACCAAAGAGTTTGAAAGGCATCTGGAGTCTGTAGATCAGAAAACAGCATTAAAGCAAAATACTAGGGGTAGTGGAGCAGGAGAAGATGAGGAGAATTGACTGAATGTCTCATGAGAGCATAGGTTAGGAAACTAATGCTTGGTTCATCACCAGCTGATTTTTGCAAGAGCTATAGCAAAGCACCTAAAAGTTGAAAGCTGAGAGAGATCTTGGACTCAGCCCTTAATCAAACACTGGAAGGACTGCAAGAGAATAAGCACAGTTCAGCAGTGATCATAGTTAAGGTTCACCTCCCTTCAGAGTGTGATATGTAGTAGTAATCCATGTATTTTTTTAAGGAAGGGAAATTAATCATTTATTGCGAAGATGGAAGTCAGAAACAGCTCATAATGGGAAACTCCAAAGGAGTAAAAATGTATTTAAAGTGGTGGTAATAAAAAAGAATGGGAAAGCAAGACATGGATTTAGGATTGTGGTGTTACAGAAAAAATAAGAGGAACCTGCAGGACAGCCAAAGCTAGAGAAGCAGGGAGGATAACTAAGATTCAGAAGACTTCTCCCTTCTTAATCTGTTTAACCAGCAATACACAAATAGAAAAGGAGAATCAAGAGACTACAGAGACAGAAAAATATTTCTCTTAAATGGCTTTAGCACTAGAAGAATCTTATTTCACAGATACTGAGGGAATGGTCTGCCCAAAACCTATTCACATACAGTAAAATACTCCAAACCCAGAGACATCTAAGAAAATTTATTGGTTTTAGTGAATTTTCATTAAAAAGTAGGATCAGACAAGGCTGACAAAGACTTCCAAGAGAAGCAGACAATGTAGTTATTAAAGGAAATTTTCTTGGAATATGCGTATGCTTTTAGAAGGAATGGGAAAGGCCAAAGGATGATCATACTTAAAACCAGCTTAACAGCCAGGTGTTATGGATTGGCCTGGAAATTGTGCATCACAGTCCATTTCACTGGATCTGTCTGAGTCTACAAGACAGACATCTAGATGTGTTCTGTTGACTGAGCAGGGCAAAGCAGCAGAGAGAAGGAGCTGAAAGTCTGACTCTGGCTGAGTCTTCTTTACATCACTATGAAGCCAAATAGTTAGAAACACATGAGCTGTACTCCCACTGCAGTGAAGCCAATCAAGTACAGCATCTGGGAAGAGGAGTGAAAGGCTCCTGTCCTACTCACAGGAATTGTCAAAATTGCCAAACTAAGCACACATGGTTATTACTTAGGCAGTATTGAAAAGTCTTTTGATCAAAGTGCCGTCTAAGGATCTGCTAATGAAATAATCTAAATTGACTCAAAACATGTCAGGATGGGTGTTGAGAGCAAGGAGTACTAAGTTACTGTCAAAATTAAAGCGCTTGTCAGGCCACACCCAGAACTCTGTTTTTGGTCTCCACTATATAAAGGAGTTGTGGATGGCTTGGAAAAGGCCATAAAGACAGGGAAGCCTGACATATGAAGAAAGGCTGAGGGAACTGTCTTTGTTCAGCCTTGAAAAAAGGCTTAGAGGAGACCTTACCACGATATTCTGGTACTTAAAGGGTGTCTATACTCAGAAGGTGGAGACTCTCTTTCTACAAAGAGCTGAAGGGTAATTGGTACAAGTGATCCTGAGGAGATTGCAGTTAGACACCAGAGGAAAATTTTTCACAATGAGGACATTCAGCCATTGTAATAATGTCCTCAGGTATGTGGTAGTTTCCCCAGCTTTGGGCACCTTTAAGGTTCGGCTGAAGAGGGTGCTGTGCCATCTTGTCTAAACTGTACTTTTGCCAAAAAAGGTTCAACTAGGTAATCCTTGAGGTCACCTTCCAACCTGAAGGCGTGAGTAAGGCTCAGTAAACAGTCCAGTAAAAGGTGTCCCATGGGAAGAAGCAAAGTACTTGCTCCAAACCAATTCATATATTTATTTTTAAATAGTTGGAAAAAAAGTGGGCACATAATGCTGGGTAGATGATAGAGGACTGTACGTTCTAAATGGTATAACTTTGGAAAACCTCAGAGTTTCTCTGTGTATCTTTGCAAAGGGTAGCTCAGAAACACAATGGCATTCAAATTTCAGGAAAAATAGGGCCAGAACATCCAGTAAATAAACTGCTTAGCATTTTAACACCAGATACTAAAAAGTCTGAAAATTAATTTCCATGGTTCATGTTCAGGGAATCTAAATATGTGGATAACATCTTCCCACTGTAGAAGCACTGTAAATAAAAAGCAACCATATGACCAAGAGGAGTACCAGCACACACAGTTTTCCAGGAAAACAAAGAAATAAAACCATTGCTATTACATCAATTACCTTTTTTGTCTTTAGCTTTGGCTGCTGCAAATCAAAGGATCCCACAAAATTTTATAGATGGAGATACTTTTTTCATGGAAATAAATTAGGAAAAACAGGATGATTATCAGCAAAATTCTATAAGTAACAGGAGATACCATGCAAACAGCAAGAGAATTTTCCACTGGCCTTTCTCATAATCAATGAGAAAAAAGTCCCAAGGAGAAATCAGAGTGTAACAGTGAAACACACTGGAGTCTAACACGCAGGATGTTACAGAACCTCTTGAACATAAACCAAAAATTTACATTAAAAAAATGAAAAAAACTATTCAAAAATCAGCCTAGAAAAGATTAACACTTACAGGAGACAATCAAAAGGTACTTTTATCACACACATAGAAGCAAAAATTAAAAAAAAAATTCAATCATTATAGAGCAACAGACCCATTCTGAGAAACATCTCTCATGAAGAACAACAGAAAAAAAATGTATTTACTTCATTTATGTAAAACTACTTCCTATCAAAAAGTAAATGATAAATAATGCTGAAGTTGGCTCAGCAAATATTTAGTTAAGCCACATAATTATATTTCATCCCTATAATTTGGTTTTGTCACAACAGAATAAACCATAAGTAGGCAATTCACAGGTAAGTTCCACGCAAAGGCCAAAATGTATGGTTCCCATCTAAGAATATGTGAGCACGTATGCTTTCAGTAATATAAATTATTTAGTCTAGCACAGACTGAGCAACACAAGTAGTAGACAAAGTTTGTAAACTCTGTGTGTGGATCCTCAAGCTCATATAATACTCTTAACTGGATATTCACCAACACACAAAACATATATGAGTTTAGGTAATAGAACTCTCCACAAGTACGCAAAAAGTTCTGAAGCATTTTTCACTAACTAGTATAAAATGTGTTGTAAAATCCCCACTGAATTTATTTCAGATCTTATGCTGTCTGGAAGTTGCTTTGCTTAAAATATGTAAATGGTGAGGGAAAGAAAAACCCAAACAACCCCAGAGAAACTAAGTACATTAACAACTTGCATCAGTAATTCAACTTGAAGTGCACAAACTCACTTGACATCTGCAACTGCAGTGTGTGTTTTCCACCAAAACCACACGGGCACTGACCAGTGGCCTGTGACAGGACATAAGGACACATACATTTTACAGAGGTTCATAGCAATACCTTCTAGAAGGCTACATGGCAATCCTTTATTTCATGTATGTGGTGAAAATAGCACTTGATGCACCTGACACTTTTCCATGAACTTTTTGTATTGCACAAGTGATGGTCTCCATTTAAAAGTAGAAGAGCAAAAGCGTTTCCTATTATGATCTTCTCAAGCAGAATAAGTGAAGAGTAATGGCAAGTTCATACCACTTCTAAGATGTTTAACACAAGTATCATAATTGTCACTTAATGGGTCAGGAAACAAAGACAGACTTGTCTCGGTGGTGTTGTCTGTTCTCTATAGATCACACTTATTTTCTTTTCATATTTAGGAAATGTAATTACGTCTAATTCAAATTACAAGAGACAATAATTACACAAAGCCATTTTTTTCTTTATAGTTAATCCTCTGAATATTTTATTTGCCAAGGCATACAATTTTCCAAAAAGAAAACATTAACTTATGTGGCCCGTATGGAATTTATTTAATTATATGATAATCCAATATGGTTCCCTACAATTTATTATGTTAATTAGTTAGATTATGTGTGAAACATTTTGTAATGAGCCCATTCCTTTTCCTTATATGACTTTAAAAAAAAAAATCTTTCCAATGAACCGTTTTTCTGCATTTATAAGAGATATCTGGGCTTTGTAATTTAAAAGATGTGTTATAATTTATATCAGCGTAGACTTACTAAAGATTTTGAGAACCATAAACTGTATTTTGTGAGACTGCAATATTCTTACTATAACAAAACACAATAATTGTAGAATATTGTGTATTTGATATTATAACTGAATCCTGTTGCACTTTGGCAGCAAGTGCAGTATTATTGATTTCAAATGGAGGAGGTAAAAGAAAAAAGAAAAAATGAGAAGACCTTCAATAATTCTTAACTAGTAGGGCAGAAGAGGATTAAAAGAAAGCCTTTATTAGTCAGCATTTGCAAATCTCTTTTGGTAATGAGCCAACAAACTAGATCAACATGGATTTTTGCAAGAAAGCAAGTTATTGTTTCCTACAAGTTAACTACAAGTTACTACTACTGTGTGAGCAGAGAAAAAGATCATTACATATAAAAACTCTTCCATGACATCTTCTTAAGAATATGTTTTCCAACAGTCCTGAGGTACTCTTTTTATATGTACATTTTATATGTGCAATTTCCCTTTGCTTTCTAAAGTGAAGAATGCACTCCACTTCCTTGCCTGAGTTTTCAATAGCAAAAGGTGAGAACCTTTAGGTTTGTGCCAGGACAGCCTTGTGTCAAGTCTGGAAACATTTCCAGAACCATGCTCGAACTCCTCATACATTCTTCATTTAGCTGGGAATTTGTGTCTGATTCTTTTATCTCCAAATACATCCTGCAGGAAGTGTACCTGATAGAGTACTGTGAGATAAAGCCCTGAAGGGAAGAGGAGCCCAAGAAAGCTGGTTGATCTTCAAGGATCATCTCCTCCAAGCTCGGGAGTGATGCATCCCAACACAGTGGAAGTCAGGCAGAAAGGACAAGAAGCCTGTATGGATGAACAAGGAGCTCCTGAGCAAACTCAAACACAAAAAGGAAGCCTACAGATGGTGGAAGCAAGGACAGGTAACACGTGAAGAATAAAGAGTAATTGTTTGAGCAGCCAGGGATCAGGTGAGAAAAGCCAAAGCTGTGACAGAATTAAATCTGGACAGGGACGTCAGGGCAACAAGAAAAGTCTCTATAGTAGGTTGGTGATAAGAGAAAGACTAGAAGAAATGTGGGGCTTCTCCAGAAGGAAGTGGGAAACCTGATTGCATGGGACAGGGAGAAGGTTGAGGTTCTCAACAACTCTTTTGCCTTGGTCTTCACTGGCAAGTGCTCCAAGGCACAGTGCCAAGTTGCAGAAGGCAAAGTGGGGACAGGGAGAATGAAGGACCCCTCCCACCATAGGAGACAATCAGGTTTGAGACCATTTGAGGAACCTGGAAGTGCACAAGTCCATGGGCCCTGATGGGCATTCCTCAGGGATCCACACTGGGATCAGCACAGGTAGCGTCTTTGTCAGCAGCCCAGACAGTGGGATGGAGTGCAACCTCAGCAAGCTTGCTGACAACACCAAGCTGTGTGTGCAGTTGCTGGAGGGAAGGGATGTCATCCAGAGGGGCACTGACAGGCTGGAGAGGCTCATAAGAACCTCATGAAATTCAACAAGGCCAAGTGTGAGGTCCTGCACCTGGGTCGGGGCAAACCCAAAAACAGGCTGAGTCTTGGGGATAGTTCTTTACTGAAGAAAAATCCAGACCTAGAGGTCGTGATATTCACGAATCCTAGAGGATTCATCTTTTACAAACTGTACAGATGTCATTAGTCTATAGGTGGCAGTAGGTAGAAATAAAGTCTAAAAACCTGCTGCTCAATGGTGATGCTCAACACAGAAAAATCCACAGAGAAATTCAGGTTGAATCAGCCTCTCTCCTTAGATCCTTAATGGTTTTTCCTATGTGTCATCTGAAAAGATATTAATGCTGCAGAATCCTGATGTTGGCCCAAATGTCACCTTTAAGTCAGTTTCCAATTGTTATCTTACCATTTATGTTCATTTCCTTAAATGAAGTACTGGTATAGCACGATAAATAATTCTGCTGTGGTCGCATATATTTCAAAAACTTGACAGACCAGACAGCTACAGAAGCCCTGTATGTATTTCAGATGACCTAAATTTTTTTGATCAACATATACTGATGTAATAATAATCAGTGGAGGCAGAGAAGAAGGCTGTATTCCAAGAAAACTATGCTTGTGTGGATTTCTCCAACTGTTATCTCAATTCACACTTGCTTCCATGTATCCATTCCTAAAATGCCTTTATACTTTGTGTGCCATCTGTTGACTGCTGCTAACAAACCGACAAGGTTCAGAACTACAGTATTGTTTATCCCTGTGAGAACAGTGGAAATATGCTATGTGTTGCATTGTGCAACCAGTAACAGACATTGCACCTCATGCAAATGCCATGAATTTTGGCTGCACTCAATACTTTGCTGACACTAGAATCGCCAAACCTAACAGTAAATCACTAAAAATTACCAATAGAACCCTCACACCAAAAAACATCCATGAGAAATTGGAGTTGTATTTCATAATATATAAGCAAAATCCAACGTAATTTCTCTCCAGGCCTGTGAGCAACTGATTCCTTAATATTGTATTTTGTGTGTCTCTGTACTACGACAGTACAAACCCAGAAAGGTAATCTTTCCAAGGCTGGTTATTTAGATGTCTTCCTCAGTTAAGAAATATTGGAAACACAGAAAAATAAAATAAACCAACATAGATTATTTAAAATGTTTACAATCTTTCACTTTAAAATTACTCACCTGCTGGCTTCTGAAAGACTGCTCAGTGAAGGAACTCTCCAGTGTATGTTCCTTTAGCAGATAACCTTGAAGAAAAACATCACCATAAATTTGCTAGACTGAGAGGGTATGTAGTAGTCCAACCACAGTTTGGTTTTTTTTTCAAACAGCAGTTTTACAGAATAAACAACCTAAATGTTCCTGTATAGCAAGAAGATTGTATTTCATTATCCCTTGGATCACACCGGTGCACTAGCCAGCAAGAGGAGGGAGGAGTATCTAAATCACCACCATCACTTTCTCAGAGGTCTCCCACAAGGATGCTCCCTAGAAGGTCACAGCTGAGAGCACACCGTGCACTAAGAGTTTAGTTCTCAGTACACATTCTTAGAAGAGCATTAAAGGCTCTCTGACAGCAAGCCTTTAAAGCACTTTATCTTGCTTTAATGCTCATTAGAGAAGAATTAAGCAGGACTAATACACTCAAAATGAAGTTTACATGAATGGTTCAAGAATGCCTGCATTAAATTCCAATTATTTTTTTCAGAGAGGAAAGTAGTGACCAAATACAGATCATATAAAACATATTCCGTTCCCACCACTAAATAACACAACTTGTACCTCACAACTTGCCTCAACGCTTTCTCGTAACCTAACAATCAACAACTTCTCTGTGGCCTGTACTTTATTTCCTATTTCCCCATCAACACAGTGTGCACCATCAGAGCAGGGAATGAGTCTGTGTCACGCTATGGCTGGCAGGAGTTGAAACACTCCAGATCAGTTCTGTATAATCCTTGACAAGTCTTTCCTGGAAAAAAACCCAAAAAACTCTGTGCACCAAGTCACGGGGTTCCTCAATTCTTAACTCCAAACCTTTCAATACTGCAATACTTTTAATTTAAGTGATTGGTGATGAACAAATATTCTTTCCACATATATTGTACACTTCAACACAAGACTGACAGTTTTAAAAACTCACGCATTAAAATAATTGTCTAGCTATGTATTTAAACAATTAAGTCATTATTAATTCAGTAAATGCCATAATAGGCTTTTAGAAATTACAAAAGAATCCTTTCCCATGACATACATCGATATGATATTTGTCTAACTAGGTGATCTGCTTATTATTCACTAATTTAATTCTTTCTTGAATTATGTAGCAACAAAACGCACAAAGGAACAAAGTTAGCCTCTGTAATTATTTGACAGGATAACTTTCAAAATCCTGACGTGCCAAACTAACAAAAAACACCTTAGTGCCACCACAGGACCTCTCAAACTCACTTGGCACCACAGGGTTAATCTCACACATTTATTATCCTACCTCAAACAAGAATAATTGTAGCAAGAACCAAGGTCTTATGGTAGCTTTACTAAGACCATGCTACTTGTTCAGAACACAACAGTAAAAAAGCCATGCAAATGGAGATGAATGGAGCACAAGCCACCGAGGTAATTAAAAATGTATTTTCCATCTCCTAGTAATTGAATTGTGTACAAGCTGCAAGTTAATGAGGTCATCTACCCTCGAGCACTGACAGGAAAGCAGGAATAATTATCTTTCAATTTTTTCTTATGTAGCAATTAATTTTAACCATTCGCCTACACCCCACTCCCACTTCCCTCATTCCAGTCAGTCAAAGTCATGGCTAAGCCGAATTGACAAGCAATTGATATGGTGGCGGCACGGAGCCACCGAGGCGGGCAAGGTAATCAAGGGGCTGCAGCTGTTGAGGGCTAAGCGCTTCCAGGTGAATGTCACCTGAGATTTTGCATTCTGCCACTCGGAGGACTTGGGACACACAGTAGTGCCTGACAGCACATCTGGTGCCAGGTGGGCAGGGAGGGGACATCGCTGACTCGGGAAGGGAACAGAAGGATGGACAAGGATTGATGAATGGACAAGACTAGAAACAAAAATGTCTTTTTTGTTTTTGTTTTTCTTTCTGTGTTTTTTTTTTTTTTTGGGCTCATCTACTGTCGTTGAGTATTGCAAACTACAACTGAATTAAAAAAAAAAGTGTAATGCCTTGGCTTGTAATTCCAAACTCAAACACCAATTAGACCCAAATCCTTATGGTGCCTCCTGTAACTGTCTGACATGGACTTTCAGCAACTCTACACTTGAAAGGAATGAAACATGCGCCAAATCAAATCTGTGAGAGCAGGACACGAAGAGGAGTTTGGCACTTTGACCTGTGGACCAAGGCCTCTCAAGCTCTGTCCAGATGTCCACATTTATAATTGGGCTGGCAATCTGTCCTCCCTTTGGCCTGCACCATCTTTCAACAGCTAAAATGAGCAGCTCTGTTCACAAAAAAGCAGGCAACACCACCAATGTAACAAATGGACTTAAACATTTCACTAAAAGGATCAAGATCAAAGGAAAGAGGCTTAAGTGTTTGGTTATTAATACGACTCCTATCTTTCCTCCCTCAGTGAAGATTACTAATGTTGTTAGCACATTTCTTGCTAAATGCCGTGCACAGGGTGGCCATCTGAGCCTGTAACAAAATGATAATATATCCCCAAGTGTCAGTGCACATCAACTTGTCCCAGCTGCACTCAAGTTAAACTTCTTCTACAATTACTAATTTTTGGCTCACAGTTTTAGAAAGAAACCGTTTACCCAACAGCAAAAATTCTAACTCAGATATCTTAAATTGTGAATTATGACAACGATCGTGTGTTACTCACATTCCTGAGCAGAGCAGCAAACCTGCCTGCCAAGTGAAAGTTTTTCGTATTTGCAAGATGTATTAAAATGTCTTTCCTATGTGCACTACTACAACTGAAGAGAAACCCCATAAAAATGGTAGAAATTATTCTGTGTCAGCAGTGGTGTAAAGAGAGAAGAAATCTTGGACTTTTGCCGTGGACTCCAAGTCCACAATCCATCCACCTCCTCCTAATACACTTACCAGCCGGTTCAAGGGGTTGTTCTGAAGTTGATTCTACTCATTTCAGTAGTTTCCAAAAAATGTGTTTCCTTTTAGATGAGCATAATTATCAAAGTAAAGCTTAGCCGAGAAGGTGCCAGAAGTTAGTCCCTGGTGTTTTACCTCATCAGAAATGCAGACAATGGTTACTGTGTGGGTGAAAGTAGGCAATACCTGGAAAAGTGGTACACATAAAGGTCACCTCAGCTTCAGTATAAAATTAGCATCAGGAATGAAATCAAAGGCAAGCAAATGCCAACATGTACACACTGGAGGGAAAAGGAGTCGTCACTTTCTTTTGAGCGCATAAAGAATATAACAACACATGACAGTGCAGTAATACAGTAATAGCAGTAATTTCTATACATTTATTTTATCACCTAACTTTCTATGTACTTTGCAAGAGACTCTTCTACTCTTCTTCCTATTGATGCTGCTTTTTACAATCTAAAAGCTGTCGAGGTAAATATAAATAGAACAGTAAGTGGAAAATAAGTTTGTTTCTCCTGAAATGAAGATCAATTTTTGCTTTGGACAGGAGACTTCATGATCTCAATTTCTCATGTCATAGGAAGATGCCTGATGCAACTGTAGCATATGCACAGAGCAACCCCTTCACAAATACCAGCAAAAGAAGTTCTTACAGAAAAATTAATGCCTTTTGCATTTTTCTTCAATGCTGAGAAGCACCCAAGAGACTAGAAATTAAATGGGTATCTACTCTGAGAAATCACAAATGGAAACAAGAGCATTGACTCACATTTAGTCAACCAGAAATGAATATTCTTGGGTAATCGCAAAACAAAACTCAAAACTTTTGCTCAAAATTTAAACAACAATTAAATAAACAAACAAACCCAAAATCAGGACAAAACAAAAATTCAACTTACCCTCCAAAGCCCCAGTAGCTTAACTAAGAGAAGGTAAGTGCCAACCTGGGACAGTTGTGAATACTGGTGACAAGTCCAGATGAACAGCAACCAGTTACAGTGTTACAGAGGAAAGCGTGTCCACAAAGCTACTGTTCATCACTCATAATTAAACTCATTTGAAAACACTACACACACGGACATGGTGGAAAGACATGAATTGTTCTACAAAGACAAAATCATTCTCAGTGGTTAGTTAAGTGTTGTCAGTCAATCCTAACCATTTCACAGCCAGCTCTCTCTCTGTAATGGCAGATTAAACTTGGCAGACTTGATGGGGCGTAATAAACTTCATGTAGCTACCACTCCTCCTCTTTCTGCAAAGCTAGGGCATGTTCATCCCTTTAGGTTTACTCCAGAAAGCTCAGATAAAACAAGAAGATCAGTTTCCATGTCCTCTGGAGGTTCTGCATTAGAAAGAGAAGTTCAAATACATGTGCACAAAGTGAGGAACTTGCTTGATCCTCTCTCCTGCCTCTGAAGTGCAGAAGGACAGAGGAACAAAGCACTGACTCAAACAGTGCCGGGGATCAAAGAGCAAAGACAAGGCTTCAATAGAAGGTCAACATTATGTGGCTTCTTTTCTGAACACAGATAAGGTTTGCTGGGCCAGATAAATGGTCCCTCCTAGGAAGCATCCTGTCTCACACAGGAAATAAGAGATGCTTCCTCATAAGAGAAGGTAACCTTGACCATTTTCTGTGGTTTGTTTTCCTTGCATCTCCCAGCATCCAAAAGTGTTGTCTCGGCATATTTCTAAGGCACAACCCTACTTAATCCTCTCAGTATCTGTTTACAAACCTGTTGCCCATCAATTTGACTACTCCCTCTTTGAACCTGCAGATATTGTGTCTCTGCAACTTTCTGTGGCAATTGATTCTAGAGTTTTGCTACCCACTGTGTTAATACTTTCTCTGCATGCTTGTCTTCTGATTTGTTTAAGACTCGCATATTGTGCCAACAAAGTGTCTCTTTCCCTGATCTTCTGTCATGAACAGAGTAGAAACAAGAGGTAGTTACTCCTGAAGCTCAGTATAAATCACAGAAAGGTTTCAAAAGGAGAGAGAAGAAAGAAAAAAAAGGAAAAAAAAAGAATAATTCTTGCCATCAGAAGCAAACATCTTGCCCTAATAGTAAAAATGTTTTAGCTGAAATCCAAGATGATACAATTTCCTTACATTCAGAGATTTTAAATATCCCATATTTACCACAGACTTATTTAGCACTCAGGATAAACTAACTTCAGTTATATGACATAAAAATGACACGACATTTAAAAAAAAAAAGAAAGGAGAAAAAAAATGCATTTAGAATAGGTTCTAATGAATAGCAGGTAATAATGATGGGAAAATAGTTTGTTGGGACTTTTTAATACTTAGTATTGTCGAATTGTCTTTCACATATTAATATCAGATATGTTATTTATATCCTATATATATATACATGTTATATCTCCACATTAAATTGCTTTGGGGATATTTCTGTTTTTTGTTACAACTGCGTTTTGCAACACACTTCTATGTGAATTTTATATGTCCAATTTCTGTAAATACAAGTCTTCAGATTTGGATTAATCCCTTTTTCTACCACTCTGCAATGTAAGTCTGGTGAAGATGGACATATGAATTGTCACTCTTTAGCTCCAAAAGAAAAAGCCTTTCTTGAATCAAACCTGGGTTAGCTGCTACTTGGGTTAACCTGGAAAAAGGGAAGCACCGCTACCTTAACATACATTAGAGTGCATAACAGTGTTACCTGGCTGCCAAAAACCTCTATGATCAGGAGAATTCAAGCAGCAAATGCAACTCAAAAAAGCAGGTTAAACAATTTCTCTTTAAAAATTAGAAGCCTGAAACTTACATACCAAATAAACCACAGCCAGAATACAAAGCAAGAAATAACATAAAATGCTTTAGTCTAGAAAAGCATATGGAGTAATGTGATTGGTTCTCTCACAATCAAAAGCTTGTAGCACATGAATTGAAATCACTGCTTGGATGCTGAAGTATGAAGGAATTCGTGTTCCCACCACACTGCCGCAAGACACATTGCCACAGACACATGGGAATAATTACACCTTGATACAATTTTGTTTAAATACAACCTGTTCTTTTCAAAAATGATCTGCACAGGAAACCCAGTATGATTTAATCCTATAGAAAAGGCATACAAGCCATCCTAAACACTGACATAAGACAAATCCAAAGTTCAATTTTGCTTAAATTTGATAACCAAAGTGCCACTTTGAAAGATAGAATTTCTACATACACCCATCCCAGGCTCTTTTTAAGTGCAACTAATTTCGGTACAGCATAGGTTTTACACCATGAACTGAAAAAGTTGCTCACCATCCCTATTTGTCTGTACCACATTCCTTACAAGATATTCTTCCTATTATTTTGAGAACACTAAAAGAAGCAACCTGACAGAACATATTCAGTCCATTACCTTCTCTTAGGGGAATATCTAGGAGCCCCAGACCTGCTTACGAATGTGCATCCCTAAACTGCTAGAATGCAAAAGAATATGGTCCCAATCCAGAGGCATGTACAACCTAAGCTTTAAAATACAACTTGGAGTTTTCCACTTACAGTATTTAATTTCTGATATTTGTGGGTGAGAACTTTTAACTTGAGACAGGTCAAATCACAGAATCACAGAATTATCAGAGTTGGAAGGGACCGCTGGAGATCATCTAGTCCAGTTCCCCTGCTAAGGCAAGGTCACCTTGAGCAGGTTACTCAGGTGGGTTCTGGATGTCTGCAGAGAAGGAAAGTCCATGACCTCCCTGGGTCACCTGTTCCAGTGCTCTGCCACCCTCCACATGAAGAAGTTCTTCTTTACGTTGAGGTGGAACTTCTTGTATTTTAGTTTATGGCCATTGCTCCTCATCCTGTCACTGGGCGCCACCAGCAAGAGTCTGGCACCATCCTCTTGTCACCTGCCTCTGAGATGTTTATATGCATTGCTGACATCCCCTCTCAGTTTTCTCTTCTCCAGACTAAAAAGGCCTAGCTCCTGCAGTCTCTCCCCTTAAGAGAGATGCTCCAGACCCGCTCACCATCTTTGTGGCTGGAAGGATGGACCCACTGGACCCTCTCCAGCAGCTCCTTGTCTTCCTTGAACTGGGGAGACCAGAACTGAACCACAGCACTCCAGATGTGGCCTCACTAGGGCTCAGTAGAGGGGGATGGATCACCTCCCTCGACCTGCTGGACACACTCTTCCCGATGCACCCCAGGATACCATTGGCCCTCCTGACTGCAAGGATGCACTGCTGGCTCATGGTCAACCTGTCATCTGCCAAAACTCCCAAGTCCTTCTCAGCAGAGCTGCTCTCCAGCAGGTCAGCCCCCAACCTGTCCTGGTGCTTGGAGTAATTCCTCCCCAGGTGCAGGACCCTACACTTGCCCTTGCTGAACCCCTTTAGGCTTCTCTCTGTCCAGCTCTCCAGCCTACAAATAAATCCTGCTCAAACATTTTATTGTGAAGAGTTCCAGACATATGAACACAGTTGATAGGTTAATGCAGCTCCTATAAGTGCTTACAGAACATAACTTTTTCTTAATGCTAAAATAGATTATTACGTAAATTTATGCACTCATGAAAGACTTTAGGCTGCACCATTAAATACTTCTGTTTTTCTAAATATCCCATCTACCCAACTGTTGCCTATCAATCATCCATTTAATTATTGTACTCTGTTGCTTGATCTGGCTTCTCCGCCCTGTGATAAATTGTGTTCAGATGTACTGCACACCCTGTTCCAGGCACTATTTTCCCTGCCCTCTCCAACGGTCACGTAGGGCATCCACATGAAATATATTTTTATATGAAATTTCACATAAATAGGGAAATAATTGATTTCTTCTTTGGAAAAAAAAAAAGGTTGAGATCTTAAAAGAATTTTGACCCTATCCAGTAAACAGGATATCAACTTACCACACAAACTCACGTGTATCAAGGGTCCGTGGCAGTCCAAATAGGGATTCTGGGAGATCCAGTCATGAAGAAAACTACATGAGGTATAAATCATGGCATTAAGGCTGCCTCCAGGGCAGGGGATCTATTTCAACGATCACAATGACATTTACTGAAGGTCCTTGACAGTCCTGGTTGTTCTCTGCAGCTGTTTAACTATCACATCATGGTTACTCTATAGGGTCTTACTGAGCCTCACAGAACAGGTTACTGACTGTGCTAGTCTATAATAACATCTTTTTAAGAAAACCCCAATTGATACTCTTTGTTGACAGTACTATTTTAATTTCAAAAGCACCTTCATTTGAAGGCATTTCTATTAATTAGCTGGTTCAATATTAATTTCTCATCCCCCCCTTCTAATCACACATGAAAATTAGAGGATAGGCAGAAGAGAATAAAGCAAAAATAGAAGATTTCAATGGGTGTTCAGGGAGTAATCTATGAAAACAGCACGAATTTCTGCTCAGAGCAATGGGGAAATTCTGCTACCTCCAGACACCATGAAAAAAACACTGCGTGCTAGTTCTAGCTAAGTCAATTTTCTTAAATTGAAAACTCCAATGTAACAAAGTTTCATTAAAAATTTTTTGTGAAGTTCCATTGTTCCTACCTATCCAGAGATTTGAATACAAGTCATATATGGTCAGTTACAGCAGGCTTAATATTCCCTCAAAGATTCTACACAAGTCAAGTTACTGTCTCTTGTCATCAATATTGATTTACTTGGATATTTTTTATTTTACTCTTTTCATTGAAAATGTTCTTCCTTCATTACCACCTCAAAATTGAAATACTTTATTCCTTAGGTATTTTCTGAGAGGAGAAAAGTAATTTTAATTTCTAATGTATAGGTGCAGATTACTTACTGAGTTAAAAAAACAGAACTTGTATCAGCAGTTGAGATATATGGCTCATCACAAATTATACTTTGCAATTCTGATCAGCAGAAATTATATATTTCATACTTTCTTTCTGTTCACATTCAAATAAGGCATTTAACAATCCGGTATTTAATTGAATAAAAAGAAAAAAGGGTCCTAGAATTTTGAAGAAACATTTTCTGCGGTATTTAGAGTATTCAGATGGTTTGATCCTTTTCCAAAGCATGATTCTATTGTATGACTGTTAAAAGGTAAGCCCTGAATAACACATAGTGTACTTGCATTAGTTTTTACCATTATCTCCAGAAGAGAAGATAAAAACTTAAGGAAATGCTACTGGGCCAGCACTGCCTCATAGCACATTTTATACTATTGACTGATGGCATAAGACTAAGAGAAGAAAACAGAACTTAAAATTATCATTTTCCTTCATAGAAAATCATATTTTTGATTGTAGATGTTGTATGACAAATAAATTAAAGCCCTACTCAGAAAAAATGCATAATGCTTTCAATGCCCAGTCTGCATTTGTGCTGGACTGAACTTCAGCAAAGTACTGCTGCCCTGTAGCACAGCATAAAACAAGTCCAATAAAGACAGACTGCAAGAAGATCAAAGTAGCAAGACATCCTTGCTTGTCTTCCGTTTCCTAGGATACTTCTCTAGACCTGTGTTTCTTCCATGTCCCTGTTTTAAAATAGTCATTTAACTTTTACACTTGAATTAATTCCAGCTATAAATACCCCCCCACCCCCTTTAATATATCCAGCTAGTTTTGGGATGTTAGCCACTCACAGTATCTATTTCACTAAGAACATTAGGATATTAAGTGACAAATTATTAATTATCCTTTCAAGTAGAGTTTCTGAAGTATAATAATGAAAATAAACCAATCCAGATTAAGCAGGTCTCTGCAGATCCTCTGTCCTTTCAAAACAGTTGTCTGTCCTTATACACTCCTTGGTTCTTCAAAATGGTTACTCAGTAAACAGCTCTGAAATGCTGACTGAAAAGGTCAACCAGCAGATGCAAGCTGCTGGTTTGCTTTCTCTCTGCACCTTTTAATCTCTCTAAGGGAATTTCCACTGCAAGTGGCAATCACAACTCATCACAGTAGTGGCTTTTCTGACAGAAACACACATCCACAATGGGCTGGTCAATGAGCCACTGGGTCTGCCAGGACACTTCAACACCAGTTTAAACAGAATGTTCTTTCAGTCCTAGACTAAGTAAAAATTAAACATGCAGCTTTTTCAGCTTATTCCTAACGGCTGACCTTCTCAAGCCAGTGAAGCAACTCTTCAAGTTCAAGATCAGCTAAACCCTCACCTTCCTCCAGCAGTGACGGCTGCACGTGACTGCAAATGTATCTAAGAAAGAATGACCCTGTGACAAAGTTTGCTAGCTGAGGTGCAGGAGCAGTCTACCTGCATTCCTACAGCTCTCCTCCTGCTCTCTGTAAGAACAAAATTCACTATGTGCTGAGAGAGATCCCAATCACCTTCATAATTCATGATCTCTGCTACACTATTGCCTTCTCTGACAGGCAACCTTACACCTTTTTCACCTAGAAGGCTTCCACTGTGAATTAAAATGTGACTTCCTTCCTTCCAGTAAAATAGAAAAGGAAATCAAAACTAATCTTCTCCTGGGTCTTTCCCTTCCCCCCCAGTTTATGTGGCACAGACCAGCCTGCAATAATCAAACCAGAGCCATTTAGTGTATAGTCTAGTCTTGCTGTGACTAATAGGATGATTGGTTGTATAGCTTCTTTATGGTTGTTCATTATATCACCCTTACATAAAGTAATTTAATTTCAGTGGGATAATTAGGGTATTTCTAATCTAACTGATAGTCTGAATGAAATGAGATTCTCAGAGGGAGATTTGTGTACCAGGAGATTGGTGACCTCCGGCCCCAATTTTCACACAATGTATTAGGCTGACAGCCTTACTTCCAAGCCCTGCTGCACTGGCTCCTCACCACTTGTGCAGATGTATGTGCTACAGACAGCAGCTCTGAATGAGGCTCTTCCACCCAAAATCCCATTATTAAGGGAAACTGTAATTTTTTATTTGAATTACGGAAAGATAATCCAGGCCATCATTCACTAGTTGAAAATACAGCCCCAGTATTTATCTGCCATGCCAAGCATGCATCTAAATTCTTGATTTTAGACTGTGCCTTACAGGGCAACATTGAACATATCCTAGATTCATTTGAACACCTACACTTTTCCAAGTATTAAAAAGAAAGTTTTCCTCTTTGTGTTTTCCAGAAACATAAGCAAAAGTTGAAGAAAGGAGCTTCTGGGAAATTGAATAAATGCCATATTTTATTTATGAACCAAAACCCTAAGTTACTCTACCTTTTGCTGTAACATGTAGCTGCCAAGCAGACCAGACAACCTGGCTGCTTGACAGACAAGATGCTCCCTTTCTTCACTGGCACTTTTGTACCAGCTCGCTTCTTGCCATGTCTCTGTTCTCTGAAAACTGACATATTCCTTTCCCATGGTACCATCCTGGCTCAGACCAATCCAATTCTCTGAAAGCAGCAGAAGCCTTTTTCCTTCAGCTAAGCGTGGACTGATCTCACTAGTGTAACCAAACCCCTCCCCATCATACCTGCAGCATTGTCCCTGTGGTAGCACATTCCTCTGCTGATCCTTGGCTTTACAAAGGATGATAGCCTTAAACGCCAGAAGCCTTCACCCACAGACCTTTGAAATTATTTCCCTGTGATTAGTAAACCTCTTCAACCTCAACAGCTTAGCCTTTAATCCTAAGAGCTAATAGAAGTAGAAAAGGCCTTACAAACTGAGGAAAACACTTTGCTCTGTCACATAATTTGGTTTTAGTGTTCCAGTATTTGATTTAAAGACAGCAAATAAGTTATATGAGCTTTCAGGCTTCTTTGTCCCAGGCTGACATAAACAGTCCAAGCAAGAGACTGGAGACATCACTGAGTCTCTTTTCCAGACACAATAACATCCTGTATGCAGAGAAGTCAGAGTTCACACTAACTTCAAAAGCATCACAATTTCACCTACAGCTCTACAGTTACACACGAATAATCAACACACAGTGTCAAATATATATACTGTGTATCTATCAAATACGTATTTTGTGTAACTATGTACACCCATTTAGTATGTGTGTATATATGCAAAAAAATAAATTAATATTTTTTTTCTATTTCAGCGTAATAAAGCGTAATTTAATGAAAACAAAACCTCAACATTTACACTTGAGCAGAGATGAAAATATATGATCTCTAGCATTTATACCTCAACACTTAAATCAACAGACTTCATACAGGGGTAATTATTTTCAAGAAATTATTCTGCAATTAGCACCTTTTTAAGAGACCTATGTCATTTTAAAATACCAAAACCCAATGAACTGCTACGTATTATAGCTACCTCTGCGTACATCCATATTTTAAACTCATTGGTGGTGGGTATAAATCCAGCATAAGAGCCCACACCAAGCTTTATGTCACTCAGTCTCTCACATTATCATTTCGCAGTAATGTTAATTCGTATCCTGTATTTTTCACCAAGCCTTGCACTTGCAGCTATGTTGGGAATTTGTAGTTGGGAAGTCACTGAAGTACGGTAGTGGCTGTTTTACAGAAGTCATGGTCTTGTCAGTGCTTGTTTAGGAGACTTGTGAGTTCATGGTTCCTTGACCTTATAAAACAAAGAAGCCATTATAGTTTAATGGGCCAATATAGAGCTCTTATACAAGAAAAAATGAGTTATATGCTAGAGATGACAAAGGGCTGTTTTCTACTTTTTGTATATACCAACTTAATTTTAAATACATTTTCAAGAAAAGATAGTGTCAGTCAAAAATAGCCTTAAAATAATATAATATTTTATAGCGTCTTCCTCAGACGGCTGCCTTAAAATTTCCCAAATTATTATTCTTGGTCAAAAGAAATGAAAAAAATTAACTCCTTACAACATTTGCACATAATCTTACATCAACTGATTGCCCAAAATATAGAATATTTTCTAGAGTAAATCAATTTTACATTAAACCATAAAAGCTTAGAAGGGAAAAGTGAAAGCAAACACATTATTATTATTATTATTATTATTATTATTATTATTATTATTATTATATTGGTGTATTTAGGATAGTACTGGATTCTGCTCCATTTCTGCATCTGCCGTCAAGTCAGTACAACTCAGTATTCATCTGTACTTTGGATGGGTCTTCACTGATAGAGTATCACTGACTCTCCTTTACAGTGTACTCTGGCATCTCAGATGTAGCGTTATAGACACATTTCTACTTCAGGGATTTGATTTTCAAAAAATTCAAGTGTTAAGGAGTATATTTATTTTGAGCATTGAATGCTAATTTACACAACACGAAAATTGTGTTTATAGTCAGCTGTGAACCTATTCATTTGCACGGGCTCATTGTTCTACGCAAACAGAAACAACTGCCCTGAAGTCCTAGCAAAAAGTTCCTCTCCTCCAGCCAAGATCCTGTCAGCAAAACTCTGCTCCCTCAGTTTGCTTCTGTTCTGAACCCTTTCAACCCTGTCAGAACTTAATTTCTTGTGGTTTTAAGAGAAATCAAGACTGAGCAACTCTGTGCTAAACTGAAGGTCAGTTATTTCTCTAGAGAGATAAGAGATAAGTAAGAGAGCACCAAGCTACAGTTCATTTGTATTCAATTAGCCTTCTGCTGGACTGAACTGTGTTTTATGTACAAGTCAAGGTAGGCCTACAAGGATAATCTGAATCAGAAGAAGGAAAACACAGTTAAATCCATAGCAGAAAATTATCTTTTTTGGATGTAACTATTAAGTTGTGCCCTGATATCGAACTGAGAAGGAGCACACAAAAACTATCTCCCCTCCCTTTCAGAAAAAATAATAATAATAAAAAATCCTTCATTCTTTGAACAGTTACTAGAGCAACAAATTGCTATGGTATAGTAGAGAAAGTGTCAAGGAAAGAGAAGACACATCTGTAAGACACATCTTTCACATATTTCAGCAATATTCAGACCATGCCAGCATTAACAATGATACACTTCAGTCACAAGAAGCCTTACTAAAGTCCATTTTCAAAAACTACAACTGCTATGAAGACATTATTATAATATAGCTTTATTTCTTACCCATTATATTACTGCCACCAGATAAAATACTTCAGCTAAAAAATCCAGACTGTTTCAGGAAAAGTCTTGAAGAAGCATCACTGTCACCACTGTTCAGAGGTGGGAGACAAACATAAGGGAAGCGGAACAAAAACCAACAAAATTTAAGGTAAAAATCATTCTTACTCAAGTGTTACTAATCAAGTAAGCTACTAAATTTTTTACTTTAGCATTCTACCCTTTTTTTCCCCCTGAATTTTATTTAGGTGCATGGTTTGGATCTTGGCTTTAAGCACTCCACAATATTAAAATACTCTGTAAAATTACTTCAGCATTGTCATGCATGAAGTCTCCAAAGAGAACTGCAAATCATACAATTCTTAGTGCAATTTGTTGAGTGCTTAAAACACTCAAGATTCTCCAGGAAGAGGTTATCTATACTGATGTGTTATATAAAACTCACTAATTACCACAACAAACTTTGCCACCACATTTCAGCACAACCCATGTAACTTGATTAACTCTCCAACATTGCAGTGAAAGTAAAAGTTTAAAAAAGACAAATATACAGTCCACTAGAAAATTCATACATCTTTCACACTTTGTGCCTTATCATGGTCTTGCTATTTTTTCCTGGGAACAGTAATTGTTTAGCTTGTTTCCTCCATTGTCTCCAGTGATTACTGGAATCACATTTCTAGGGTAAACAAGGTGAAAAAAACCCTCTTTCCCATTGTCCCATATTCTGTCAGGAAGGTTTGAAGCAAAGTAGGCCTCCCAATAAGTTTTCTAATCCAGATAAGCAGGCCTAAGATATCTGACAGCTGTTTCACGCTCTTCATCATCATCTGAAACAATCAGTACGCATTAGAGAGTACTTTTCCCTTTACAAAGGTGATAATTAGATAACAAGCTGAGATTAAAGTAATTACAGTTAGACAGCTGGCAAGGCAGCACAGTCATGTTGAAATATTGTTGATACTTCAGCATCTGGTTCTAATAACAGCACAGGCTAAAAGATTTTACATTAATTACAGAACATAATTTAATATAAACATATTTAATTACAATTGATGAGCGATAAACTGTTCAAGAATGACTTAACCCCTTACACATGTCAAAATGATTGGAACTTCATATATATCTTTCTACTTTAAGAGCAAGTTACAGTCAGTATGAAAGGTTAGGAATCTCCAATTTTAAGAAAGCACTACGACTGGAAAGGTGAATTATTGATACATTTAAAAAATCTAATTTAAAAACAATTTAAACTGCCAGCATACTACAGAATTCAAGACTGGCTCCATTTAGGCAGAATTGCAGCTAAGCCCAAAATTGCTATCTCAAAAATTCCATAGCAATTGCCACCCAAGCCTGAGGCATGTACAGCTGTCTGGTGCCTGTATAGTTTTCCCAAGGATGCTCTCAATTCCCCTGATCTTATCAATGCTAGGCAACACAGAGCCTCTGCTCCTTCCTAAACCACTTTGGATCCAGCTGCAAGGACTTGCTCCAAGAGTGCAAGGGATGCAAGGGCCCTCCTGTGTATTTGAAAAAGTCATTGGCTGAGACACCAAACCGTTCTAGTAGTGTTGACCCTAGAAGGTAGTGACCCTAATCATTAACTTTCTCCATCACGCTTGCTCTTGTACTCCTCTCTGGTCTGGTCAGCATTGTGGTTTCCTGTATGGACCCAGACAAAACTGTTTGGGGTTGGGAAGGGCCAAACAAGTTTACTACAGCTTAAAAAATAGCACTGGTGGCAAAGAAGGGTAGAAATGAGACAAGCTAATTGCTCTATTAGGAAGAAAATGAAGATGTTTGCTTAAGCTATTAGAGAACATCAAAAGAGGCCATTAGAATGGTGAAAGGCGTTGAGGGGGCAACACTTGGTCTGTTCAGCCTGGAGAAGAGGAGACTGAGGGGAGACCTCACTGCAGTTACAACTTCCTCATGAGGGGAAGAGGAGGGGCAGGTACTGATCTCTCACTGATCTCTTCACTCTCATGACCTGTGCCAGGACTTGAGCAAATGGCATGAAGCTGGGTTGGGAGGTTTACGTTCTTCACCCAGAGGGTGGTTGGGCACTGGAACAGTGAAGTGGTCACAGCACCAAGCCCATCGGAGTTCAAGAAATGTTTGGACAACACTCTCAGGTACATGGTGGGATTCTTGGGGTGTCCTGTGCAGGGCCAGGAGTTGGACTCAATGATTCTGATGGGTCCCTTCCAACTCAGCAAATTCTATGATCGTGGTCTGACCATGTACGTGTATAAAAAAATTATTGCCTTTGGGCTCCTGCCTGACACTTCCCTGAGTGAGAGAACTCTTTGTGCCTTAAGTCTCTCCTTGCAGGAATATTTTCATGTTTGCATTCATAAAAGCCAAAGATTGGATCTGATCAACACCAACCTATTCAAAAATAAAAGTCTGATGCTATCTGGGACTTCTTCCTTTGACAGGATCACAAAGGCCACCCCCACAGACAAGAGAGGCTGGGTATGCTGTGATCCTGAAGATGGCACACAATATGAGTAGTAAAAATTGCTAAACGTGCATTAACCACGTTGCATAACCCATTAAAGTACATACTAGGCCAAACATGTATTAGCTTTGGTTTTCATAATGAAATAAAGTCAGAAAAGTGAAATTAAAATTATGTCAAAAGACAGCATATGTTCTTGTCTTGGTTTGAAAGAC
>VXAZ01006409.1:0-67898 GCA_013399875.1 Gymnorhina tibicen
TTGGGGCTGAACCCACCACACTCCTAGACCATCACCCAAAGCTGATTGTGAATTTGGTACAGCCTCTGAGTTTTAGAGTGCCAGGAGAGACTCCACTCAATCTGTACTCAGCATCTGGCGGTGATGCTGGACTAGAGACCTTTCAGCATCCCCCTCCCATTCCTCATCTCTCCCTGGAAACTTGGAAGCGGGGCACCTCTGTTTAATGAACACAAAGATGAAGCTTCTCAGTCCCAGACTTCTCCCAGGAGCAGCACACACACATAGCATAGAAGTGGAGGGTCACAGCATCAGACACCAACCTGTGCACTTCCCCTGGTCACTTTTCCCTCACTTCTTGTAGTGTCCCTTGGAGGGCTTCTTCACAGCAGGCTTCTGGAGAGACCGGAAGGTCACATGGAGGACACCCATCATTCTGAATCTGCAATGAAGACACAAGGCAACCAGGAAAGTATCTATGCTTGGGCACAGAGTGTGCTGCAGAACGAGACCTCCAGCACATGCAATTTCACCATGATTTGTCTTGCCCCTAATATTGCTCCTTTGTTTGTCTTACACATGGTCTCCTGCACCCAGGCATTGCTGCTCTTCCTCTCCCTGTTCTGCAAGAGCTCACGCCACTCACTGTTCTCTCTGCTGTCCTGCCTCTCAGCCCTCAGAGGAAGAACAAGCTGCACTTGGAGGGAGCTCTGGGCTAGCTGACTAGGTCTCCAGGGATTTCTGTTAGTTCTCAGAGCTGTGACCACTATAGCCCAGCCAACTCCTGGCCCTGCCCACCCACCAACCCTTGCTGTCGTATTTCTTTAGACCACTTTCCTGAGGAAGGCAGCCTTGTAGAAACATTGCTGCCGCTGTGCGGCTTGGCTGGTGGTAGAGGCTGTAGCTTGTCCCTAAGAGTTCCTGGCTCAGGAACTCCTGGCAATGTCCGGGCACCTCACATACAGCTTCTCTCTCACCTGTGCGATGGAGGCACTCAGCCATGCGCACACAGAGCGGTACCAGAAGCAAAGAGTCAGAGGCAGCCCTTACTGAGGAATCCGATGTTTATTCCTGACCAGCTCCCAAGCAGGCCAGGTAGCAAGAGGCTGGGCCTCTGCCCGACAGGTTTGTATCAAGGGGCACAGACAGGGGAGGGACAACAGCTGAGGGCCAATGCGGTGTGACCCAAGGGTTAGAGTGACCCTCTGGCTGCTGACCAACCAGAGGGACCTGATTCACACAGGTCACAAGGCCAGGTGAGAGGGATCCTGCCAACCGACTTGTGGGGGGTGTCAGATCTCTGAATTCACCCACCACCGAGCTCCTGAGCTCCCTGGTCCCCCAGCCATTCCAACTGGTGGCTCGGGGACTACAACACATGGCTTTTTGTTCAATCATCTCACTCTCACTCCCTTGGCATCCATAAAATATTAAAGCAATTAAAAATTGCCCTAGTTGCACATGTTTACCAGAGAGGGGACAGAGAATTAAATTCCTATCAGGTTTGTGGTAATAAATTGCAGGGGTGGAGGACAGCCCCCTCAGAGACCCTGTGCTGCTGTGTGATCTCTGCATATATGAGGACCTGGGGAAACCCTATGGTATCTCTGCTGTCTGCTCTGAGGCTCGTGCGTGTAAGGACATACTTTCCCAGTGATTGTCAGAGACTGAAAAGAGTTTATGCCTCAAACATTGATATAAGTTTTAAAGAAGCAACAGCCACAGAAACGTCCTTGAAAACTGCTGATTAGATTAAAGGAAACCTATTGTTCAATCAGCTCAGTCTGAGGGAAAGGCATGCACCCACAATAAGTCAAAGCCTCCAGCTGAATTTGGGGTGGGGGCAGAGCACAGCTCACAGAAGCCAGGTTTACACAGACTCCCTCCAACCGAGGGGGGAGGAGGAGGTTTTTGGGTGCATGGTGTAACCTCTGGTGAGAGGCAATAAACACCAATCCTCCGATTACACAAACTGGCCCAGCTGTGGAACCCCCAGCCCCACGGGACATCCACGGGAGAGGCTTTGCCCCACAGGACTGCAGTGATGCCACAGCCCCAGAGACTGCTGTAAGAGACTGCCCCCTCCCCCAGGGGGACACGCCCGGACATGCCTGCCCAGCCTGAGCATATGTACCCATCGGATCCTAGGCTTTGCTGGGGGGACCTTCACCACCAAGAAGCCCAGCTGGAGAGGATCAACAGAACATCGTTGGGATCCACGGAGTGGTGACATTTTCCTTATTCTGTCCCTGTCACTTTCTTTCTGTCCCCCCCACCTATTTTCTACTTCTTCCTTTCTGTCTCTCTCTCTCTCTCTCTCTCTCTCTCATATTTACCATCAATAAAACCCATATTATTGTCACTGGCATATGGTCTCATTTGCACCTTAATTTGGGCAGAGGAATTTCTAAAGAACCTTAATAGTAGTAATAATTGGATCATAACAGTGACGTCCCTCTGTTCCCTGCCACATTGCTGGCATCTTTGCCCTTCAGCCTCCTGCTGCCTCCCCAGCCCAGCCCAACCCAGCAGGTAAATCCCTGTCCCTAGGAGTGACTCATAGGACCAGAAATATGCCTGGGATGGCCCCATGCTAGCTGAGTAGAGAACACATGACTGGCCTGGAGACAGTGAAGGCTGAGACCTGGCACAGTGCAGCCACAGATACAATATTTGTGAGCTCTGCAGCTCATCACTGAGGCAGGATTGGCAGCAGCCAGGCTGAGAAGCAAGGGACAAACAGGAAAGAGCTCTCACCCAGCATACAGCTTGGGTTTTTCCCAGGCAGCTGCAGCCTCACTGCCTTTAAGAAGGTGTCTATGCCTTTGGATGGGAGACTGTGGCTCTTCCTCAAAGGTGCAAAAACCTGAACATGGCACAGCGAGCCCCAGCCTGGATTCAGCCTCCTTGTTCCTGGACTGGCATTGCTGGAAACACTGGGTTTCACCATAGGAGAGCTCTGCGTCTCAGTCTCCCCAGCGGAGAGGCCCCAGGTGAATGGCTCAGGAGCTCCCTGAGGTCTTTGTGTGGGAAATAAGGCTCCAGGCACCCTCTATGCTTTTGGGATGGCACAGCCCTTTCCTCTGCCGCTCGTAGGCAGGCAGACAGCCTTCCCAGGCTGGCGCTGTGCCTTCCTCCAGAAAGAAAGCTGCTGGCAGAGTGCCTGGGCAAAGACAGGAAGGAACACAGCTCTGGTACAGAACCTGGTCTCTGTGCAGGGACGAACATCTCTGTGGGGTCACTGGATGTCGCTGCAGTGGGGCTGAGTGCAAAGGGGCGAGGGAATGGGCATTTCCTTTTGCACTGAAGAGCCCCCCAGACAGCCTGACTTTCCCGCATCCCCTCTCCCTGGCTGCTGTGGGGAGAAATGCTGTGCAAGAGTGATGGGAAAATGTTAAGCTTTGGACATGACACTTTTCCTTCAAGACACATGTCCTGTCCCTTCACCACCTCCCTGCCTCCCCACCCCAGGTATCCCGATCATCTTTCCCCCTCAGGCAGGCTTAGCTGCAGAGAAACCACGGGTGAAGGAAGGCCACTGACAAGCGAAGGATTGCCGGTAAACAGAAACCAACTAGCAGCAAATGGAACAGACTGTGGGGGAGCTGCCCTTAAAGCGTCTTACATCAGGGGAAGGACCCTGCAAGACATCTGTACCCTGCAACACCGCTTCCTCTCCTGGCAGTTCGCAGTTCTCCCCAATGCCAGTGACATTAAAAAAGTGGGGGTCTCAGTGGAGGATACTTACGGGCTGCCCATTTGGGTGAGTGTGGAGCTGAAACACGCTGGAGAGGGCTGATAACGATCAGCAGATAGGTAGATAGCAGATAGCAGATCAGATCAGCTCGGCTCCCAGAACGGGTCTGTAGCCCCTGCTGTCCCAGCTGATCTCTGACACCCACACGTGACGCCAGAGCTCGTTTTGTCACGTGCAGATCGTTATCTGCTTTCTCTTTCGGTTCCAAGGGCATCGCTTTTTCCCGGAACAGCTGAATATGGGCAAAAAAACAAGCCAAGCCCAGCTGCACACTCTGAGCCGGGTTCAGGCTTGCGTTTCCTTCTCCCTGCTGTGCGAACCAGCACGAATAACTGACCGGGCTAAGCTCACCCATGATTGTTGTGCTATTAAAGTAGCTTGGGTGTCCGTGAGGGCTTAGATGAGTTTGTTTTGTTTTGTTTGGACACTTCTTTAGAGATGATTGACCGTCCCAGCACCGACCCCGGCACCGCAGCACTGCCGGAGTTCGCAGCCAACATGTTCCTTTCCGCACTTTGGACGCTGATCCCTTCCCTCTGCTTCCCAGACACAGCGTCGCCCAAGCTTCCCTGGCCTGCAGCCACCGTGCTTACGCAGGCACAGCGCAAGGTGGCAAGGTGGCTGCTGCTACAGGAAACCGCTGAAACCTCAAGTGATGTAAGGTGCAAAACTCTCCTTCCTTTAGCCCTCGTGGGCAGATCTGGAACGGATTGTCCTACTAGCAGCCTTGTGGTGGGTCTTTTAGGAGGGCTGTGTGTTGGGCGTTGATGCATGCGGGACACCTAGCCATGACATGTTCACAGCGTTTCACCTAGTAATTCCATGTTTAGGCATGGTCTAGAAACCTCTAGAAACAGTACATGTTGTGAGCCTGTAATATTGGCACTCACATCCAAGAGCACAAAGTAGGTGAAAAGAAACATGGGAGGAAGTTCTAAGAGAAGCTCAGTAGACAGAGACAAAATGCAAGTGGCAGTGGGGGGATGCCTTCCTATGTGCCTCTGTGTGTGGAATAGCACACACAGTAGCATTCTTTAGCATGGAGAAGAAAAGGATCTCGATCAAGGGAGTTCAGATCTTAGGTGGCTTAGGCCGGGGTTCTGGTGGGTGGGGTCAGAAACTTACAGCAAATAAAGCCCCGCAGTCCAGAGCTGCTGAGCTGACAGTGGAGAATGGTGGGGACAGAGAAGGAAGCGTTGGCACTGAACGTGGCCATCTTCTAGCATTGGGGCTGCTGGCTGGGAAACTGAGGAATAAGCAGAGACCTCTGAGGCAAGACCTCTGTTCTAGTGATGTGCATTGGCAGGAGGCATGTTTGTGCTCCCAAGAGGGCAAGTCATGCAGTTTGGCAACATGCCATTCATTCTTCTGTCATTCAGGGAGGAAAAACGTGTAAATTTTGATCTGGTGATCAACCAACTCCTTAGCTGATCTCAGCACTGTAAGTGAGGCTGCTGTTTCACTGCCGTGGGCAGAAGGCACAAGCAGCTCCTTCAAAAATATTCTTGCTTTCACATTGGCTCCTGTTTGCTGGGGTAATCAGGATGACTGCTACAGTGGGTCTGCTCCATCATGCCAGAGCATTTCTCCCTGGAGCCACTGTCTCCCTAGAGGGATGGCTGTTCCAAAACCAGCACACCATGTCACCTGCCATTGCTTCCACCAGGCACACACCTTCCTTTTTTGGCCTTTTTTCCCAAGAGGAGATCCCTGTTCAGCCAAGCTGGCCTTCTGCCTCATCTGCTTGACTTCCAACATTTTGTAATTTCTGGCTACTGTGCCCTTAGGAGGTGATGTTTAAAAAATGTGGATGTTTAAATGACATAATTTGGGAATGTTACTCTTGGAGTGTGGCATCTCACTGGCCAGAGCTGGTTGCCTGATTGTGCACCTATGGCAGAAGCACTCCTCAGTGTTTCCTGAGGAACCCCATGTCCCCTCCTTGGCAGGGTCTCAGTCTCTGCTGCTTTTAATGCCTCCTGGGGTGCCACACCTGCCAAAAGGGAGAAGTCCAGTCAAAATCTGGCTCAAGACTTGCCCTTGCTCCCAGCTGACCTTCTAGTTTTGGAGGCTTCCTTCCACACCTTTGGCTGCCTCTCTAGCAGGTGGTTCCCCTGCTTTCTCCTTCCAGGTATTTGGGCAGGGAAGATTGTGCCCAAAGGCTGGGCAGGATGCAGTATGCCTTTCCATTCTCCTTCCTAGGGACATTTTACAGGTATGCTCTGGCTGCCTCTTGGGCTTCCAATGCCAAAGTCTATCTGATGATGGAACAGTTGGGAAGGGTAAGTATGATGGGATAGGGTAAGCAGGGGAATGATCATCACCGTGTTTTATGGAGAGAAAATGGGAGGGAGAGGAGAAAGAGAGCAGGGCTTCTACATGTGTGTGCCTGGAGGCTGGAGAGACTGGATGGAGTGTTTGGACTGCTGGGTCCTGTTGTCAGTGGGTGGGAAAGGAGAGCATGTTCTAGGAGCCAGTTTCGACTAAAATTCCTGGGTGAGCGTTGCTTCCTGGAATTGTTTCCTGAAATAGACATGTTTTTTGTGTGCATTAAGATGTTTATGTGGCTTTACAGTGGAATGAACTGCTCTGCACTTCTTGATTTCTCATTGTGAAGTTAAACACTCAGCAGTTTAGTAATATTAGCAATCACAAGGAAAGCATGTGATGAACTGGGACTTTCCAAAATTTTTTTGTTATTTTACCCGCCTGTTTTAAAAGTAAACTACTACATAGAAGTTGGTCATGATCCTAGGTCCTCATTTCTGAGGGAATATCCACAGAAGAACTTGCATCCAGTTCTAGCTCCGACAGAAAGCTCATCCCATTGTCTCTAAGAGGCCTCATAATGATGATTTGTGCCTGTGAGTCTAATTTTTATTTTGTTACTGCATTTGTCTTTACAAATTTGTCTCTACAATACAATATAATACAGTTTTTCCTCTTGTCGCTTACACAACACGTAACAGAGGGACTGTATGGGATATTTCCTTCCGGCAATACTGGGATAATGAAATAGTCCTGTGTGGTACTTCAGATATGGCTAGGCCTTCCTTCACATTTGATGAAAGGTCTTGATCTGGTCTATGTGGAAAACCAAGACTTGCTGAGTGTTGTCCTGTGTACACATCATACCCTGATATTCTACCTGCACTAGAGCCCTTGCAGCAACATGGCTCAGTGACTGCCGTGTGAGGTTCTACTCATCCAAGCCACCTGGCATTTTAAGCATTTGGTCAATTCTTTCTTCCTGCAGATAGGAAACAATTTAGATTTTATTTATTATTGTTCTAGCTCAACCCCTCTCAAATACTCAAAACGTGATGGCTCTGCTTTTGCAGCGATAGGTTCCAGTGTATGGATTAAAATGGATATGCTGTAGAGACAAAGATGAGGTAGAGAGAGCAAGCCCACTGGTTCCTCTACTAGGCAATCCTAAGGAAATTTCAAGGAAACAAAACTCAGTAACTTGTCTTAAACAGCATATTTTTCATCCCTTCTCCCAGATACCTGTACATGTTAAGAAGCTGCAAACTATGCAGGCATATGACTGTAATTAAGAAAATATTTCCCAGGCATGTAAGAACACATGAATGGCCATACTGGTTCAGGCCAAAAAAAAAAAAAGTTCTGTATTTCAAACTACAGAGAACCACAACACCATAAGTGCCAATATCATGTGATTTCTATATCACTATCCCATCTGAATCAGTCAGTGTGATCACAGACACAGCAGAGGGTTACTTTGCCATCACTGAAGTAAAAACAGACACTAAGAACATTTCTTTTCCCTTTTATCAGCAGAAAAACCTAAAATTTTCAAGCATGGGTAGCAAAGTTTGAGCTGTAAGGTGCAAAGCAGGAGTTCTTGAAACCAGGTAGCGTGAACAAATTAATATGTGTTGCTGGTAAGGCGTTTGTGGCAGGATCCGCTGTGCGCTGACTGGCCAGCTGGCCCCACTTTCCCAGCTGCAGCCAAGGGTATGCTCAGCAACACACAGAATGTTTTGCAGGTGGGTACCTGGGAAAGTAAACAATACTGATGTTCACTGGGGACCTTGCACACCCAGCCTTCACTGTTCATCGCCGAAGCACAGGAAATGGGCTAGCATTGAGCTGTGCACCAGCACCGTGACAATACTGTGATTTTAAGATATCCAACCATTCTAACCTAGTAACTCTCTGTTTTGGGGTACTGTGCCATGTAGCCTGTCTTGGTCTTTATTTTCTCACCTTATCCCACATATTATTCTATGGGATAATACTCCAGTCTGGATCTAAAACACAGAAACAAAATATTAGAGCTGGGATACTTATTTATTTGTTTGTTAAGCTTCCTCTAAGCAACGTCAATTCTGGGAAAGCCCAAAAGAGTGTGATCTGTTACGTTTTTCCCCTTGGGTATGGTACACAATATCTGGGAATGAACATCTGCAGCTGGGGAAGGAAGTGCCAAGCCTTCCTTCAAAGGAAAACATTTAAAAAGACATTTTTTATTGTCATAACACTGCAATATACTCAACTGTACCATACTTAAACTGTGTTGAACTCTACTTAACTGGACCTCCTGTCCCACAGAAGACAATTACAGCTGTAATGATCTGTGCCCAGACTTAGAGGCTGGGAGAAGTGGACACCCTTTTAACTTCATGTCCCCTCCATACTGTGGGGGGCTGATGTGTCTTTTTTCTCAAGACCTGGATCTCCAGTGCCTCGGCTGGCGTGACAGGCACAGCCCCTCCCTGGATGGACCACCTCTCCTCAAGTGCCCAAATCCGTGCTGCAGGCCAGGCCCCTGGGCTGTCTCTCAGCGTGACCTGACCCAGCAGATGTGTCTCACCAGCTGGACATGGGCCAGGTTAGCTGCAGCTGGCTTTAGTGCTGCACTGCAAATACCTCCCCTCACAGAACCACTGGGTGAGGTCTGTGATCAACGGGTGAGACGAATCAGGCTGACAGTGTGGTGGTGGCAATGGGGTGGTGTGTGAAACCTCTACCAAGAAGATTTACAACATTTTGAAGCTCCTTTTATTCTAAGCAAAGAGGTGCCTTATACAGTTGATATTGAATTTCATTGATAATATTTAACCTAATGAGTGCATTATTACAAATGCATGTATCCTACTGCCAATAGGGGAAAATATTTTTTCACCTCTCTGGAATTTGCCTTGGGTTTATTTTTTTCTCCAGTGAGATTGTTGTCAATCAGTAAATCATAGTGTAGTAATGTGATGAAGACACTTTAAATTACAGAAAAATGAGCTCTTCCAAATGCTGAGACTGAGCGAAATCCCAGCCAAAGAACTCTGTACTTATCTTTGTGGAACATACTCTTTACTGAGGTTTGAGATTCTAGAAAAAAATGGCTTTTTGTTATTTAAAGGATTAAACAAACCTGTAATGTTTACCTTTTTTCACTGGCTCAGGTACCTGAAATATCTTAGGTTGATTATCAGTACCTTGAGTCTGTGAAACAGAGTAGTGCCTTGAGTTTCTAAAAAAGAACAGAAACAGGAATGAATTATTACTTCTATCAAGTTCCAAAAGACTGGTTGACAAAAAGGTATTATCAGTCAGCCACTTTAGGGGCTGTTCAGGGAGTGTACACCAGGCTGGGACATGGGAATCTTGGTAAGAGTTTAATAACTAATGGGAAAACAGTTATAATGTAAAGGCTGGTATTTTTCTTTTGGTGACAAAGTTGTTTGTATAAAGTTACAGTTGTTAAATTAAATTGTCATATATCAGTCTCTGGTCAGAAAAAGCCCCGAACAGCCACAGCATGTTCCTCCTGGGTTGAAAAATACCCGTGAAAATGGGTATTTTTGCGTTTATGACTTCTGTTCTTAGCAATGCTATGAAAATGTTCTCCTGGTATTTTAGGGAACAGAAATTATTTTCTGCACAGAAAATAGTTTGTAACCATTTTGATTCATAAAGGAATATTACAGTTACAAATTAAAAAAGCCCCAGCAAACCAAACCAACAATTGCAAATAGCCATGATAATCACAATGCCAGAAAGAGTACATGTAAGAAAGCTGCTCAAGGCTGAATCCCTTATGCTGTTCTTTTCAGCAGATATTTATGAACCTGGATACAAACATATCATATTGACACGGGACCCTACTTCCTACTCAATATAGCTCATTTATTTTTAGTCTGGGAACCTAGACAGCTATGCTTTCTCAGTATTGTTAATTGCCACTGCTCTGTTTTTCAAAAGTTTGGGCTTCAATTGGCATAAAATGCAAAAAGCTTGAGAAATTCTGGTCTACCTATTGAACCAATGAAAGCATTAATAAAGCAGTCAGCATTATAAAGTTTATGTACATAAAAAGAATATTACCCATCGAAATATCAATGTGACATCTTTCTCAATAACAGTTTGCTTTCTCTAGGCAACAGTAACAGTGCTCCTATTTTACATCTTGGGGCCATATAGTTTTCTAGGCTGAACATCAGCAAAGTGCCTTTGAGGGCTATGTACAGCTCCAGCATGAATTTCTGTCAAAAATTCTACTGCAGCTGTGATATTCCTTGCTATTCACCTTTTTTCAAATGCCTTTAACAACTTTCATCAAGATCAACAACAGAAATTTTGTTAAGTCTTTTGATCTGATAAACTTAATTAGTCACTGAAGTAGATCCACATGGGGAAATGCACATAATCATGAGAGGAAGAGAATTAAGAAGCTTCTTGAAGGAATTGTGATCCATTTGATAAACTGTTGTTGCTTGCTTTACATAGTAACAGCATCACCCTGACATGTTTTGCTTCTGGTACACATCTAGAAAAAGAACTTTAATTCATTACGTGAAAGATGTATGAGTGCAATCCATACAATTTAATTGCATAAAAGATGTCTTTGCCTATATTTTAGCACAAAAATTACAGAACAGGACCTAGTGAAGCTCGAGCTGACTAATAGTTTTGTGATGTATATTGGTGTTTATAGGTCTTGGCAAGCATAGCCTTACAGGATCAGGCTCTTAGGTGGCCAAAATGGTGTTCAGTCCTGAACATCTCCTCGTCTACTAAGATTTCCCTTTTTCCATTGTTTATTTACAGTATTTATGTCACAAACAGGAAGCAACAATTTAGGGGAAACTATTATCATTGTCTAAATTTCATCCCCAAGCTTTCTAAAAGTCATTCACTCACAAGAGTTTGCATATCTGTGGGGAAACCTCTTGAGTAATAGTGTGTCAATCACAGGCACCAAAGAAACAAACACCAAGTAAACAAGGAGAAAAACATGCTTCAGCCCTTTTTTTTCTCAGAAAAACAAGTAAATACAGGTTACAGAAAAATAAAATGTCTCATTGTCCTCCTGTGAAATCACTCTTTTAACTCTGAGGCTACATTTGTCTATGAGCTTAGATGTAGGCAATGGGCCCTTAGTGCCAGTGTGATGACTTTTCAGCGTGTGTGAGAGCAGGACACAACTCCTGAACAGTCTGAAGTGGGTGTTGCAAAGTATGACTGACACCAAAGTACACGGGCATGATACTTCTTGTGCGTAACACCGGTGCCCTCCCCATCCTGACCCTGTGAGTGCTTACTGAGCTGTACGGCAGAAGCTGACGGGTGGAAAGCCACCTTCTTTGGAACAAAAACTGCCTTCGGATGATCGGGGTTAAGCTACAGGGAAAATGAATACTACTGGTCTGCACTGCTCATTTGACCTAGTTCTCTGAGGATGCATCAAGTGGTCTGGGTTGGAAGAGACATTAAAGATCATCTGGTTCCAACCCCCCTGCCATGGGCAGGGACATCTTCCACTAGGCCAGGTTGCTCAAAGTCCCATCCAACCTGCCTTGAACATTTCCATGGACAAAGCATCAACAGCTCTGGCCAACCTGTTCTGGTGAGTCTTCACCCTCATAGTGAAGAATTTTTTCCTAATATGTAAACTAAATTTATACATGTGTCTTTTGATTTGTTTGCATTTCAGTACGAGTTGCAAAGCTCAGATCTTGATTTCTATACTCTGGACAGCTTAAATTTGGTGAGATAGATCCAACCCATTAATGTTTCCCCAAAAAAGAAATGTACAAAAGTTTTATTCCCTAATAAATGACCACATTAGGGCCACAGCTCTTCGTAACACAAAATGCCCACGTCTCGAAAATCACCTGCACATCTGCTCTCCAAGTCACCCACAGTCTGTACAGGAGGAGCTGATCTTGTTTAATAGGTGTATTGTTTGGTCAGTGTGCAGATCCTTGCTCCGCTGTCAGTTACCCTGAACTTAACCACTTTGGCTAAAAGAGATCAGAATAGCGTCTTCCATCATTAATGAAACAAGGTTTACACAAAACCAAATAATACCCCCTATATTGTGTCTAGATTGATCTGCAAAATATAAGGCTGTGAAAAAAAGCATATGGATTTAAGTGATGCAATAGACCAAACTCTGTATCAACACAGTTTTTTTTCTCCTCAGGAAGGCCACCTGGAGTAGATACAGAGCTTTCCTTCTTCCAATGAACTGCCTCTTAAGGTTTGACTGTAAGATTTGTGTGCAGTCTTTTAAAAAGCGTTAAATTAAGTAGTGTGACTCTTAAAAGTCTAATTTTAGTAACATTTCTAACATTTACTATGGCATTCTTTATGAGATACAGAGAACATATAATAAATTGTGGCATATCTGAATAGTTCTAAATTACTTGGAATTCCAGTTTAACACATCAGAATTCAGGACCTTGGAATTCACCCTGGCTTGCTGTTTTACTACCTTTTCATGTTCCTTCAGGCATAGATAATAATAAGAAACACCACAAATTTAGTTTATTGCTTAAAGAAAGCCATTATCAAATTTATTATTGCTATAAACCTATAGACTATTATGTTTTTCAGAGCTGGACTAATGAGGCAGGAGAAAAGGCCTGGGGGGAACTTCCTTTACCTGTTTGTTGTTTACACAGTAGTCCAAGAATACATTGTGGAAATACTGTCCTATGGACTCCAAGTCTTTCATATTGAAATGGGTGTTTTGTCTGCAGCCTGAAGCATCAGTCTCCTGTAATTTAGGGATCTACAGGCCAAAACATTCATTTGAAAGAACACAAACGTTATTTAAAACAGGCTGTAACAAGATGAAAAACATTAAATGTACTAATTCTGACCCTGACTTTCTGCACAAGAGTCTTTTTTTGTGTTAATTTGTTATGGAAGTAAAACTGGGGGGATTTAGTTTCCAGCTGAAGGTTTAGTTTAATACCAGAAGATTTAATTTTATATCCAGTGTATCAATGTCTTTGTGAGTGGAAGTCTGCATAAGAAATCAAAGCCATTTGTAGCAAAACATACAGCAAAATTGGTGATCTTTGCTGTCAAAAGGACATCTGGGATCTATTCTGAACCTAACTTCATTCTGGAAAGTGGTTGTATGCCAGAAAAGAAGAAAATTAAAGAAATAGGGAATTTGACAAGCAGATTTTTGCAGAGGATATGGGGAGAAATATGCTGAAAATGTTTTGAAGAAAATTCTTTTATTTTGAAGATATTACCAGAAAGGAGAAAATATATTAAAGGAAAACCTGCACAATACTGAAGAACAAAATAACCCACTCTGAAAAGAAACTTAACCTAAACAAAGCAGTCAGAAAGACTTGGGTGCAGTGCAAAGATGTAAACAATACCAAAACAATAAGGGACATAGAGACATCAAACTAACAAAGATATAGTGGAAAGGAGAATAGGGTATTCTAAAGGGAAAGAAAATGAGATTACCTTTTGACCATGTTTTGGGTATACCAGATGGAAGGGGAACATTTCTTCATGATAGATCTGTATTTGAAGTACAGCTCCTGGCCTGTTAAAAAGCAGTGGTGTATTGTCCCGTAATCACACCATCTGGATTCAACGTTGGTACCACTTTCAAGACAAAATTGTCCCTCAGGAGTTGAGCTTTGCTTGAGTCACCAAGAATAAAATCCATAAAGCCCTTCATTATCCAGGAATTGTTAGTTTCTCCGATATGCACCCTCACTATCAGTATCGCAGCCTTCGGTGCCCTTGCCACTTTTGGAGAGGGGTAGTGGTAGTGATAGTTAAAACATACACTGTGTTTCACAGTGAACAGCATAAGATGTGAATCTTGCAGAATTTGGACAGCACTGGACCTTTAGAGATGGCCACTAGGTACTCCTGCAGGTGTCTTGTAGGTGTAACGATAGTAGTGGGCAAAGCAGCAGATGTCTTGGTCAGGGAACTGGAACATCCAAGTGAGTGAGAAATGATGATGTCTGTCTTGCCCCACACTGTTTTTGTAATACTTGATTAATTTCCAGTCCTTTACCAGCCATTTATTATGCTGTTCCTTAGCACTGGTTTCTGAGTACAACAGTGGCCACAGGCCATGTTTGTACAGGCTGCTTACTTGGTAAAGTTGACCGTAGTGAAGCACTACAGCATCCCTGCCTGCGTATGGCTTGCTTGGAAGTAGTACCACTGTGTGTCTGCTTGTGTGCAGGTCGGCGTGGGGTCAGCCAGTGCTCAGCACAGCATTGGCAGGCAGAGAGCAGACAAGCAGTGTGATGCTGCTTAGCACTGTAGTATGAGGTAGTGTCAAATAATGTGCACTGCCATGAAAAAGCACCCTACAGCGATTCAGGTGCAAATCTGATTCACACTGTTACAAGTCAAAGTCTAAGCAACTGCTGGGAAAAGATGCCTGATCTCACCAAGCATGTCAGTAATGCCGCTGGTATCTTGATTAGAACTCTTAGTAATAACTAGAGCTTCTAAAACATTCTCCACACTATACTTTAAAAGGAGGTTCTTAAGAAATAATGTTGAGTGTTTGTGTATGATTATGACCTAGAGAACACATTCAGTGCTAAGCAAGCACTCATGTTCTACTGCAGCTTGATGCTTGCTATCCCAGGAATTGCTAACTGCATGCCTGTCATTCCTCAGGAGCAGGAGGGACAACTGGCCACAGTTAAAGGCAGCAGTTTTCTTCTCCTTGGTTGGAAAGTTTCTTTAATGAAGCCTGAGAACCACAATACCACAACACCCACTTTGCTGGAGAGCTGTACAGGATGAAATAAGAATCATTTCCAGTTGCCTATGCATGAAGTTCAAGTCATTAATAGAAAAACATGGAAAATTGAATTTTTAAAGAACAGCAACTAAAAGACTATGAGAGAAATCCCTGTCCTTGTTTACAAAAAGGCAGGGAGCTAGGATTCAGAGTGTTCCTCCACATCTTATCCCTTGCAATAAATTAGCTGGTTGCAAAGGACAGAGATTCCTTCCTGCACAGCAGTTACCAGTTCTCCTGGCCACCAAGTGTAGCAACCTACTTGAGACAGGTAGTCTTCTGCCCATACTGCAGAAGTAGCTAATTTCTAGATAAACTTATCTCAAAGAGTCTCAGTGCTTTTCTGTGTATTACAAGCCTTTACGAACTGTGTTGGCCTCAAAAAAAGTACCAGATCCCTTTCAGTTTTGTTCTTCTGAACATTTTGTGGCCACAACTAGTTATCCTAGGATTGCATAACTGTTATAATCCTTTCTTATCCATGTAAAAGTATTCCAGGACCAAAATCAACAACTGCCAGAAGTTCCAAGTTCATCCAAGGTAACTGTATCAACTGAACAAACACAGGAAAGAATAAATAACTCTGATACTCAACCAGTGACAGTGGAATAAGGCAACTAACTCCCTTCAGCTCTGTCCAATGAATCCTTGCCAGACAGAGAAGCCTGTATTCAAGAACTGATCCAATCTGAGCAGGTTCTGTTTATAGCTTTTGGCAAAAACAAAATATTCTTCCAACAGAGACTTCAGTGTTGATGTTGCAGTTACACAGCTCTCATCTTTTTCACGTTCTATTTTGGCTCTTATCTTTCTTCGCTCATATTTTCCAACAAACTAATTTTAAGCTGGTTCATGTTGTTTTTCACTGAGAACAATGGCTTGAGCTGAGCTGGGCTTCTGGGATAAGTAATAGTACAAGCAGAACTCAAAAGATGATGAAGCGGATGTGCAACTATGTAACTAATTTCCTTCCCCATCTATAGGAAAATAATTTATTCCCAAGTGCTTTAAAATAACATAGAAAATCATATTGATTCATCAGGCTTTGAATTATATTTGTAAAGATCAAAGCAAATGCTTCATCTACCTACATCTGACAACAAGATTTCTTAGGCTGTTCCCACCCTCTCCTAGATAAATCAGTTCTAGATAAAAACTCCTTTGTCAGGAGTTTGCTATGGCAGCAGTGTCTCCAAGCTGTTGTAGTGTACAATGATTCAGGGGTAGTGGGTACCCATTCTGGAAAAGGTAGCAGAATAAAGGCGTAGATGTCTCAGTCCCACCTCTATGCATTTCCAATATTTTAGTTATTTCTGAATTGCAATTCGTTGTATATATAAAGCACACAAACTGCCTTAGTCTTCACTGTCTCAGAACAGGCTTGCACTAGGACTTCTGTACAGACTGCATAAAAGCAGTCATTAGCTGACATTCATATTTAACCCTATATCCCTGAAATACAGTACAGACATTGCTAATAACAGGACATGAGATTTGTACTGAATCTGTAAGACCTCGGGACTAAAGTCTGAACTTTATCTGCCTGCAGCTTTGTTTCACTTAATTTAGCTGTGACAGCAATTTCTCTAATTGACATGTATGGCTAATTTGTTTTATTTTGTTTGCCCTTGTGTGGTACGAACATAGGCTTATACAGACAGCAGTGACAAGGAGCTGTTCTGTGTGGAAATGCAGGCCAACAGCTGGACAAACCGCGTTTTGGGGTAACAGAGACATCTGAAGTCGGTGGGGGTCGCTTGCTTGTCAGCAAGGAATTCTTCAAAGCTGGGAAAAGCCGCTTGAATGAAAACACGATAGGCAGAGAAAAGGCTTTGAAAAAAAGCTATTAATCGGATGATTGGGACTGCTGGTATTGTGCACTGACTGCAACACTGCTCAGAGTTAATTACTTGTCATAGGATCATAGGTATGAAAGGATCCCTTTCAAAGCATTCCCCATCCTTCCTACTATTTGCATATATCAGGCCAAAAGATAGAAGTTTGGTTTCACGCGAATTTGTATTTGCTTTGGGTCTGAATCAGATACCAGCACCAGTAGCACTTTATTTTTTACTAGAAAAAAAATTCTCATTGCTTTAGGCCTGGTTTCTACATTTAATTCTCTTCACAACAGACAAAAACCCATAATAAACAAAAGATCTTCATCTGAAGGATCTGGTTTCAAGTGTAGGTGACATCATATATGAGAAGTAAAGGGATTAAACACAAAACTGATGAACCCATTTTTGAACTGTAGTGGATACCTAACTCTAAGGGATGACTGGCTCAGTAACTGGTGGTTAAGGGTGAGCTGCAAGGTGAGACCAAGATAAACACTCAGCTAAGTCAAGAACTATTAAGTATGAGTAGACCAACCTCCAATTTTGTTCAGAGCTTCACAGTAATGTGATCACTAATATATTTTCCCTTGCCTTTTCTTCCACCCTGAGGTTCTACAAAGAAAATGTGAGGGAATAATTGAAAGGGTCTTAATAGGTAAGAACAGTGCCAACTATCTTGTGTCACAAATTAGCTGGGGGGGGGACCTTCATCCTAAACCAATTACATTTAAATACTAAAATAAAATCAAATTTAATCCATAGTAGGATAGCTTGATTTTGTTTATTTTCAGAGAGAAGATCTGCCTCTTTTGGCTTATTTTATGCAGAAGAATTAGGCCTTGTCCTATGATGTCCATAATCATGTAGTCCACCATTATCCCATGCCTGGATAATGCTCATGCCCCTGTATAACTGAGACAGGGCGCTTTTCAGCCGTTTGAGGAGGCATGAGCAGGAAAGTCTGGGGGTTATACCATGAAGGCCCAACAGAAAGGTCAATTTGCACAGGAGTTAAGGAATAACTGTGGTGTTGGAGGTCACAGCCATCTGAGCAAACTGGTTGGACTCCGGCTTCTCTGTTGCCCATGAAGGTATGTACCCATGAGGAACCATCCAAAACACCAAGTTTTGTATCTGCTTGGGTTTGCTCTCTGGAAGAGCTGCTTTTCCTTCACTGGTTATAGAGGCACCAGTGGTGAGTTCCTTGGCTAACATGGGAGTCCAAGTTGGTTATGTGTGACTATACAAGCCCAGGATTTCTCTGAATTGCAGCCAGGCATGACTGTCCAGCCCCCTGGACTTCGGCCAAAGCAAGTCACAAAGGGGATATGTGGCTACAGAAAGGACTGTGGGTGGTCAGCTTGTTCTTTACTGAGCAGAAGAGGGATAATTCAAACCTTCCTCTTAGCGTGCTCAACATGTTACTGTGTGCTCTTGATCACGGATGTAACAGAACACCTGCAAGCTCCACAAATAGTGTCCAGGGCTAAACAGTCACGGGAGTTCTGCTGTTCTCTGCCACAAGACGAATGCCATGACCTCTGTATCAGCAATGCTTGTTATGGTTGTATCAGTTTGTACATGACACGAGGGACTGACCATTGGTTCTTCACACATGTAGAAAAGTTTCCTCCCTGTCATTACCGCACTCCACATGTGGTTATACCACCCTCTCTAGAGTCGGGCTGCACCTTCAGCACTGGAAAGCAATGTGTGTGTTTCTCTCTGAAGTGAAGGTGGTCCTGAGAGGCAAGCAGGTATGGAACATCTGTGCCATGCTACTAAAATACTTGAAATAAAATTATGTCTCTGAGAAAAGAGATTCAAACCATAATGCTTCCCTACTTGTGATGAGATAAAACTGTACATTTAATATAACTATATTCACAGTACTACCGTGTGCAGCAAGAAAACTGCTGTAATATGAGAAAATAGTGGGGAAAAATCCTGGAAAAGCCTTAAAATTGTTTTGTAGGATGAAAATTAATATTAAATTATCAGTATCCTGTGATTTTCAGAATTACTTTTTTCTTTTCCCAAAATGCCAGTTGAATGATCAGATTTACTTCCCTTGTATAAACATTAATTTCTGTAATCTAATCACAAACCAAATAAACTCAGTCATATGCTCTTATTGCAATTATCCAATTTTATTTCTATCATCATGATACTGAAAAATCATCATCTCAATCGGAATCATGTGTAAGGTGCAGTGTTTTGCTAAGAGTCCACCCTTCCTTTAGAGAGGTGAACAGGAGAGGAAGAGACAACAGGGATAGGAGGCAGGAACGACTTTGCCCAGAGTTTGGAGTGGAAGAACTTCCAAGGAAAACTATGTCATAAATCTGTGCTGTCCACTGGGCAGCGTTATCCCTTACATGAGCTCTAAAGTTTGCTGCTAACAGGGGAAACTTCACTGCCTAAACTTTAGCCTGGGATCTCTGGGAAACTTTGGGTACCTTTGGTGAGAATTTTTGTATTCTTTCTTGGGAAAAAATGCTTGTGTTGGTAGCAGCTTGATTTAAAATGTTTTCTTTTAAATTTATGTGGCAAACTTGTTTCTCTCTCTAAGTCTTAATTTGTTTCTGAGTGAATCAAAGATGGCAGGAGTTCAGGATGTATACACTAAAGCTTTGTTTGATATTAAAGATATCATTCTTCACAAATTATTAATTTGTTTTTAAAGGATCTGTGTTATATTTCCTTAAAAGAGTTTTATTTGCTTTTGCAAAATGAAGTGATAGGTGCTATTTTCAGATCCTTGTGTAAATTTTATGAAAAATGTTTTTGACAGGTTTTCTTTAATCTTATTCATTTTACAGTGTCACAGTACACCTAAAGTGCTTTGGGTTTGCTACTTCTTTCCCTAAGAATCAGTTATTCCTAGTGGAGCAGCTAAGAGACCAGGGGAAAGCAGAACTGGCTTTTAAAGAGGTCGGGTGCTGTTGCCATCAGAGAGAACAAGAACGGCCACGAGATGGTAGCAGTCTGTCAGGGATGGCCAGGAGATGGCTCTGAGCTTCTCTTCTTGATCCAGGGAGGCAAATGCGCCCTGTGTGCCTTGTACCTTACAGTGGAACGTTTGTGGTGTACAAGAAGAGTTATTTTAGAACTATTTTTTGAATTATGTCACTTTGAAGTAATGTCGTGTGAGGTAAAGCAATGAAGAGCAGCACCACAGGCTGGTGCGACGTGACTCGAACAAGGATGCCAAGCGCAAATCCATTTTCAAATTGCCAGCGTAAGCTGGCATCTGGGATTGTGTGCTGCTGAGAGGCCTTGGCTGGCTCGTTCAGTCCTCCTTTTTGGGCTGTCCTCATGGCATCCAGAATGGCACAGCCCCAGGCTGCAGAGTGTTGCCCAGGTTTAGACTCCTGCTGCCCTCTCGGATCCGTTCAGAGTAATGTAAGGGGTTAAGTTCATACTGCTTGGCTTTGTGAGAGATCAGGTGTCATCTGCTCTCCCCTGGCTGACATAAACTTCATGTTAATAGAAAAAGACAGTGAAAACTCCATCATGTGCCCTGTCTGATTTGACAGAAATGCAGTCATATGCCCACATGTGATCAAGATTAAACTTGTGCTGCAGTGATCTGGCAGTGTGCAAACCCCTATTAGTGTGCGCAAACACACAGTTTTGGGGACAAAACCCAAAATTTTTACTTCTGCTGCTTCTGCCGTAAGATAAAAGAGAAAGGGGAGCCTCTGACAGATTGCTGGGGCAGAGAACTTGCAGGGATCATTTTGGTCTGGGTTGCAATTACCAGAAAAGATACAGGAGATTGTTCTGTAAACCATTTCACTGTGAATTCTGGCAGAATTTCATCCTTTTTTGATGCATGGAATTTATGGGAAGGTGTGTGAGGGTTGGCAACACTAATCTGTTTCTATATTGTATCTGTTCTACATCATGCTTGAGTGAGGTTATTGTGTGTCAGCAGGACTCAACATTCAATTTACAACATTACAAAGTTAATTGAACTCTGCAGTGAAGATGAGACCTGCATTTCTTGCTGCAAATTTTTATGTACAAATTATGTACATTTTTATGTACAAATGCTAGTTGTGCTGCAAATAAGAGCAGTTTCATTTGGGCATGGTGCTCAGATGTGAATGCTCAAACACCTTCCAGCATGCAGTTTAAATATGTCAAAGCCAGCAAAATGGTATCAGTATTTGTATTGAGCCAACTTTCATGGTCATTTGCTTACTGAGAGCCATAACCAACAGCCTGAACTGCCTTTTCCTCCATGAAGTCCATCTTTTGTGCAAGTTTTTCTCCTCAGTGCTGATGATTTAAATACCTATTCATTACTCAGTAAGACTCTGTCCCTGGAGGCAAAGAAGGAGTCTAAATGTCACTTTATGTTGCAATAATGAAGACTTGGTTTGTATGAGGTGCCTTTCTCCCAGTGCAAACATGTGCACATGCTTTAAATTTCTCTCGGTTTCCACAGGACTGTTCTTAGCAGCGCAGTGAAACGTGCTTGTGTTAAACATGCTACAGAGAAGGTTCAAAATAAGTAATGTCTCGAATTGATTCCTTTCTTTGCTGTTTTCCTTTGGCTATAGTATAGCTTATGAAAAGATAAAATGCTGCACTGAAAGCAACAGTTCAGTTTGTTTCTCTCTGATGCAACCGTTGACACATTTTCCTATTTCTGACTTAATTTCCATGTTTTCCTTTGATTGCACAATTCTCAGAGGTGCATCCTCCATTTTACAGAAAGCAAACTGTTTATGAGTATATGTATTCCAGATACTTCTTGCTAAATAAAAATAATATACTCTCTGGATACTTGTACAACTGGCTTACTTAAGGGATTTGGTAAATCTCTATGAATTTTTACAGGTATTTGAGAAGCTCCAAGTCAAGCAAGCTCCTTTAAATCCAGTTATTTCTGCTTTGTTCTTTTCTGCTCTTTGCAGGCATTTTATTCTCTCAGGCCATCTCACAGCGTCACATCCCCAGCAGCCAATACTGATCTTGTGTCCACGCTTAGGTTTCTTTCTTTTTTTTTTTTTCCCAGCTCCAACTTTAATAAGCCTCCTGGGCTTTCTTTGAAGATTTCATTTGCAACAGCAGAGAAACCCTTGTGCATTACAAGTCTTCTACATGGATTAAAAATATTTTAAAAGACTTTATTTAAAAGACTGAACGTAAGAGTTCTTGAAGATACATGGAGCTGGGTACTTGACACACACCTGAACTCAAGCCTGCTATGCAGACAAAGTAAAAAATGTTTAAAATATTTTCCTGCTTTCTTTAACAAGTTGCTTTGAGCCTGTTGTAATGTTTAAATTCCTTCCCATGTTTACTGAGTTATAAAGGAGGTCTGTAAATATGTTTCTGTCCTATTTTCCTCCAAATGTTCTGGTTCTTGTATATACACAGAAGTTTCCTCACATACCTGGGGAATAATTCTAATGTTTTTGTACCTTCAAGCTGTTTTAAAGTCTTGGCTGAAGTTCTTGAGACATGCTGAAACGATGTGAGATCACCTGAAAGGAAATCTGAAATGTCATGGTACAAACGTGGCCTTGCAATGTCAGAAGGTTTGCAAGCAACAATATATGCCTTTTTCTGAGGCAATGCAAATGCTTGCCCAAATCATGTTACTGTATTCCAGCACAATCCCTTGAGAGAAATGGGCAATGCTGAGAAACTTTTGGAAATGGTTGGGGAAAAAAAGAGTCACAGAAAATGGGGCGGTGACCACACATGGACCTTACTGATCCTGCACACAATCTCCAGGGATCAGGAGTGTCTTTTTATTATATGGTTGGGCAGTGCTTAGCACAGCTAAGCTTTGAACCCTGCTAAAGGTTTTTGGATGTTATGGGAATGCCAGTAAATACTGTGCTATTTAACCAATGGTTATTGTAGTGCTTTCAGAATTTGTTTTGTTCCCACAGGTTTTATTTTTATCCACATTCCTCAGCTATGTGTTGGTGACAGTGACTATCACTGTCGTTGTTTTGCCAGGATTGGTCCTTACTGCATTCTATTTATTTTTGGATTCTGAGTATGGCACTGACCTCTAATCACATGCAAATGTCTGTGTCTGAGCTAGACACCTGAGGGTTTTCCCCCTGTTTGTGAAGAGTTAATCAGTGTTGCTGAGACCAGAGCACAACTCATCTCGTACTGAAGCAGATGCCTGTGTTTGGTTAGATGAATACGTCCTTCAGCTCCAGCAGTTTTATTGACTAGATCCCCCTTGGCAGTCATGCTATAGATACCTAAAGCCAGGAGAGATGAATCCCATCCTTGGAGACCGGTGCCATGCTGCCTGTGTAACCAAGCATAGGAAGATGATGTGTGGAGGGGGCTTAACCCAATCCCCATCAGAGGGCTGGGGGCTGCAGGGGCTCTCCCCCCACCCAGCAAAGGGGCTCCTCCAGATTTTTACTGTTCCGTGAATCTGTCACAACCATGTTCACAGAGCTGGGCACATCTAGGGCAGAACATGAGCTCCAGATAATAATTTCTCTCCCTTTTTCCCTCTGCCACATTTTCCCTCCCTGCCCTGTCCTCCCCCATCCCTTTGGCTAATCCCTGCTGCTGTTCCCAGTGCTATGCTTGTGCCCACACGGTCTTCTACCCAGACTGCCAGTTTTCTACTGGTTTCACTGATTTTTCAGTGGACATTTTTCACTAGTCTTTTTCTAACTACAGGGGCAGCAGAAGTAAGAGAAATTCCTTCCTCAGCTTCTGAAGTAGCTTAGAACATAAGTCAAGGGCCGGCCCCAAGGTTTCACACCTCTCTTGTTGTGTTTCGGATATCTTCCGACAGTGAACCCTAGGGAGGGATGCAGGGCAAGCCCACAGTGGTACTTCCAGCCTTCAGAGGTCTGACTCAAAAGCTTTCTAAACCAGAGGCATTACCTTGGAATCTAAGTACATGACCAAGAACAAGGTAGGGATGTGGTGGTCAGTCTAGGGCTGATGTGTCTAATCCCTTCTCCTTCCTCCTCACTCTTGACTGGACGCTGCTGGCTGTGTGGCTGTTCTGTAAACTTGGGGTTTACTTAATAACTCAATTACTTTTTCTGATTTTTTAAAATGAAATAATAATTAATTTTTCCTTAGCTGTAAACTCCACAGAGATTGTCTGTACTCAGAGAAGAGAGAAGTTAATGAAAGCATTGCCATCTGGGGTGATTAGGGCCTGGTGGAAGAGCAGTGGTAGCAGGGCTGATGTGTTTCAGTGTTAGTACAGTGTCTGAGTTTGTGACTTCTAGTAAGGATTGCCTCTAATTAAATACTAAGTCATCCAGGACATGGATGCCCTGGGATAACCAGGTCCTGAGGGGTCTTGTGTCTTAGAAAGATCCCTGTAAGATACAGTGCAGCTAGAAGTCTTCCTTAGCTCTGAGGTTACACCCCAAAATTGTAGAATGCAGTCTGATTGTGAGCAACAGTATGACACCAGTGCTGGGAGGAACAGTGACCAGCTTTGCAGAATGGCACAGAAATAGGTGAGGAAGTGAGAAAAGCTGGTGGGGAAGATGCTTTAGGGAGTGAAAAATTTTCTACAAAAGGGAAGGTGAGCAGAGAGTATATGCCTGCTGATGGCAAGCTCTGATCCTAGAGCACTGCATCAATAAGCAGGAGCATTTAGAGATCAGCTGTCCGGATTGTGTAGCTTCTTAAAGACTATGAACTTGGATTTACATTCCACAGCACAAGAGATGGAAAAATATTTTGTTATTTTCTCATTTACTTCTTTGTGGAAACACGTTGTCTAGAGGTGATGTGGTCTGTGTAAAATACTCAGCATTCCTTCAGTGATTTCTGGACTAGCACACGGGTATCATGTCTGTATTTCATAGCTCAGATGTACCGGGCTAGCTCCAGTTATAGCTGCAGTACCTGAGCAGTGCTGTGCTGAGATAGCAGTCTGAACCTAGAGAACAGCACAGCAGTTTCACTGGTGACTCCTTTTCTCTGCAGGAAAATTAGCTGACCAGGCTGCTGTGCTGAGGTGGTAGGCTGTTTCCCAGTGCAGAGCTATTTTGCTGGGCATTAACTCTGCAACCTCTGCACCAGGCTCTGTTGCCTGTTTCTGCACCAAACGGAGCTGTGGTATAACAGACAGCATGACAAATACTAACGCAGCTGAGGTTATTTTAGTCTCTCTGTTGCAAGATGGCTGTACCCAGATTAGGACAATATGGAGTAGATCTGGTGATGCTTAATGAGTCAAGAAGATCTGGGGCTGGCTGTGTGAATCAGCATAGCAGATCTGTGATGCAAAAACCAAAAAGTTCAACAATGTTCCTACTTTTAAGATAAAAGCAAAGCCTCTTGGCTCACTGGAATGACACCAGCTCAAATAAAGCAGCACTGAAAGGTAATGAAACCCCTGCACTAGTTTTAAGCTATCTGGCATGGATGCTGCTGAGAAAACTGATGCAGCAGCAAGAATTCTGCATGGACTGCAAAATGCTGCTGAGAAGCTATATGAAATCACCATAGGTTCATGTTTCAGCTAGTTGAAACACTTATAGTTGAGAAAGCAGTATGTATGAAACAATTTCCTGCTCTTTAGGTGGCTTCATGGACTTTTCTAGACTGCCTCCAACCTTGGATGATTTCTTCTATCTTTTCCATAAACATTTCAAAGGATTTTTCTAGTGGACTTACCATGAAATCAAAGCAGTGACAAGCATCTTGCTTGCCTTGATTGTTTTTCCTGGATTCTTTAGAAATAGTTCATGAAGTCCCTGCAGACTATAGACCACAGACTGAAAATCATTTAATAATTCTCTTTGCTTGTGCCTTGCATGTTCCTGGGACACAGCAGGCCCTTCAGCAGAAAAATCAGGGTGATGCCTCACAAAAGCTTTAATAGGTTATTTGAGACACAAGGTGGGGTTTTCAGGTCAAGACAGTGGAGTATGCATGGCAAAAAGAACCTGATAGACAACAGAAGGGCTATGTGACATTTAGAGTATGATGACGAATTATGTTCTTAATTTCTTTATGCAATCAAACATTTTCTTTGTGAGGTGAGGTGAGAGGTAAGTGAGCTTGTAGAGTAGAAAACACTGGTTCCTCTGCTGTGGCTGTGCTGGGGTTTTATAATGTTAAATTTGGGTTAGGAGCAGTCTGTGGCTGTTGCTTTCTTGTTCAGTTATATTTTTGACTTTTGGCGAAGCCCTTGTAGTCTTGAAGATGTTTGTTTTTATAGATTTCAGAAAGCAAAATACATAAAAACAAGCTATTTGAATCTCTGTGCTTGTAAAATTCAAAGTCATGACTATGACTTTCTCTGGTCAAAACTAGGACCGGCTGCTGTTTTCTTCTGCAGTTGTGGATAATACTTGGATAGTACTTGATAATGTTAAAGGTACAAAATATTTTCACAAAACCCCTTGTCTTTGCTTCCAGGAAGAGGAAGTTCTTATTTATGTAACAGCAGCCAAAAGATGAAACTCATGTTATAACACTGCTTTTTTCCAAGTAAGTCCATCCCAGCAGCTGGGGAGGGGCTTACTACTGATTTTCCTACTCTAGGAAATGCTTCCATGTAGGGAGAATTTATCCTGAGATACAAAGACATCATTGTGGATGAGCATCCTGGACACACCTGTGCTGCTCCTGGCACCAGGTACTATAGTATTGCTCCCCTTCTGCATGACAGGGTGGGTTGTGGGAGGCAGCTGGACTCCTTATGCTCTGCATTCAGATGTCAGGTACTACTAATCCAATGATTCCTCTTCCATCAGCTTTGGAAAAGCCTATAAATGTTTCTATGGATGAGGAACTTCCTTGTGTTTCAGAGTCAGAAATGGGAAGCTCAGAAGGGTCTTTACTTTGCACAGCCTCACTCAGAATGATTTTTCCTCAAGGCCAGAGAAGCATGAGCTAGTAGGGCAGAATTTTTAGGGTTCAGTTTTTGCAGAGACTCTTGAAGAATGCCATTGTCATTAAAGGAGCTTTCTGATATTTTTGGCTCTAAAAAGTCCAATAAAAATTTAAGTGGGAAAACATACCAAAGTCACCCTTATTTTCTGTATTTATAGCTCCAGTTCTTGCAATACACCACTGACATTTCTGTCTAACCATACAAGGCTGCATCCTCAACAAGGACATCTCTGTGTTGACATCTCCTGATGTCTGGCATGGCCGGGAGCTGAGCGCCCAGCACTGTGTGCAGAGGGGAAGCCAGGCAACCCTTGGAGGAACAGCAGGCAGAACCAGTACAAGCACGTTGGGAGCCCCAAGAGAGCAGAACAGGCTTGGCAGCCACTGTCACCATCCTCCAAAGGAGGCTTAAAGGAGGCAGCTGAGTGCAGGGCTTGGGGAGTGAGAATTGGAGAGGGTGGCCCCTTCCACACCTGCAGCCTTGCTGCCTCTAGCACCGGAACAAGAGCAATGCTACTACTCACTGCAAATCTAAGGCATGGCCTTGCTTCTGCAGCTGGACTTTGCTCTGAGGGAATAGGGGTGTCCTGGCTACCCTCTTGTTAATGAAGCCTTATTTGCTACAAATAAATTAGTAGCATCTCTTTGTTTTGAATCCCTTGGGAATCTGCAGTTTTCCCTCTGCTTCTGCTATAACAAGTGTAGACCCCACCTGCTGGGCACAGCACCTACTGGGTTAATCACCCAGTTTCTGTCCTAGGTGTGTCCTGCCAGCTTTTCTGAGGCAATAATTCCCCACCTTAACTTTGTTTTGAGTAACCCATAAAATGTAATATGCTCAGTTAAGATATTAGTGAGCATGAGGCAATCTCCTCTGGTTTCCCATAGATGGCTAAAATATTTAACCAACAGCGACCTTGTCTTCTCTAAAATGTTCCTTCTTACTAAGTATGTAATGAAGGCTAAGAACTTTGTCTCTTTCCACAGTAAAGCCCTCAGTCCCATTGTTTCAAAGAGCCTAGATAGGTTTTACTGCTGGGGTCAGCTGCCAACACTCTGGAGAAGCTGGAGGTTGACACTTGGAGTGGTGATGCCTCAAAAACAAAATGTGGAAAGAGACTACTTGCTGGAAGAAAACACAGTTCCTTGAAACAGTGCACACAAGACCACCCGAGCTTCTCCCAAGGACCCAGAAAGCTGGTCTTGTGACCAGCTGCCATAAATGCGGTGACTTAGGGGAACAAGGTCAATTTTCTGCAGTTATGGTTCCGATCCTGTGTGTAGAGAATGGCTGTGAAGTGTATTTTTTTAATCTTGAAACTACTGCTAGAACAGAGTAATTGTAAAGATTATTTTATCTGCCCACAGGAAATTTACTTAACCAGCCTCCAGTAACTTCTACTTATCTTCACCATGTCCTATCTGAATTTTTTAAATGCTGCTCTTAATAACACTGACTTAAAAGAAAAGCCCCCTCCCTCTGCATTTTGTAACTGTATTTAAATACAGAAGGTGTCCCGACCTCTCTAGGCAAGAAATAATCTGGAATTTTAATAATTTTCAAGTAACAGTGTTCTAAACTGGAAGCCAGCATTTGCAGCTAATTACTGCTGGCCAAAAAATGAATGACCACAACATCCTCTGCTTTGGAGCACCAAAAGTAATAGGAATAGGTTACTTTTGTCAGTGTAGTACTCTTGTCTCTTCCAAGGGAAGCACTGAGGAAACTTGCAGGTAGCAGCAAGTAAAATAAGGTGGGGTTTTTTATGCATTCGGAGAGAGAAAGGTCATGGATTTATTTATTTCTCTTTTAGGTATGAGGTTGTTGTGTGTATGTTTGTTGTGTGAACTCCTTAACTAAGGGTACCATAGATAGTAAAGGTCTCTATAGGTTCAGAAAGTGTCTCTAAGTGTCATGAAAGAAAAATTTACCAAGTGCTATTGTACACAAAGACATCATCTCTGGCTCAGGATGTCCTTGAGTGCAAATCACTGGAAGCTACTCGAGATGTTAGTGACATGCTATTGTATATGTAATTTGTATCTTGTCCTTTGCAACCATTACTGGCTACAGCTGGAGACAAAGTACTGGGTCTGAGGGACTTTTTTTCTGAGTTGGTGGAGACTTTAAATTCTTGTGCTTTTTTGGTCATTTCTCGTTTAAATTAGAAGCACAGCAGGCAGCAGTGAAGACCTGTTTTGCCTGTTCCATACCAATAGGTTAGAAATTTTGCAGTGCCTGTGTCAGGCTCAATGGCATTAGTTTAACATACATGCCAATCTCCATTTTCCAAGTACTTTTGTATGAATATACAGATTATCGCATCCAAACACAGTTCTTGCCCATGGGATCCCACCTGTGCACCAGGGGGTAAGCATGTGTATTAGATTGTCAAACACAGCTTGTATCATCCTAATGACATCCTGTGCAGTTCTGACTTGAAAGCTTCTCCAGTGGTCCTGCACAAGAGCTCTGAAATGCCTGAGCCACAGATTTTACCCTCAGTGTATCTATCCACCTTCCTGTCACACACTCTTGGTTTGAAGACCTACAGGGCACAGATCACGTGGAAAGTTGTTTCTGAGTTTCATTATTGCCTCTGTGAGAAAGTAGCAATGTGGCTCTTATCTGAATTAGCCAAACCAGCCACCAGATATGATTTTACTTTTCTGCTGCATTTAAGAAAGACTCATTTCCTGTCAGAAATATGTTCCCATGAAGACATTTCTGGGTTTCAAATGGTCTTTTGGCCATCTCTTTAGTAAACCAAAGAGGGGTTAAGGACCCCTGATGAAATATAACAAAGCTGTTTAGGGCTACTGAGTACTGTTCAGCAGCTGAGCTGCAGCAATGAGTTGTTCTTGTGCTCTGAGCTTGCTGCAAGCAGGGACGATATGTGCAAGCCTAAGTCACCGTGAGCTGTATTTCATTTGACAATTGGCGCAGCCAAAGAGGTCACCTTCTCTAACCCAGTCAGCGAACAGAAACTTTTAAAGCCACCCCCTTGATCTGGATTTGTGTCTGAGCTTAGGACTGATTTACCCTCTCTGTGTACATTCAGTGCCTTGTCACAAGGCTCGAGGGACTGAAGGGGCTGTGAGACAGATTTCTCATTTTTAAGTAAAGTCAAAGTGAAGACACATGAATTGCAGAGAATTGGTTTTGCACTGTTATGTAGCTCCTGGCCACAATTGCAGTTTGAAAAGAAGACAGAGGATTTGTACTATTGGGAATACTTGGGATATTTATTTGAGGCTTGGAGAGAAATTCCAGGTGGTCCCCACAGTATGACTTTCCTCAGACCTTTGAAAGAAGTGATTTAAAATTTCCTCTGTAACTAAATAATTATAACTAGCTACAACTTCCTCCTGTCTGCAATTTAGTTCATATTAAATTTATCTCTATCATTTTTGTCTGAAGGAGCTTGGGAATCCAGTTCATAACCGGCTCATTTAGATAGATCAAGAGATAATTCTCTTCTGAGAGTAAGCACCCAAAAGTTTCAAACTTCTCATGTTGGATCACTGTATCAGCCCTGGGCCTGGGTAGTGAGGGTAAGGAAATATTTCTTCCTGAAGAGTTTATCAACAGCATCTTGGGATCAGGGTAGCTAATTATTCCAGTTAAATGCTGCTTGAAGTTCTGAAATTCTTATGAATGCAGATTTTATAATCATAGAAAAGCTATTGGAAGAGAATATAAAACTATAACACCTTTTTAGTCAGGTAGTTCACTGGTTTGCAGCAGGTTGGGTTTTTTTTGGAGGCTGACCTGATCCAAAGCTTATGGAAGTCAGTGCAAAAACTCCAAAGAGAATCCTGGCTTTAATTCAAGGAATAAAGTTGTATGCCTTAATGCCATAGGATATTATTGCACTAAAGAGCTTATTAAGATTAAAATGGGATTAGGCATTACTACGAATGAATGCAAAAAGTTTACATGGCTGGGATAAAGCTTCAAAGCTTTATTCCACCTTTCAGGGTAATGGTTCCAGACTGAAGCAAAGAAAAAAAAATATTACATATCATAGCATTACACACAATGAGGTGCATGTTGTGCCTTCCAAAGTGAGAAATCTGGCACTAACGGTGGGATGTGGGACTAAAATCTTACTGTATTTTCCAAAGAAGCAGTTCTCAGTGAAGAGTGAAATGAAAATATCTTGTGTGCTTCCATGCTCTTTGTTTTGAGCTTGAGATTTTTGCTGTTTTTTCCACATTTATTTTTTAGCAGCTGAGAACCCGGCATCTGACTTTGTGTCTTGTTATCGGAAGCTTACAGATTGCTGCTAAACAGAGCTTCCTATGTATTTAGCTTTGATATTGTAATGACCAAGCATGAATTTCCTGTGAAAAGCAAACTTATTTTCTATACATCACTGGTGTATAGCTTCAGGGACAGCAGCAGTGGAGATGGCCCGGGGTGACTGCCCTGACTCCTGTAGGAACTATGCCTGTTCTGTACCAGATGTCCTCTGCAGGGGATTCTTGCAGTCACAAATGTAATTAGTATCAGAGCCTTCCCAGTTCCCATGGGGCCAAGAGCCCAGTTTTCCCAAGGAAGGTATTTGTCAGGACTTCTTGATAACAGCTACTTAATACTTTGATGTTATTTTCAGATAGTTTTTCCTAGTTTCATCCTCGCTTATATTTGTCCTCCTATACTTGTATAGGTATATTTGTTACCTATACCCTACAACTACCTCCAGGTGGGAATCCTAACTCCATTTGACTATTTCAGGGGGCTGTGCGTGTTGGAACAACTTCCCTGATGGCTGTGGAGTCCTTACTCCTTCTTTCTTCATTTTTGTTTACTCTTCATCCCCCTTCTACATGAGTTCAAAATACAGAACAGTTTACCACCTTCTGTTCTCAAAATGCCTAGAACAGAATGGAGCCTTCTGGGTGGGGATGCAATGGTGTTAAGATCCTCTCAGATTTATCATAATATAGCTCCTTGTGGTACTCTTTCGCTGTAGGCAGCTTTGGTTCAAAATTACTTCATTTGCTGACCGTATTTCATTCCAATGTAATTGCTGCCTTGCTTTCCCTTTGCTCTTGTCTGAGACTGGTGCTTACCAGATCATCTAGCTTAAGGTTTGTTTGAAAGGACTTTCCCTGATGCCTCCATCTGTGTGTTCCTCATCCCAGCTGTCCACATGTGACCTGGCCATGTACTGACATTTTCAGGACTGACTGGACTGCATCTCCGCAGTGCCCCCTTATTAGTGAAGTTCAGTAGCCACAGGCTGGGTAACACACTTGCTTGGGGAACAGGGCTATACCTAATTCATTAGCTCACCGTGATGTACTTACAAAGTGCCTAGCACGGGAAAGACCTTGATCCCAGAGAATGTGTCTGGTAAAACTGCAGTTGCTAAAGCCAGATCTAATATAACTTGTTGTTCTCCACATGGTTGGCCTTCTGTTAGTTTTCTTCCCTTACTTTCAGGCTTTGCAGCCAGTTCCCCGGTGCAGACAGATGCAAGATTGCTATGCCCATGCCAGCAGCTGTCTGGATGATACAGGTTTGAGCCGGCTGGAATCCAGATAGCTCTTGCGAGAGGAGCAAATGAGTTTGTCTTCTCCTTGTGCCTAGAGAAAGTAATGTAGTGTTTTCATTAAGCAGTGGGAGTTTGCGCCTCAGGTCACCGGTGGGGCAGAAACGTGTGTATGGCTGAGAAACTGGCCTTGCCTCCCATCTGCCTATAGCCGGCTGTGCCCATCTACAGCCCCTGCAAGCCTGCCTAGGTCACACTTCCAAGAGATGTGTTCCAGCAGCCTACAGTGGTGGGGGTTTTAATGATCCTGGGATTTCTATCTATTGCACCTTTTGGTGTCCTGTCCAGAGGTGAGGGGAAGTAAAACATGGATTTATTGAGTTCTCCTAATAGCACAAGATACAGATTCTCCCACTGATGTTATTCCTGGTTACCTACTCTGTCACCCGTGATTACAAGGTCATTGTGGTGGTAGTCTGGAGCTCCCACACTTTGATGTGTTTTTCTGCAAGCTCTCTTTCTTCCTGGATGGTTGTGCAGCCGCTGTCTCCCAGGGAGAGCAATGTCTCTGGTAAGGGACCAAGTTCAGCTTGCGCAGTGAGTAAACAGTTTGTACCTTGTGTGGATGCTCATCTTCAGTGTCATAACAGGCTCAGAATTCCTGCAAGTGCTCCTTGGCCAGCTGCTACACCCTCCCTATCTGGCATAGACCACAGGGCAAAGCCCAGTGTACAGCTTTGGCAGGCAGCTTTCTGGGGCTTCAACACATTCCTTCTCCGTGGTCTCCATCTTCTTGAAGGAATCTTTCCTTCCTGTGCACTTTTCCTGTGCTGACCACTATCCTGACCAAGCTCTCAGGGTACCAAAAGCATTCTTCACTCCCAGTGCCCCCCTGTCTAAAGTCCTACTCTTCACAGGGTAGTGTAGTTCATCTATTTCTGTCATATCCCTGGTCTGCTCTGCCATCTGGACAGTCTGTTGTATGCTGAGTATGTGCTGGTGATTGCTATGCTTGGCCACTTCATTTACAGCCTCAGGAATGTGAGAGGCCCTCAGAAAAATGCCAGAGGCAAGAAAGTGTTCGAAAATTCCTGGAGGCAATGAGCCTCGATAGAGAAGGTATTCTTTTCACGAAGCAGGAGCAGAAACGGCCAAAATTCTCACCACAGTTATGCTAAACTTCAAGAAAAGGAACAGCATAAAATGTGAGAGCAGACGTTAAAGGTAAGTTGAAAGTTGCAGCTGACAGAATTCAATTGTTATATACCCCCAGCACAGAGGCTTCAGCCGTCCCACTCCCTCCAGGTGGATCACAGTTGATGTGGAAAAAGTTCAAGGCCGTAAATACTCCCTGCCTTGGGATGTCGGAACAAACTTTGGAGGGGCAGGTGCCTAACATTAGGGTACTAAGCTGGTCCCAGCTTCAACAGCCCTGACAGCACTATGGGGACAGGGAATAAGGTTTGAAAATTAAGCAGCCTGGTATAGCACATTTCTAAGCATGTGATACTATCTTTTATTTTAGTTGCATAATCTTCTGTTCTTCTTTTTTTTCAAATCCATCTAGGTTTGCATCACAGTGGTGTGGTGATGCTGAAACAGACTGTTGGCTGGAATAACCTGCCCACCCTATGGAGCATTACATAAACGCTCTCAAAAATACAGACTTCTTGTTCCTCAGATCTCCAAGCTGAGGCCCTGGATCTTACTGTCTGAGTGAGATCTGACTCAGAGAGAATGAGATTCACTAATGAGTACTTACAGATGCAACCCCAGCTAATGACAGCTGCATTTTAAACTTCAAGATAAAATGTTAAATACACTGAAAAACCAGGTATTGAAGACCTAAAGGTGGTGAGTACTCTTAATTTACCTAACTCTTACAATCCCATTTATAAAATAGACAAATGCCCCGCAAAACACAGAGTGATAATGTCGAGGTACATTTTTTAGCCTACACCTTATTGACCAATACCACAGGAAAATATGACAGTGGCCTGATACTAAATGAGCTGCTGATTTGAAAACTGTTGGAGAATGGTAATTTTGCACTAATGCTCTTCAGATGTCCTGAAGAATCCAATTTACACTGAGGGTTTTGGGGTTAATTTTTTTAAAAATTATATTTTCTTTTATTTATTTTTAACTGAGATTCCTGAGGTGATTTAGATATTGTGGGGGATGGAAAGGGAGGAAGCAAGACAAGTGCTTCTCACTTCTCCCAAGGTTCATTCTTCTTTTCTTGAAGAGACTTGGGTTTAATTAACTTTCTCACTAGAGTTAGAAACTGGGGTCAGTGAGGATGGGACTCAATCTTAAAAGTTGGTTACTGCTTTAAATAGTCATAACCATGTGAGAAGATACTTTTCTGGCTTTCAAAATGCAGTTGGGAAGGGGTTTAAAAAGGCTCTCACAAAGGGAGTCCTGGGCAACTCATATTCATATCTCACAGGATAGAGGACATTCAAAGACAAAAGACTTTCAACTGGACACTCAGTGATGAGTTGCAAGAAAAAATCTCCAGAGGTGGCACAAAAGAAAACACTTCTAAGGCTGAGATTTGACAGCATGACACCAGAACGCAATTGCACTTGACCATCTTGAAACCCCTATGAACACTTAGAAAGTTCAACAACATCAAGAAGCAAGAGGAGACGAGTGTTTGCAGCTCTGTCTTGCAGTCACAGCCATGAGAAGGAGCTAAGTGGAATTCACAACTCAGCAATTCTTTGCTATAGGATAGATAACACGCTGACATTCATTTGCACAGAGTCCCAGAAGATGTAACTGGCTAAAAGATTTCAGCCTAAAGGAAACCATGTGCAACACTTTTGGGAGAATATACCAGTCATCACTCAGGAAAAACTGCTTCTCAGATGATATCACAGTCAGTCTTTATTGCCTATTGTTTGGAGACAAATGGCTCTTTTTCTCTAATGAGAGGTGATGAGTGACTTCCCCAAGACTTGCCCCAGAAGGAAAAGCTAAGTCATCTGCCTTTCCCTGGCTATATTTTGTAAGTAAGTCAGACTACATTCTTAAGATTTTTTAAACATTTTTTATTAATTTTTATTCCATTTGACATGTTTTTATAGTAAAAGAACGGAGAATAGCATGTTACAATGCATATAGACTGAAGTCCTTCAACAAGCTACTTTAACACATTTCCTTTCTTGCACTATAGTCATCTCTCACTGAAAAATGGAAGTTTCAGGAATTATGGCTCCTTAGAAAAAACTCAGAACCTCAGACAAAACAACTGTGATCGTGTTTTAAGACTCTTGTTCTAAGTCTCAAAATTCCTTACAAGTAAAGGAATGAATGTAATCCCTATTAATGAAATTATTTTTAAAATAACTAACAATCTGTGTTGGCTCAAAGGATCCTTCTTCTGATACAGCTCATCAGCCAGGCATGAGAGCTGGGTTATGTGTGCATTCCTGTTGGACTCCTCTAGGAAGGAGAATGGAGTAGTTCTCTGATGGGAACTGGGGATATGGCAATCAGATGTGGAACTACACCAGGACCTTCTGATTTGCTAAAACTTCAGTCCCTGGACTAAGAAGAATTTTGCCCCAGTATTTTCTGACAAAGTATCTCACTGTCTGTTTTCCTGAGGTCTGGGATGAAAAAGGAGCAAAAGGACTAATTAAAATTTTCTTCTCTTGTTTTTGTCCTGATTAAAAAAGCTTTAAAAAGGGAAAACTCAATTATAATAGAGGCAGCCAGCTTGAAGGATTCAAAACTGGATCCAATGGGTCTTTTCCCAGAGAGAAGAGAAGGTAGAATGAGGATCATAGGTAACAGGATGGCATAATGTGAGGGAGAGCACGAAAGTATTGCCATAGGAACATCCACGTTTAACTGCAGAAGGAGAGGGCTAGTACATGAGCTTGAAAAAAATGAAATCAGTTCCCTATAGTAAAAGGTAAATAAAACGTCATTTACATAAAGAACACTTAGAGAAAGAAGAAAAGCATTAAAAGGTGAGAAAGGCAGGAGAAATTGGAAGTAAGTGGAAAGGACAGACTGCCTCTGCCCAAGGAAATAGGCTGCAATTAGCTAAATGGTACATGACTTCTGAGCTGTGATAGTGCTGTGGTTCTGAACCACTCCATGGTTTACTGCTGTGTCTAATGGCAGGAGTGCTGAATAATAAAAGCTGTACTCTGGACTGCCAACAGGAATTAATTTCCTTTAGCTTTTGGTGCTCAAGCTATATTTTAACTGAAAACTGCTAGCTTTTATTTCTGGAATAACAGTAGCAGATAACTATAGCATCGCCATGGATTTATAGCAATGCTTTATGCGTGGGGATCAATCGTTTAGACAGGATTTGCTCTCCTCTCCACAATCACTCCTTGCTCCCATGAACATGTTCAGCATAGGAAAGGTAAGATAGGGGGAGGCAGTTCTTATGCGATGAGGCTTCTCAAGCTAAAGGCAATGATTAAAAATTCCGCCTCCTGTTATGAATATTATGTAGCTGCAATAAACTTGCTCTTTGCCTGCAAACAAGCCAAAAGCCCTTCCTTGATGCCGGGGCCTTAGGGAACCTCAGGGCCTTCCCCGAACGTTTAAGTGGTTACGGGTGCCTCACCACTCAGCAGCACTCAGGCTGCCAGAGACCAGGAGACACAGATCGATGGGGTTAAGTGGATTCTCTCTGTGCTTGCCTGCATGTACACATCCTACCCTTCCCCTGCCTCCCCACTCGCTCTGTTGTTACTTCTCTCTGGGGACACCATTTGCCTGCTCGTCCAAACAAGCTCCAGAGCTTGAAATTGCCAGGGAGTGAAGAGAGAAAAGCCTTCCTGCTTATGAGGGGCAGTGTGAAGGGAGACTTGTCCTATGCTAAATACAGGGAGAGGGAGAAATTACTGCAATACCATTTTCTGCTGGATGTGGCAGGACTGCTGGCACAGTCTAGTGACAGATCATAAGGATTCTCTGTCTTAATCAGCAGCAAGCATGTCCTGGGGAGCAAATGTCTCATGTAAATATGTATGGGCATGGGGACAGTGCGAGTGTCACACAGGGCTTCCCATCAAAGGAGAGGAAATGCAGCGTCGTTTGGAGTGCTGCTTCTTTGGAATTGCAGCCACAAAGGAATGAATAATAGGATTAATTCACTTAGCTATTGATCTCAGATGCACACATTTTCATTTAACATTATGAGAACAGCCAGACTCTCACGGTTCATAGCCTGTGGGCAGTGCAGCAGAGACAGCATTTGCAAGCCCTTTTTGCCATTTGCTGATGAGGTAAATCTTAGCAGGACGTTCCTTATGGTGAGCCCCCGGGGAAGGATCTCCTATGGAAAACAACCTAATGTCTGGACTGGTGACTCTAGTGCTATTTTCTACAGATGTACTCTGAGCAAATAATTAGTGGCCCAAAAAACACAGGGACCTACCCATGGAAATTCTATATAGAAAGCTGAAGAAAGGGAAGGAAGGAAGGAAGGAAGGAAGGAAGGAAGAAAGGAAGGAAGGAAGGAAGGAAGGAAGGAAGGAAGAAAGGAAGGAAGGAATGAAGGAAGGAAGGCAGGAAGGAAGAATACAGAATGGGCTGATTTAATTAGGTCTGGACATATATGCACACAATATCTCAGGTAATCAGGGAAAAAGTTAAAATACAGCCTCCCTGTATCACCATAAACATTGAAGATCTACGACAGTGAGAGAAGAAAGAATATTGTGCAGGGAAGTATTAAGACATTTTTCAGTAGTTTCATCACATGGAGCATGAGGCCTGCTACGATCCCAAATAACTTCTTTGCCAAATTAATCTGCAAAGTTAAGTTTCTCATAACTAGCTCTTACAAAACCACCATGCCCATAAGCAAGTTGATGCAAGGGCCAAAAATAAGTGTCGAAGGTGGTGAAGACCATGCTGGGATCTGTGGAGTCACCGGGTGACACCAGTAGAGATGCTGACACCTTAGATGATCCCAAACTGGGCCAGCTCGTGCAGCTCCAGATGGCTGAAAGCTTCCCATGGGCAAATCACTGTGATATCTGCAAAAGAGAGAAAATGACAAATGGGTTCTTGTCAATGCACTCCTTGGATTTATTTTTTATTAATGGAAAGGCTGATTTACTCAGGAAACATTAACAAGAATGAGACTCCATTTGAAGGTTAAATGGGCAGATGAGCATTTCAGATCTGGTACTACCTGTCAGACCAAACTGTATCAGTGTACTTTCTCTCTGTGAGCAAAAGCAAGCCAGCATTTCCTAGTCTCTTCAGTGACTATGTAAACTGGTGTAAAAATTCATTCCAGGTATGTGGTTTCTCCTGTTCTTTTAAATTACCTGCAGCCAAACTGTGATCTCCTCGAGACATGTGCAATTTTAAATCAGATGCTGAGTAACTTGGGCTACAATACTCAGGATCTGTAAGTCTCTCATTATCAATACTTCAGAGTTCTGACTGGCTACAGCTCATCCAATGCATGTTTCTCAATCCCAGATGGGTACATGAAATTCTTAAAATTAGGATTCGGATGACAACACAAATACTTAACCATCTGGGATTTAGTTTCTGTGATGTTTGGTATTAATAGCTTAGCATTTAGCATTTCTTTGAGAACCTCATGCTGCTGAAATTCTTAGCCAGAGTATTAGCAGAAAACAAACAAGCACTCCTGCAGCCCAATGTAAGTAGTCTGAAGCTGAAGCATACATAAATGGCCTTTCCTTCTTGCAGTGTATGTAAGCATAAGCACGAACGTGGCAGCTTGGGGAGGTAGAACTAGTCTTCTCTGGTGACCCTGAGAGCTGCAGACAGGCCAGGGAAACAGAGGCCACCCCAGAATCCCCTCCCATGATGAAGTTTGTCTGCACTAGTGCTAAAGCAGGGCATGACAACAACATCCTGCAGATCTTACCTGTGCCCAGTCCCTCCATGCCTGGGATGTCATCTCCAAACCTAGGAGAGAAAAGAGCAAGTAAGGAGTGAGTTTGGGACAGCAGCAAGGAAAGGGGAAATGTCCTAAGCCCCCAGCCAAGGAAGAAGAACTGTGAGTAGGGAGCAGAAGAGAAGCACCTCCAGGTTGGAGAGCTGACGGCAAGGGGGCAGGGGAAAGCCTTCTGGCTCCTTGCCCAAGGGAAGATGGTATCACAGAAGCACAATGTAGCAGTGGGGAGCTACTCAACTAGCATGGTTTCTTTTCTTTCCGAAATTCCCTTACCCTCTTACTCCTTTTTTGGGGGGCTTGCTCTTGAACTGCCTTGTCTGTCTCTGCTTGAACTTGGGAGGCCCCTTGCGTGGTGTGGTGGAACCAGCTGGAGCATCTCCAGTGCTGAGGTTGGCGGCTGGGGTCTCACTCATCGCTGGGCTGTGAGCGGCGGGCACGCGCCTCTCTCAGATCCCTCTGTCTGCAAGATAACAGCAAGGACTGACACAACACTCTGCTTATCTTTTCTAGGTATCAGTAGTCAGTTGACAGAATTATGGAAAATATAAATGTGGCAGGATTAAAGATAATGGCATTAAAGATAAAGAAAGATTGTAATGCATAGAAATTAAGCAGGGTAGCACTGCCTTTCATCTGGCATGCTAGAATTAAGATGCCAACCAAAGGACACTTGAGCTAAGGCCAAAAAGACACTTAACCCCATGGTGTAATGACTGCAGAGTCATGGAGACTAACACCTTCTTTTGTCTCAAACACCGTTGCACTCTTGGAGACAGGTTGCTGCAGAAGCTTGCCGACAATTCAGCTAAAATAGGAAGTTTAATGACAACGTTGGGGTTTTTTTCTAACTAGCCTTGGAATAGCATTGCTGATGTTTTTGCTTACTGGTTCAGGACCTGAGTACTACAGGAGCCACGAAGACACATGTATGGCTTAGTGAAATATCCCGTCCTTGGGAATCACCATTATATACTTCACCTGTTCTCATACTTGTGCCTAAGCATTACCTTTTGACCACTGATGGACATGGGATGCTGAGCTAGATGGGCCCTTTGTCTGGGTGGAGCTGCAATTAGGGCTTCACGTTTCTCAATATCAAACTTATGGGAAATAGCACAAGGTTGTTGAAAGATTATACAGAAGGCTAAGGCAAAGCACTGGGGACTGTCTTTTAGGCAGAAGTTAATTTTGCAAATCTCCCAGGATTTAGAAAAGTAAAATCTGTAACTTTCCCTGGGATGTGCCCATTTTGGTATTTTTGAGCATTATATTACATGTGCTGACCCCTCTTCACCACATTGTACATCAGCCAAACTCCACAGAGGCTAAATAGTTATCAGAGAGCAATTTCTGTTTGGGAGACATCTGTCTTAGAGGGCAGAACTGCTGCACTCTGAGCCTTTTGCTTCCTTCCCAGAGAGGACAGCAATAACTCTCACCAGTGCCCAAAAGGAAGCTTCCAGCCCTTCATCAAATTTTGTGCTAATTAGTATGCTAGAATGGTCTAAACAAGTGCATTTATGGATAAAAATAAATGCAACTTTTTTTCTTTCTTCCTTGAAGTCACATTCTTCCCCATGTCGGTTATACATTCCCTGTCTCCAGGTGTTCACCCTGTGCATTCAGGCTGATGTAATCGCTGATGGAATTAACTTAAGGATTTGGTTCTAAAGACTAATCTCATTAGGTCACCATAGTACTCTAGTTTAATCCCCAACATCACCTGCTGTGACACTCCAGACTTTTAATCTCAGAACTATAAATGTCATCAAAGATTTTTTTTCCTAAGTCTAAAGAGAGTTCACGTCTTTGTCCTGAAATAGCCAGAGCGTTGGAAAGCAAATTCCGGGATACGAGGAGAAAGATCATCTGAGCAATCCTCCTGTGTCACTTCCACATCAGTGCAAGGTGAAGAGCCATATTTCTGTGTCTCTGGCAAGTCTGGAAATACTTCACCCAGGACATCTTTCCATCTGTGGTGGCAGTAGGATGGTTCCAAATGACAGCACCTAGAGGCAGGCTAGTTCTTCTGCTGCTTGTGGTCAGGCTTCTGTCTCAGCTGTAACATCCCAAGCAGGAGACTGGACAGGTTCCAGAAGCCCCAAATGGAGCAGCAGATGGTTGTGTCTGAAGCTGAAGTATGCACAGATGCTATTCCCCCGCGTGTAACACAACGCTTCCTAGGCACACACTGTGCCCACAAACACAGGGATCAGCTCAAACCGTGGAAGTTATTTGGCTGCCATCTCTGCAGCGCCTGAACAGTTGCCCAGTATTTACAGCTTTTTCTTTTTCCTCACAGCATGGTGGCAGGACAGGCAAACACTGTCACCTTCTTCTTTTACAGAATGAGAATGGAAGTGCGGGGATAGGTATGACCTGGACTGCACTGCTGGGAGGAGAAACGGAATCTTTTGACTCACAGATTTTTAGGGCCAAACTGAGAGATGAAGGCATTTTGCCTCCAAAACAAAGACAGAATTTGGCGCCTCTCTGTTACTCAGGATGGGAGGAATCCAGATGATACTGCCCTATGAGAAAATGCTTTGCATCAGAAAGCTGCTCCATAACACACCTGCTAATGCACCAAAGTCTATTATTATGCCTCTGTCTCAGGTGCAGTTCTCATCACCATGTTGTGTGTCTCAGTGCTTGACCCCGCTCCTGAACTGAAAGGGACACGCATCCACTTTTGAGCACCATGCTAATCTGACACCCAAGTTACTTGGCACACCTCTCAAGGGCTATTCCCAAAAGTACAACTGAAAAAACAAACCAGCTAATATATTTCCATCCCTTAGGATGGACATCCAAAACTTGACAGCTGCATTTGAGCTCCACCTCCAACTGAATTCCTGCCCTGCTTCAATAACCTCTGCTGTGTAATGGCATGTTACCTTAACATTAAATATGTTAACCACAAATTAACCACAAATATGTCTTTAAGTCAAAATAATATGTCTTTATGTCAAAACCTCTTAGATCCTTGAGTCCACACTTTGTCCCTGACCTTCACTCAATAGAGGAATAGCTAATGGAAAGATTGAGCTCTTGAAGTTTCCTTTTGCCCCAGTCTGAAGTAGTTGTATCCATCTACCAGGTATTCAATAACACAGGACTTGGTAGGAAAAAGGATCTGCCTAAATCACACTTCATCCTCTCTCACCTGTATGAATTCAATAAAGAGCACTTAATGAAACTTTTAGTTAGGAACATTTCTAACATTAGGGACAATTCTAACTTCTTCCTTACTAACCTCCCTCTCCCTCTATTCTCTCCACACCTTACAAAAAAAATGACAGAGGATGAAAAGTAACTTTAATGCCACATGACAACTTCCATCTTGCATCAGGAATCAAGCTGCCCTCCTACCACGGAGCTGGTGAGACTCAGTTGCCATCATTAGAGTCAAAGAATTCTCCATTCATGCCGGAGTGAGCCCTGCCCCACAGCATGGAACCTGCCCCACTCCCCGCACCTTGGGAACAAACTGCCCCTACGCACAGCCAGACAAGCACCCCAAGATCACAGATATGGAAGAAATGCCAATAGCAGCTCTTCCCATGGGAATTTCATAGCCTTTTGTCTTACCGTACCTGGTTACTTGGATAGTCCTTGGTACCAGATCAAACAGGTGGCTTGACAAACGTTTTGAGTCTCCTCTAGATCTCTGCAAGTGCTATGCTGCCTCCTCCCAGTGTTTCCTGGTCTGCCAGAGCTCTTTTGCTTCTGCCAGCACCAGCTCCTGGGCAAGACCTGATGGCTGTGGATGCAAAGACTGTTGAGGCATAAGATCCTCTGCCACGCACTTCCTCTGCCCCCTCCTCTGATGAGGTGTTACCTAATTGCCGCTGACAGCATTTCTGCTCAGTCAAGGGCTTAATCCTCTAGGTAAGAGCTTTGCTTGCATCTGAATGCTAATTATACTTAATATGCTTTAATGGGCTTATCTCAGTTGCGTCAGAAATCCCACCTCTGGGTTGTTGGTCAGGTTAATCATCCTTCTTTTAGTTTTATTTAAATTTAAAGGGGCTTGAATACTACTGACAAATGCTGACTCTTTAATCTGCCCCATCCTTAATCTCTGACTCTCTGTGAAAAATGTCCCTGGCAGATAATGTAGATGCCTCACTTGATCTTCTTCAGACAGTTTTGGTGTAGGGACTCGTCTTTCCCTTCCAAAACTTTCAAAAATACAGATTCCTACATGTGCCTTTGTCTTATGCTGCTTCAGGGTGTCAGACACAGACATGGCCCTCCATGCAGATACTCTTCCGTGAGTAGGCAGAAACCAGGAGGAAACATCCTTTTTTTCACATTCTTTTTATGGGTTTCTTGCATGCTCAGATCTTGGCCTCAGGAGAGCCACTAGCATCATCCTTTCAGGCTTTCGTCAGGGAGTGTTGAATCCAGTGCCTTTGAGGAGTCTCATAGCTCCAGTCTCAATTGCTTGAGGTGGCTAATCATAGTGAAGGGAAAAAGTCCATGCAGGTTCATCCCTTTCTGCTCCTGTGTCTTACACAGGATTTCAAATCCTTCATTCTAGCAGCAGTTTTAAGACCAAGAACAGGTGAAAGAGGATGCACTCTAAAAGACAGAAACTCATTTCCAGTAGAACACTATTCCCAAATGAGGATCACTGGAAAGACTACCCCAGGTGAAAGAAGGGATTCAGTAACAGCAGAGATACAGCACCAAGTTATAAACTCCTCACTGAAGTGCCCTGCATGTGCGGCTGGGCACTGCGGCAGGAAACACCAGCTGCCTGTCCCAGCTGCTCCTCGGCAGTCCCCCGGGGCCGCTCACATGCAGGCTCAGCCAGAGGAGGACACAAGCCAAGGGGGTTCCAGGGAGCCCCAACCGAGGGATGCCCAGCGTGAGAAACTGAGCAGCCCCTGCTCATACAGCCAGGGAGCTCTGAGACAAACCACTGCTGCAGCACCTGCCCTAATGTTAGAGGAAACAGAAAGCAACCACACAAGAATCACAACTCCTTCTCCTAGCTGCTGGATCTGTTCACGCTCTACAAGCACAAACATCCAGATTTTTCCCCCATGGAGTTTTAGCTGGACATTTCTCTCCCCTGGGTTTTGCACCCAGTTCCTTTTTCATCCCACTGCCCCCCTCGCTATTGCTTTGAGCTCCTGGGGAACACTTACAGTGCCAAGGGCTCCTCTTGCAAATCATTCAACTCCCGTCCTCCAGCCTGCGTAGAAAGAGCCTCGAGGTGTCCTTTGTCCTCCAGATATACCCTGCCACCAGGTGACATCAGGGCATCAGTCGTGGGTGGGTGTCTACACAGCAGGGGTGAAGTGGGGGGAGCACTGTGAGACCAGAGTTGTGCAGGCACAGCTCCATCAAGGTGCCGGAGCTGTGGAGGAGCAGCAGAGCCTCGGCACACAGCTGAGGGGTGATCACCCTTTCTGCAAGAAGACTGTGGCTTCTCTAGAGCTTCTGGGGGGACATCTCTGCAGAAGCAAAGAGAAATAAAGAAATAACCTGCCCTTTGAGTGATGCTGCCTCTTGGGAACACACATGTCTGCACATGCCAGGGAAGGGAGGATTCCCTATCCCTCTTCTGTGCTGGTGAATGCCTGGGGGGGTTTCCAGTAAACTTCTCAGAGGTGCTGCAGGGGTGAAGACACACCTTACAGAGCGATGCAGGCAGTTAGCCCAGCGTCAGCAGGGCTGAGTCCACTCAAGGGAGTCATAGGGAATGCTGATGAGATGCTGCCAGGGCTCTAGTGAAGCAGATAGGAAGGCAGCAGCAGAATGGGGAACCTTTGTGCTGCACAGGGTGGCCAGCCAGTCACTCCTGAGACCCCAGGTGCTGGGCTGAGGTAAAAGCTAGGTCACATCTGGGTGCCAGTGGCATTGCTGCTGCGAGGAGCCCTCGGAAGTAGAGCTCAGCCAACAAAACTCCATGCATGGTAATGCATACTATTTTATACCAAGTGCTTGGTATCTCCAGTGTGCTTTAACAGCCTGTTGTAACTGCCTGGAAGATCAGTATCAGAGATGTGGAAAGAGTTGGTGGAGTCTCAGGGTGGAAAGAGAAGGTCCAGAGTCCTGCAAAAAGGTGCTGGAAGATCATCCTCATCCTCAGCTGCAGCAGTGCCTCAGTCATGGCCTGTAACAGTCCGGCTTGAGATATAACCACAAGGTTAACAAACCTCAAGGGCTCTTGGCTCTGGGGAAGCACCTTGCACTAACCCTTGTTGAGCACCCACCTCACAACACGAGATAAGGGCTGGCAGGACTGAAAATAATCCGGGAGAATGGAGTAGCACCAGGAGCATGAGAGCAACACAGGGGCAGAAGGACACCAAAGTGTGGGTTTGTTTATGATGGATGGGATTTGTCTTTGGGTGAGGTTGGAGGAGGGGATTTTGGAGTAGCCCTGCCAGCCAGGGGTGTGACTGCGTGTGACCAAGAAGGGATAGTCTCTCACTGATGTGACGGACCCTGGCAGTGAACACCAGTCCAGCACTGCACTGGTGCTGAGCAAGAGTCCCATAGCTGAGGTCTGTGACCTTTCAGATGGTTGAAGTTAGACAAGATAAATCCTTCCGTGAGACTCTTAGCTTACATTAAAAAAATCAATAAGGTCCTAGTCCTTGAGTGGGCACTGAGAAGCTGGGAAGTAAATCCTAGACGTAGCTGAGGGGCTTTCAATCTAGCAGAGAAGGAGCAAGCACACTTACATTCCCACACATTTAAGACAATCACACAGCTTTCAGAGGCTTGTGCAGTAATTTCTGGGCACGGGAAAGAGGACGGGGGCAGCATCGTGTTGGCATCCTCTCTTCCCTGTGATGACTAGAGCTTGTATACAAATGCATGGAGATTGATTGCACTCATCCTCTTCTGACAGCAGAAGTGATTACTGTGGGCAGGGACCCGCTTGTGTGGATATAAAGAGGTGCAGCCTGCTGGCAGCAGACTCATTCCCATCCCCGCTGCTCATTCCCATGCCTCCATCTGCTGCAGACAGGTTTCCAGGGGCTCCCCCTCCCCTTCTGCCTTCCCCTATGTAGGTAAAGTTGCTGGGGAAATCAGCTCTACAGCCCTCTGCTCCTCTTCCCTGAAGCTTAAAAATTTACATTTTACATATTCAGGCTGTTTGTTTTCAAAATATTCCCTTTGTTTTCCTGTTTTCCCAATGAAATCTGTCTCATTTCTCTTTAACAAAAGTGGACGGTGGGAAAAAAAATTCCATGGTGTCACATGAAGATTTTTTTTACCACTGACAAAACATGACAGAAACTCCCTAAAGGGCCCCACTTCTCATGCTCTTTCTTATTTCCCAGGATTATCAGTCCTGTCTCTCCATCCAACCTCTCTCTTTCCCTTCCCCTCACAAAGTGGGTGTTGAGTTGTGGGTGCACAGCTTCTTTTCAGAGCAAGAGGCACCTGCTTCATGTTCATGCCTGGCTGCCACACCAGATAGATGACAAGTACTGCCCAGGGACTGAGTACCCAATCCCTGTTCCTCCCTACCCCAGGCTTTTCCTCCCCTGGTCCCAGGAAAGCCACTGCCAACTTTTTTGACCACAACAGGTGCCATTCGATCCAGACCAAAGCTGCACCAGAAACCACAGTGTCCAAGTGGTAGCAGGAGTTCAGTCCTTGTGGCCTCAAAGGAAAACACTTGAGCTTCATAACCTCTGGCCAGATTATACTCTAATCCAAGGAATCACTTAAAAAACATCTCCAAGGTTTCTGACCCTATTTATGAGCTGATGTAGCCATGGAAACAGTAGTTATGCCAGAAATAGCAGATCACTTGAATGACAAAGAAAACACAAGTTTACAAGACAGTGATTTTTCCAGAGGCTGACTGAGCTCATGGGACTGTGGGAGGAAATCCCAGCTGAGGCACAGACTCGGGGATGCAGCTGATAAGGGCTGTGGTTGGTGTGGGCCACAATAACTTTTGAAATGTATCTCTACAAGCTTGTGCGACATACTCGGGAGACTTTGTGCCTTATTGATAGAGATTTATCGCTCGCCACAAAGATACACCTAACTGGAAGTGAGCAGAGAAATAACCAGGCAGTAAAATGTTGGTTTCACTCCCGAAGATAAGCAGCCTACCAAGTGAGTCTGGATCCCTGGTGAGAGAACCATGGTAGGATCTGGATTTAGAATGGGATTGTCAATTGGTCTCATAGAAGATCAGTGACGTTGTCATGTCAACAGCATTTTGGTGAGTGTGTAGTAAGGTGCCTGCAAAAGAAGACATAAGCTGTAATCCTCCTCCTGCAATGCCGACCATGTTCCTAAGCCTCATGTGGTTTGTGCTAGTGTAGAAAAGAGAAACAGATATAGGGGATTGGGCCTTGCCTGGCACAGATATTTGGTTGTTTGAATACATGCAAATCAGTCCATCAAAAATGCACAGAAGAAGGCATGCTCATGGAGAGTTTTATCATTTTTCCTCCAGGAAATCAAGTACAGATATTTTGGTGTCAGGATTAAGCATCTATAACAGCCTGCAATAAACAGGGTGTGCTGATTTTGGGAATCTGTGCCTGCTGCTGGATACAAAAGTTAAGTTCAGTGTCTCCGAGCTCAGCTTGCAGAAGAGCCTGATCTTGATACTCATTTCAACTCATGCCCTGGAGGCTTCTCTGGCAACAGGGTAGAGATGAAAGAGGCTGGGGTCTGTTTTTCCACTACCAGGGCTCTAGAGGGAGATTTCCATGACCAACCTGGAGAAAAGGGTCCTTTGAGGAAATATAAATCAAGTCATAAGGTTCTGCTGAACTATCAGCAATGGCCCTATCTGTGCTACAAACTAGGCATTGGGAACATGACTAAGTCCTCAAGCCAAATGGCCATTGCCAAGGCTTCTTCAGGAAAAATGAAGTCCCTGCTTTTCTCATTCAGTCAAGGGTGCTCTACTTGTGCACGTCAGAATATCATTACAGGCCCCAGGCTTTCAGGCACAAATGCTTTAGGACATTCTGGGGCTTTTTATAGCAGATGATATACAACCATGTAGTCTGTCCTACACTTCATTAGTTACCAGAGAGTTATGTTTTCTTCTGAGTAGCGAGTCTGGCCTTTCTTGGAACAGATAACCAAGTCTTAGTATCTCACACTCACAAGACTGCTATGCTAGCATGATTTTAGTAACTTACAGAAACTTTTCCCTGTTGGTATAAATAAAAGGAAAACCAAAAGGAAACCTCTCCTCTCTCTTTTTTTTTTTTTTTGATAGCCCTTGTCACCATCAGATCTCAAAAGAGAGAACTACATTTTTATCTTTCTTATTTGTAAATACAGAAGAGATGGTGGAGAGAAAGTTCACAGACCTGCAGATGAGACTCAGCCATGCAGGTATCTGCTGTGGAGATTGATGTTCTTGGCCATGCAGCACAAAAAGCTCAGTCGTTTCTAACTGCTTTGTGATTCATTGTTTAAGAGCATCCCCATGCTCATTGCAAAGCTGTCCCATGAGAAAGCAGTACCATTAGTGAGCATCCTTTCTGTGCACTAACTTTGCTTAATGTCTGCACCCACGCTGTTGGTAATGACACAAGAGCACTGAGTTTGTTAGATCATTTTAAAAAGCATCCTTTCTTTCTTGTTTTCACTGTGCCCACAATTAAAATATCTGTTTTTTCACTTATAAGATTATTTCTCTCCTGAATGATGTTTACAGAACAAGATCAACATTAATACACCGAACCAAAACTTAGCATTTTTCCCTTTTTTATCAGACCCAGGTAGTTAATCTGGTTATCTATGCGACTGCTATAAATCAGAGCTTGTGGTTGCTCTTAAAAATGTACCTGAATCACACAGCTTCCACAGCATTGTCTCAAGGGTCTTATTCAGATTTTTCTTTTCTCATAATTGATTCCTTCTATATGAATTACATGCCATGTACCTGTGAACAGCGATTAAATGGCACGCTAGCACTCTCTAAAATGATCATGCATTGAAATAAACAGAGAAGTAATACTGCCTTGTTTAAAACAAAAAAAAAGAGTGTGTTTTTATTTAAATAGCAATCAGACAGTCCCAGAGCTTTATTCAGTTTAAAACAGTGAAGCAAATGATTCAGTGTCACTGGGCTAAGAAGAAGAAACTGTACACAAGTCAGCTCCAGATGTCTTCTTTCCTGACAGCTCCTTTTCTCATCTTTTTTTTTTTTTTTGAATGATCGATTCTTTCTCCTTGGCAACGAGCAGCCCAGTAAAGGAAGGCTCTTCTGAACATTTTGGTAAAATGTTTCTTTCTTTTTCTTAAGGGGGCACATATCTTCCCATGGCTTTCCCACCATGCAACAGACATATTCTTCTTTCCTCCTCCTACCACATAAAAGCACTGCTGTTCAATCTCATTCAGTTCAGCCCTTTGCCACCATTATTATGATTTTTTTCATGTAACAGTTGAGGCTTTCAGAAAGAAATGATTGCTTCTGGGGAGCATCTCACACTCTCCTTGGGAACATTTGACTAATGGGCAGAGGAGGCAGCTCTTCCTGCTCCATTATGTTGTCTCTTGGGTTGCTGCTCAGCTCCCAGACACATGGATGCTAAATGCTCTTGCTGCCATGTGATAGCAGATCCCTGGTGGAAATAACTGTGGAAGCGGAAAAGCCAGGGGGTGAAAATCTGAATCAATTTTTTTAAAAATTTTAGTTTCTCCTTTTATTGCTTAGGTGTACTGCTAGTACTAAGCTTTCTGTTTTCCCCCCAGGATCTTGCACAAGTGTAGAGCTTAATGTCGTAATCGTTTTTTGTTTTTATTTTTAATGGCCTTTCACTGTCAGATTCCAACCTTTTTTTTTAAATTTAGATCCTCTACACTCTTGTTTCCCACTGAAGGCACACGCCTCTACAAGGTGCATTGAAGCTTCTTACTGGGAGGCTGCTAAGGATATTTCTGCGCCAAGGACCTGGAACTGCAGCTTGCTTTCTGGTCCAGTCAGGCATCATAAACACACCATAGACCAAGTGAATTGTTTAGTAGTCATCACTGCATGTGGGGCATGCGCATGTTGCACAAAGGATGTTCTGACAGATTTGTATACACAAAGATTTATTTGTGGCACACTGACAGCTGATGGCATACTTTGACCGTAATGCTGAAAGTTATTTCTAGAAAGAAAAAGAAAATAAAGGAAAAGGAGAGAGAGAAAAAGGGGAATTTTTCCCCCCTGGCCAGCTGTCAAGGGCAACGATGGGGTCCCATAGGAGCATCCTCCTCTGAGGACTCTCTCCAATGCTGCAGGTGATGACAGTGAAAATGACCAGTATGACGATTTCTTGCCATGCTTTCCCTTAGCATGATATATGTTTCACCAGCACCCACTTAAACTCCTGTGGGTTACTTTTGGGTGTGTTTCTATTAGATCTGGGAGGAGAACGCTCATCATGTGCAAATGCTGCACATTCATTGCTTGTTAAGCTTCTGTGAATATATAATATTGGATAATATTTACCGAGAATTTAAATAGTCATTGGCTCTTTTGTTGAACACCACGTTTGTTTTTCTCCTTTATATACTGAAGTCTACAATACAAGAGAAAAAGAAGGAGTGGGAGGAACAGCAATTCTCACACCAGTTCTTCCACAAGAATCCACCATAATAACACTGTGGGGGTTTATGGAGGCAGGGCTGTGAGAGCAGTAACATGTGAACAGCACAAGTGCAATAAAGGAAAGACATTGGCACAGAGAGGCTGGTAATTACTGTCTCATGGCTTCAGAGAGAGGTTATATAGCTGCAGGCAGCATGCCCTGAGCCACAGGCAAAAGCACAAAGGTACATAAGGCACCTAGGAGCTAGCCAGAGGCTGGACACAACCTGACAAGAAGCCATAAATTCCAGTATAAAAGCAAGTTCCCTGTTGAGAGTAGTGTTTAGCACAGGAATGTCAGGGTGCAGCTGGCAAGGGAGATTTCCCAAGGTCAGCAGAGGAGGAGAGGATGCCACAGCTCTCCTAATTTAGTCCCAGCTTCAGCTCTGGCTGTTTCAGAGGAAAGTCACAACACAGGGAGGAGTGCTTGAATAAATACCTCCAACACCCTGCCTGGTGATCAGCTTAGAACTGAGATTTGATTACACTTGCTGAGATTTGACCTTACATAACCACCTGTTTTCTGAGAGGTCCTAAAATAATCCAGTCCTCTTTTAAATCCAGCTCTGGTGGGTGACTTCTCTAGGACACCTTCACCTGCAGAACACTGACTTCTGCCTCGGCACCTAGTGAGGGATGGAGAGCAAAAGCTGCTTTCCTGCACGCTAGGCTCTGGAGTGCAGGGGATGCAGAGCAGACACCCCTGCTCTCTGATGACAGGGACCATCTTCCCTTCACCAAGCCCTGTCTTTTCCCTCACACCCCTCTCACCCACTTAGCTCTCCCTCTCTCTCTTTCACAGCTGCTCTGTCCATCCTCAGCCTTTCTCAGGCTAGCCTCTGGAGGAAAATGGCTCTGTTTTGCCCCCACCCTCTCATCCCCAACCAAATCCTTTTCCTTCCTCTGCTTTCCTGTTTCCCTTGCTCCCCCAGGGGATTTGAGTCATCCAGAAGTGACATGTGAAGTCTTTACACACCTTCAGGCTTGCCATGGGGGTTATGGGATTAGCACTTTAACAAGCCTGAAAGCTGCTTAGACAAGTATTAAATCTCCAATCTCTCCATCTTTCAAAGAAATCACTTCTGGAGGAGCTGGAGAGATGGAGCACACAGTCATATTTTCAGGGGTCAGCTCTTCATCCAGCTGAGAGCCCTCAAGTCTGGTGGCTGGGTGATTTGAAGGGATTCCCATGGGCTTTGGGGCTGGGAAACCCAGTTAAACCCCCACCAGGGGCTCTGTGTTGGCACCTCAAAGTGCCTTCTCTCTCCTTGCTCTCCATGCTGAATACTGGCTCCCTTGCCTGGCATTTTACCTAGCCTGCATCCCTTCCCACCCCAAGGGCTGCACACTCCTCTGCAGCACTTTAGAAGGGGTCAGTAGCACCAAGTAAGAAGAAAACAGGCACCACTTCTCCTAGGCACAACAGGATCAACCGTAGGATGCTGACTTTTAAAGCCAGTTCTGAGGCAACTTGTGCCTGTGTTTTATTCAGACGAGATGAATTCATGCTTCATTGGCTGTATCATCCTGTTTATCCCACTTAACTGAGAGTCAGAGAAGGCCGTAATCCCAGAGAAGGCTGGGATTACCAAAGAGTTGGGTGGCACCTCGTGGTGCAGTGAATGCTCCTCCACATGGCAGGGAAAGGTCTCGTGTCTGAGCTCCCTGACCTGTCACCTTCCCCTGTTCCCATCGCCTCGTGACTGCCTCAGGACAAGATTACCTCCTCCCACCCCTGCAGGGAAGAGGATCTCTGCTACATGTGAGGGACACCATCTGGGGACACCCACGGCCAAAACTGACACTTACCTTGCAGCACTTGCTGATGTGAATTTGCTGAACCGTGAGGTTGTCTTCCCAGCGTGCCACCTGTAGCCTTCCTGGAGACTGTAAAAAGCTTGAGGAGGAGGCAAAACTCATGACAGTGACAGGATTCAGCAACATTATTCATTAGAGAGAAATCTAAGTTAGTAACACTATGTACTGAGTAGTTCCAAAACAAATCACTTTACAGGAGCAGCATAAGAAAGTATTACTCTGTTGAGCCTCTTAAAACTACAAAAATGGATTCCCTACCTGGACTGAAATCTCTTTTTATTTTTCCCCTCAGGGCTTCCAGCCTGGGAAATTTCAGCTCCAAATTAGACAGTTTCGGAAATTACAAGTAGGTGAAAATAAGAGATTCTAACAGGTGAAATTCTTCTGGATTAGTCACTTCTAAAGGTCATAAAATAGTTCTGCTCCTCAAACGCAGTGACCTGTTCTGCAGAAGATGGAGATGACATTTAGCAGCACAAAGCTGCAATGTACCACCAGTGTAGAAAATTAAAATCCAGAAATACTGGATACCTAATGGCAGAAATCCAAATTCAAATCAAAAAAGAATACCTAATTTTTTTTAATCTTACAGTTTTTAAAAAAAGTCAAGGTTTGTTGTTTTCAATAGGGTGCTACAGACATATATGAGTGTTGGGAGTATAGGCTGTGTAGCTGAAGGATATGTGTTTAAAATTTTGCATAAACTTTTTGAAATAAGCTTAGACACTAGCGGTTGATCACACCTATTAATGTGGTCTTCTAATTGTACAACCAACTCTTATCAGTGGGGTAAAATTAAATAAGACCTAATCATAATATTTAAAGTAAAAAACATTATTGTCCAACTAAGAACACATTTGAAATTTTACCATGTTTTTTTGCAATAAAGCAGGTACACTTTAGCTGTTGTCCCTGCCTCCTCCTGTCACAGACGAAAGATTTGGCTGGGGTTGGACAATGTCTGCCAAGAGATGATCTTCATGGCATGGCATCAGTTTGTCAGAGATTAAATACTTGGTGGTAGAGATTTGTTTTCAGTGATGTTCTGCTCCATCGTGGTTCAAACCTTTCCTTTCTTCCAGCAGAGCAGTGACGTGGTTCCCCAGCGGGATGTTGGATATGCTGACCCAAAGGATCATGCCTGGCTTCTAAGTTCCCGTCTGCTTGGCATGGTGCGATTCCAACATCTACAGCTCCTTCTCACACTGCTTACCATAGGAACATGAAGCACAGAGCAATTACATGATGTCCCCATGATTAATAATGACTAATTTCTAATCTAGGAGTAAAATCTGTTTCCCCTGCGTGCCAGGCAGATGAACCTGTGTAGGCTGAATATACATACATATGGTGGCACAGAGCTATATATCCCTATATCTTTATGCACATTTGTGGATAAACTGATCTTAACTTATGCTCACATGCTTTTAGAAATAGTGTGCAAATAGCTACACAAAGGTACATGCAGTCTGGTGTTTAACTAAAAAGAAACCCACTAAAGAGACCAAGCTAATCTCAACCATTCCTCAGCAAGAATGGTTGCAGTAACACTTGTTACAATTGCACTGTTCACAGTCGCTAAAACAAAGGAAATTTCAAACCAAGCTGTGAGTGAACAGTAACCTCAACCCACACCTCCTCCCAGCTAAACTCTGTTCTGGTCTCTCTGTATAAACTGGGAAGCCTACTGAAATCAAAGAGTTAGTCCAGACAGCAAAGAAACCAAGACAAGAAGCTGATGTACAAGACACAGGGGGCTTCCTCAAAGCTTCCCATACCTAACACATCCAACTCTTCACAGCTTTCCCAGGCCAGGACTGCTTACATAAATAGTATGAGCTGCCATAAAGTGGTACTGTAGTTGAAAGAATCTGCTTTGTCCTTTCCTCATCCCTATCCCACTCAGGCACTGGTGCTGGCATATATGTTTAGCCATATTTGCCCATTACAAACGAGTATGGGGAAACCTATGTGGGTTGAAAACTCACCAATATATACTTACGCGTTTGCTTACATATTTTTTTCCCTGGTACCATTTAACCTCATCTCAGTACTGTATTCAAGTCAGGTGCCTTGTGCTGGCCCAAGGGCAGGGTTAGCGTAGCAGTGAAAAAGAGGGGCAGAGAATAAAATAATTTTTCTTGATGGTGAAACTAATTCATGGAAGCTTGAAATGCTTCTGAGGCTACAGCCCCTGATAAATGGGAATCCACTGTCAGACAGATATATGCTTTGTTATTCCCTTGAAATGCATGAGGTAAGAATCATTGTGCCACCCATAGCCTAAAGGAAAGCAATGTCTGGCTGGAAAAATCAGTCCTCCTCTTCTGAGATCTGTTCATCCCTGAAGACGAGCCCTTTTCCTCAGCTGTTTACAACCTTTAAAATTTTGTGTACAATAAACATTTTTTAATGGACACGTGGATCCGGGGCAGTGAATGTAAGCCCACTGGCAATAGATATGCTTTGCTTATTTTGCTTCTGTAAATGTATTAAGAGCAGTCCATCAGTCATTGCAGGCCCAGATTGTTGTTTGCAAACCAGTGATCTAATTTGTTGTGCACTGAGGACTACGTACATGAAGGATTTATGTGACTGATGAACTAAGTGGGCACTCCATGAGTGGCGAAGAAAGAGGAAATCTGCTGGTATTTCAGAAAGTAAGCAGTGTAAAATCTTTCGGATCATTTAAGCAACCTTGGGAAATGAGAGCTTTTTCTTCCGGAGGTAGCTGATCTTTGAAACTGCTTGTGTGAGAACTGGGAGTTGGGAACAATAAGCTGATTTAAGTGCAGCAGGTAGCAGGAAAAATAAGGTTCATAATGACCTCCGTTTGCAATACCCCTTATCTTCCCACGTACGCAGGAATACACAACCTGATTCTCCGCATATTTTAATCGGTATAAATCAGCGCCAGTTTTTGAAATCGACCTTAATTACACCAGGAAAATAAAATAAAAGCCTGCGGAGAAAAACAAAGACATCACCCCCCTCGCTCCCAGGCATAGCAGCCCTCACCGAGAGCCCGAAGCCGCGCACGGCGAGCACTCCCGCGTCCCTGGCCGGGCTCAGCTTCGTAGACAAAACCCCGTGCACCTCTGCACAAAAAGAGCGCAGCGCAGCGCGGCGCCGGGCGGGCGGCAGCGCAGACAAAGCGGGGCAGGCGGCGGAGCGCCGCAGCATGCGGGGCCGCGCAGGGCTTCCTCTGCGGGTGGGCTGCTGCCGCGGCTCCTTTTTTTTTTTTTTTTTTTTTTTTTTTTTTTTTTTTTTTTTTTTTTTTCTTGGTGGTTTTTTTTTTTTTTTTTCTCGCTGCGTGTGAGTGTTATTTTTTTTTTCCTCTCTTCACCAACTTCCTTCCTGCTCCAACTGCCGAAGCTCGAGGCTGAGCGCTGACAGCAGAGGAGGACCCCGGCCGCAGGCGCCGCGCAGCCGGTGAGTGCGAGGGGAGGGCGGGGGCAGCCGGGCAGGGACGGCGGAGCGGCGCACCCCCGGCCCGCTGCCCGCCGGCGCCGCGCAACTTTGCGCCTTTGTACCCGGGGGCTGGCGCCGCTGCCCAGTCTTGCCCGGGGAGACGGGCAGAGCCCTGCCTGCACCCGAGGGGGAAGTCAGGCTCCGCGCTGCGATGGGGCGGAGGGGCAGGGGAAGGGAAGAGGCCCTGCGGTCCCGGGCTGGCGGCGGGTGTATCCCTGCGGCGTGGTACCCGGCGCTCCCTGGGCAATGGGCTACCCTTCTGTCCCCGCACCCCGGGGCTTGGGATGGGGAGGCCAGGGCTGGGGGCGCTGCTGAGTCCGGTGTGTTTCTCCCCCATCGCGGAAAATTACTTCCTCCCTGCTAAACCCGCTTCCTGGAGATAAGCCGTCGGCCAAGGGTTGGTTTGGAGAAGTGATGAGCAGACGGAGGGCAAGTAAAATGCTGCCCCTCTGACACCCCTTTTTGTGCCCTGTGGAGGCATGGGGGGGCCGAGGAGGTGCCTACCCTCCACCTTGTCACTGTCCCCTCCTGCTGCAGGTGCGAGGGCAGCTGTCCGCCCACGGCACAGGCAGAGCCCAGCTGCGAGACGCTCGCACCTCTCCTCAAGGAGTGATTCCTTCTTTGCCTCCTGCAGCCATCTCTCTCTAACGCGGATCCCTAACCCTGCCCTTGCCCTCTCCCTGCTGTTTCATGGGTGCTGCCAGACCTCAGACGTGCAGGTGACGCAGGACTGTGGGCTGGGGCTGCAGGGACGCAAGAAAAATGTGGCAGGGCAAGACACAAGCCACACAAGATTTCTCCTTGCATAGAGCAATGTAGGGTTAATTCTCTCATTTTAGTGAGGCTGTCGGTCTTAATGAGGGGCTCCATATTAGCCCTTGCCTTGGGCAGTGGCACAGAAACTCAGGGACCCCGACAGCAACATGGTGTCTCTGGGGAAGCAGTGGTGTCTGGGCTCAGGAATGCGTCTCAGCTTGCAGAGGGGACAGGCTCCGAAGCTGGAAGGAGTAGGGGCAGGAGCCGCTGAGATGGGAGCTTTCCTCTTGGTCACCGCCGGCCTTGGAATTTGGCAGGAAGGCAGCGTCAGGTCCACGGCTTGGGGAAAAATGCCAGAACTTGGTCTGATCGGTGCCATCCTGAGACGTCTGTGAGCCAGAGGTTGTTCATCCCAGACAGCCTGGCTGGTCCTGTTCCCTGCAGGATCTTGCTGTTGGCAGGGCAGGTTGTCTGTCCACCTTTACAGGAGGTTTTCAGAACCTAAAAGCATTCCGCCTCAAGTGAGCCCCCCGCTGCGGGCTGGCAGGGACGGTCTCTGCGGCATGTGTGATGCAAAGGGAAGGTCTGAGGGATGAGGAGCAAAGCTGGTCCGGTCCTGACTCTGCCTTTTCGCTGCATGTGGACAGAGATGTCTCTCTCCATCCCCTTTGTCTGACTCTCTCCTGTGATAAACCACAAGAGGTGGACGTGGGAGGACGGGGGCAGGCAGTCATCTCTGGTCTGTGCTTGTATTGGTGGCAGATGCAGCCTGGTATTGTGAGAGAGCTCGGGACAGTGCTCAGACCTGCAGCTGGAGCCCAAGTGGAAGGCAAGACTTGGCAGTGGCTGTCATGGCTAATCACAGCCTCTTCTTGTGCTGAATGTGGCACTGAGGGGATTGTGAGGCTTTCTAAGGTGACTGTGCTGGGGCCGCAGGATGGTGGGGCATGTGTAGTTGTTGCTTTCAGGAGGGAGCTTTTGGTTTCCTTTCTCATGAGGACAAGCTCAAGGGCCTGTCCTACGGGCCTTTCCTATGGTACTTGGGTACTTCACACTCCTAGAGCTGCGCATGAACTGAGCCAGGGTTATTCAGCTGCTAGGAGTATTCAGCTGCTTTTTCCTCCTGTTTGTTTGGGTTGAGATTCCCTTTTATTTCCCAGCTGCCCACTCTGCACTAGTTCCTCACTCACCACAAAATTGCAAAGTCGTCTTGCAATGGCCATTTCCAATTAGAATACCTAACTGAATCTTTTTGTTTGTGTGCTGCTCAGTCCTTCTCTGCCCCTTTGTAACATGCCAGTGTACCACTCCTTGATTATTTTTCTTCCCAGCACTGGAACTGTTTTGAGAGGTCTGCATACTACTCAGTGTTGCCTGATACCACTTGCTGATTCATCTTGAACAGTTGTTTTTCCGTTTTTTTTTTTTTTTCTTTCCTTTCTGTTTTAATGAATGAAAAAACTATCCCATTAGCTCCCAGTTTAACTTTTGGGAGCAGGGGCAAATGTTAAGGCCACAGCTGCAGAGAAGGATGAATGATTTGTTTGGAAAACTGCAAATAAGCAAGCAAAAGGGGACTTTTTAGTAGGGACACTCTCAAAGAAGCGTAAGTGGAAGTGAACTGAATGATCTGTGTAGCTTGACCAAATCCTCTTGCTGCCAAAGAACAAGGAATGGCTTGGCCATTTGTGACAACTGCCACTGTACCAGGGCACTGCTCTGTTTTTCAGCCTTTCTCTGAAGAGTGGGAAGGTGGCTAGGACCGTGTGGCTGGCTCCACGAGGCAGGAAGCTGACTAAGGGGCACCTGGCACAGCATTGCTCGCCTCTCCTGCCTGTCTCCTGTTCCCCCATCCCATGCTCTGGCTGCCCATTGGTTGAAATTTCCCTGCCCTGACTCCCATTTGGGATGCCACCCAAGCAATTTCGCTGCCCTTCTGCCGTTCAGCGGTGCGTGTCCCAGCCGTGCTGACTGCGGCTCCAGCTGCCCTGCCTCGCCACTCCGAGAAGCCCCACTGGAGCAGCACGGTTATGCATGGCTGTTCTGTGGTCACCACCATGCTTCCTTCCTCAGTGGGAAGGAGTCCTGATCGGTGCCTGAAGTGAGCTGTTAGTGGGAGCACATGGAATGCCAGTAGGTAGACTATTCTGCCCGCTTCCTTGAGAGCTTCAGCTGACTTACTAATCTAAGGAAGCGGCTGTCAGGTATTCCATCTTTCTATGAAATGTGGCTTTTAACCCATTATGAGAGGGTGAGTGAAACATCTGTCCTTGGCTTTATTCGTGTTTCTCTGTGCTCCAGTGCGTGGCAGTGGCTCTTTGTGTGAGATAGCTGTTGAGCACTGATGGCTTGTAATTGCAGGGTTGCCGGCCACAACTGTGCTGCAGAGTGGCTGTAAATCACTCTGGTTTCAGCCTCTGCTCCTGCACCTCCTCCCTGGGAGGGAAGAATGGTGTAGGTCTGCGTGTGCGCGTGGTGCCTGCAGGGAGAGAGGAGCGGGTGTAGAGGGGGATTGTGTTTGAGCCAGAATATCAGCACAGCAGTGTCGGGATTGCAGCCGATCACCGTCGCCATTTGCCTGTAGGAATCCTGCTGCCTTCAGCGTTGGGTGGGTGCCTGCCTGTCGGGGGGACTGAGCCACGCTGTGCCCAGAGTGAGAGCCCCCAGGGACACTACCCCCATCCAGAGCAATCTCACTGACCGCCCCCCTCCTGTGTTACCCAGACCAAGTGACCATGACTGAGAAGACCCAAGAACCTCATGTGGAGGATGATGATGATGAGCTGGATGGGAAACTCAATTACAAACCTCCTCCCCAGAAAACACTGCAGGAGCTGCAAGAGTTGGACAAGGATGATGAAAGCCTCGCTAAGTACAAGAAGTCCCTGCTGGGAGATGGACCTGTGGTAGTAGGTAGGCTGGGACACACTGATAGGGAGGGACTGGGGAGATGTTCTGCAACAGTGTGCTGTGGGGATGAGGCAAGGATGCTTCAAAGAAGAGGGACCTTTTATGATCAGGGACATGCACTGCTTGTGCTGGAGGACTGGGGATGGGCAGGTGGAAAGTTGCACGTAAAGGAAGCACAGAAGATGCTCTGAGTGTTAGGAAGATTACTGAGGAGTGCTGGCATCGGAAAAGGACTTGTGGTGGGAGAGGTGTGGGTCTCGGAGGACTTTTGAGGGATTAGGAACATGAAGGGATCAGCCTACGCTGAAAAGTGGTCTTGTTGCTCAGAATGATCTTAAGAAGGAAGTTCTCTGTAGCGGAAAGACCACCTCTAGGTATTGTGATGGAGGCCAGAGGGATCCATGTGGAAGGACTGGGTAGACGTGGTCCTGTTGTGTTAAGGAAGCCTGGCATTACCGGATGTTTCATGAAATGCAGTTTCTGTGTGGGAAGGCATCCCTATTTCTTCAGTGTCATTCCCCTCCGATTGCATTTAATTTTGCAAGCTGACAGCTTTCCCCTGACTTTTCCTCCCTGCAGACCCAACAGCTCCCAATGTGGTGGTCACCCGACTCACTCTGGTGTGTGACTCTGCTCCAGGACCGATCACTATGGACCTTACAGGTAGGCACAGGCTCTGCCCTTGGTCACAAAGGGGAACAAGCAAAGCCCCTGGCATGCTCCATGTTGAAAGAGAGGTTGTCCTTGGAATGCTACAGTGGGTTTTAGAGGAACTCTGAAGGCATCTTAGCTTTGTTTCTTATTTTAAGGTATACACATATGAATAAAAAAGAAGGAGATGTAGCAGAGGAAAACGTTGAGGGTCTTTTTCTTCATCTAGACTGCTCTAGGAGCTCCTGGCTTTCTCCTGCCATCTCTGCTTACTTCCTTTCAGTGAGACTTCACGAGCACAAGGGATGTGAATGCAGTTGGGTAACAGGCTGTATTGAAACTTCAGAATCAAGCAATACTGCAGTTCCGGCTCCTGGGGCCATGGGGAGCAAACCTTATATGGGCTTTTCTGCGGAGAGAGGAAGCTGGGCCTGGAGAGGCAGAGAGGCTTCCTGTTCACGCAAAACCACGCAGAGCCCTGCAGGGCCCAGGCAGCCTTCCAAGCGGGGCAGGAGCTGTGAAACACGCTCCTCTCACCCAAGCCAGGGCTGGGCATGGATGGAGCATACACACACTCCTGCATATGCTCAACCAGTCTGTGCATAAACATCTTTATGTATATGTGCCCAGACCTGTGTTTGTTTAGGCATTGTCTTCTGTGGGCACAGATACGTACGTACATCCAGGCATTTCTGTGTATTTGGTCACACAGCACAATCTTACACAGACGTCTGCGTACTCCTTTTACAGGTGTCATCCTTCAAAGGGATGCTCACCTCTGACAGCAGCCCCACCCCCATCTTCTCCCCTGTGCGTGGTCTCTCCCTTCTGTGACATCTCTAGCTGACAGCTTGATCCTCTCCTTGCAGGTGACCTCGAAGCACTCAAGAAAGAGACCTTCGTATTAAAGGAAGGTGTGGAATACAGAGTTAAGATCCACTTCAGAGTGAGTTGTTTTCCTTCCAGTTGCTTCTTATCAGTTGCTGAGGCCAGTCTGTGGCAGTCTATCAGATAACTAGAGCCAGGCAGCATGGCTGCCCAAAAGCTGAGCACTTGTAACATTCCCCTAGCTTCAGGTGTTGTTCTACCCAACAAGGGACGAGGTATTTCCAGGAAATCACTTCTGCTTGCTCACGTCTTGGAGGAAGTTGATTTCTGTTTGCTCACACTGATAAACAACAAGTGATTTAAAAGCCAGATGGGTGGTTTTGGCTGAGTTGGGTTTTGCTTTTTAGCCACTGGAAAATCTTTACTTCGCACTAAGTGGAAATGAACAGGGAGGAGAAGAAAAGAGAGAATGCCTATTCATGACGTACTGATTCAGTCAGTATTATTGGGCTTCATGTACACATAAAAAAGATGTAATATTGCAGCATTTACCTGAATTCTTCGGGTCGTGATATACCCAAATGGGCTCATTTCTCCCTCACTCCCATGAACCAGTGGGTCAGCCATTTCTTCTATTTACAGCTGAAAATGAAACTTGGCCACACTGCAATGTGGCATCCAGCACTGAACTGATCATCTCTGCAAGTGCTTGCTTGAAAACTGGGCTTGGAAGAGAAGGCAGAAAGGAAAGGAAGATAATTCTCCTGAGACAGATGAGGGAGGATGTTAATATTGTGGGTTCTATAGGGCAGATTTCCCTTTTTCTCTGAGGCTTGCTGTCTCAGAGATGATTGTCCCCCAGTGCTCTCCCCCAAGACACCTCCAGCTCTTTTTTGTGCTGGGAAACATTTCCATCTGTATCTGCGCCCTGTTGACAGGAGATACCTGAAGCCAGACAGGTTATTCTAACTCCCTCCCTCAGTTCCATGGTTGGTACTGTGAGAATTCTACCCTGGGATGTAAAAGCATCTGTCCATCTTGTTTTCAGACTGAGTAGCGTACACTGCAGGAAGGCAGTGTATGCTGGAGGGGAGCAGCAGTGGATACATCCAAGCTATCCATGGGACATTTGAGAAAAGATTATGAAAACTGTCCCTCTGTCTTTTGAGAAGAAACTTGCCGGCTCCCCATGGAGCTTAGAGGGCAGCTGGAAGTTTTCAGCTAATCTTGCCCACCCATTTGGGCTGAAGGGATGACTCTAGTTACCCATATATGGCTTTCAATATGAAAATTATTAAATGGGAGCTCTCTGCTTCACTTTTCTTTGTCCTCATCAGCATATCTTGAGAACCTGACTGATGTGCTCCAGTCAGCTGCAAAGTTGAGCAAAGGATGGGGAAGTGCAGGAGATGCACAGAGGATGTTGTAGGTCTCCAGGTACCTATGGAGAAGTTGTTTTAGGGACCTGAGGCTTGGTGTAGGGAGCCAAGATGGGTATGTCCCTAAGGAGGAGGAAAATCATCAGATACAGAACCACCACTCTTCTCTTAACGCTTACTTCTGGTTACTTCTTGTAGGTAAACAGGGACATTGTGTCGGGACTGAAATATGTGCAGCACACCTACCGGACAGGGGTGAAGGGTGAGTAAGAGCCCTGCATGCCCTGCGCTCCACTGCTCCTACCTGTGTGACCCTCTTCTCAAAGAAGTGTTCCTGCAGCTCTGGACTGGGACAGAGGCTCCCTTGGTCCCGAGTCCCACCCTACGCTAGCACGCAGGAGGTGACTTCTCAGCAGAGTGCATGAGCCTGCTTCACCCAGGACAGCTGTTTCTTGTTTTGTGTGAGCTCAGTATGAGCCAGCTCTGGTATCTGTATGGTGCACCACTGTCTGCACCAAAGTTTACAGAGACTCTGCTTAGTGCTTGCCACAGATTGCCTCTCCATACAGAGCTCTTCTCCTCCCCTCCACCCCCTGCGCAGTGGCTCAGCCTGTGTGGAGCTTCCCACCCTCTGAAAGCTCTTCAGAAGCACTTGGTAAAATTCAGACCTGCTCTATGAAGCTTCCCATTGTGTGCAGGGCCCTGTATTTGCCTATGGGTTCTCCTCAGTGCTGCTCTGCTTGGACAAGGCAGAGGAAAGCCCCACTTTGCACACACACATCCCACATGCCTTTTCATGCAACCACCTCTAAGGCTTCAGCATCCTGTTTGGCACACATAACTGCTGTCTTCTCACCAGGAAAGAGAAGTAGTGGGAAACCAAGGTAGATCTTGAGCCATATGCTGGGTGTACGCACACCCTTCTAGCAGCACATACATGTGAGAGTGTACAGACTGAGCTGCCCGTTCACCAGCCCATCCATCCATGTTTTCCTTCCAGCTGTCCTTATGCTTCACTAACCCGCTTTTTCCACTGATTCTGCTCTCCTTTGCTGACATGGACTGTTCCTTTCTCCCCCATCTCCCTTCTGCTCTTTTGCTCATGGCTTCCTTTCTCCTTTATCATTCCCCATCTGAGGGGCTTATTCCCTGTGGATTGTTTTCTCCTAGTGGACAAAGCCACGTTCATGGTTGGCAGCTATGGACCACGGCCAGAGGAGTATGAGTTCCTGACACCTATTGAAGAGGCTCCTAAGGGTATGCTGGCTCGAGGCACCTATCACAACAAATCCTTCTTCACGGATGATGACAAGCACGACCATCTCACCTGGGAGTGGAACCTGTCCATCAAGAAGGAATGGACAGAATGAGTTCACCCAGTTTGCCTTCCCCCTTCCCATCCCCTTGCCTCCTGCACCAGTCTCCAGGTGGGCCATGCCCACCACTGCTCTTTCCTGCCAGCATGGCTGGCCACAGCCCTGGCAGCCCTTCCCGTGGGTGCTGGGGCTCTGTGCCAGCCTTGGTGGATGCCCAGCCCTGTAGGTGGCCTTTGCTGCTTCTTCTGATACACTGAAAACGACCCAACCGTTCTCACCACCACCCCATCATGACACCATAATGGGTTAAATTGGGAAGCATCTCCCTCCCTCTCCCCCAGTACTTCCTCCTGTTGTCCCCATCTTTCCCGTACCAACTCCGGTCCCGGAAGTGCCTTTTCGAGGAAAAAAGATCACCTGGCAGGGCGGACTGGTCCCTGGAAAATCCCTATCTTGAGTTACACTTGCCATGTGCTCTGACTCATTGTAAATGGTTACTTACCTCCCATGATGGTCTCCTGGTCTGTATCTGGTGCCCTACCCTGTTAAAATCCATCCTTGTGCAGGCAAAGCCAGTCAGGGGGAATGCAGCTAGATGCCGTAACAAGACTTCAGTGTCCAAGAATAAAACCAGTTTCTTTCTTCTTTTCTGCATGAGTGTCACATTCTTTTCTAGAGCATGTTTTCCAGTGATGCGTATGTGGAGAATGCATTATAGGAAGGCTTAAGAGCATATTTCAGTAGGGAAATAGCCCTGCTCCTTCAAAACATCGGCCTTATTCTATAAGCAAATTATTTCAGAACTGTTTCCTTCAGGGATTTCATGAATCCTTTGAAGCCCAAAGTCTGGGCTGTGATGGGGGTAGACTCCAGGGTTAGACAGCCCCCACCTTTCATCCCAGATGGCAACTGAGTAAGCCAGGGAGCTGTAACATACCCTTCTCGTGTTTAACACTTACCATAGCAGCTGTTCCCCAGAGCTAATGTGAGAGCTGCATGTCCCCATGGCTAGCCTGCTGGCCAAGCACAACGGAACATCAGCCTCTGGGATCCAGCACCTGGAGAGAGATGTTTTTAACCTAGCTGGAGCGCCTGGTCACAAAGGTGCAGGGCAGCTGAGATGTCCAGTGCTGTGGGTGAGGACACACTAACGGCAGTGCTGGTGCAGCTCTCCAAGTCTGGTTCCTGCACAGCAGGGAGGAGCTTTCTCCAGCCAGGCAGTTATCTCAGGGGCTGAAGGCTTTGCCCTGGGCCAGCTGCTCCCTTCCCACTGCCCCAGGAGAGGTTGTGAGTCCCCACAGCAGCTGACGTGTCCCTTGCTGAGGAGAGGACCGGAGCAAGGTGGCATGGTGAGGAGAAGGCAAGCTGGTACCATGGGCACATCTGTCTTCCTGTGCCTCTTTGTTATCCTACTTACCAGATGCTCCCCAGCGGGGTGTGCTGGAGGTGGTGACTCTGCATCCCACAGTAAGTGAGCTTTCTTCCTGCCTCGGGGAAAGGCTGGGTCTGCTGCAGGGAGTCCTCCTTATCCAAGGTATGCTGCACAGACATTGTGTTGAGCTTGCAGGAGAGATGTGCAGGTGAGCTTGTAAGGTTGGGATGCTCGTGTGTGTGTGTGTTGGGGGGATCCTCTTTGAGCTGCGCTGAGTGTACACTTTGCCCAACCCTGACCTTTGCTCTGCAGGCACAGCCAGCACCACAGAGAAACCTATCCCGTTAAACAACATCGCAGATGCCGAAGCCTTCATCAGTGGTGCAGAGGTGGCAGTCATTGGATTCTTCCAGGTGTGTTCACAGCACCTCCCCTCTGCCAGTCGTGAGCCCTATCCCACCCTGATGAGAGCACGAGGCTGGATGTGGTGCAAACACCTGCCAAAGGCAGCTGTTGTCCCAAAAGGTGCTGGAGCTGTGACAGGCATGTGGAGGGAGCAGGTGATGGGTCACAGAGAGACTACAGGGAATTTGGTCTGGGCATGGAAAAGGAGATGGAGCAAGGGAGGAAGATGAAGGAGGTTGTAGGAGCCCTGGAGCAGGAGAAAGGGAAATGCTGCAGGGGAAGCAAAACTGAAATGTGCATGGTAGAGAAACAGTGTTGGTGAGGGGTGAGTGGGAACATCAGTTATGTGCTGTAGTCAGCACAGACAGAGTAAGGCACTGCCTGTGGGATACGGCTGAGGAAGCCAAGTCTCAGGGAGAAGTGATCATGAAGGTCCTCTGAAGTTCAAGAGGGTTTGGGCTCAGGCTGCAGCCTCCTCGTAGGGAGGGTTTAAGCATGGGCTCTGTCTCACTGCTTTGTTCCCCAGAGTAGATATCCTTGAGATTTCTGTCTTTTTGTCTAAATTCCATTGAATTCAAAGGTGAGTGACTGGTACAAGCCCCTTGCCCACAAAATGGCATGAGTATTTTTCCTCAGAAAATAAAAGGAAAATATTTATTGAGTTACAGCACCATAAACCAGAGGCCTCTTTGAGAGGATCCTTATTATTTTTAAGGTCCCCAAGTTTCACCTTTTTCCATGTTTTCTTTGAGCTCTGTTCTGCTCTTCTGCTGTCCACACAGTGCCTCGTGTCAGAGAAGGCATCAGATTTTCAAAACCAGGTCCTTTCTCCTTCTGCCCTGTGCCTGGGGCTGGAGGGCAGTCTAGGGAGGGCATCAGGCTCTTGGTATAGGGCAGTGGCATCTCACAGCCCAGCACGGAGTGAGGACCGATGGTGCTGCCTGTGCAGTGCGGGCAGCAACAAGTCTGTGCGCGCAGGAGGCTTATGTCCCAGGGGCGTTGTAAGCACTGATCACAGAGCACCAGCCGCCTCGACTTCGGTGCCTGCAGGCAATTGGAGCTCCTTGGGGGTTGCTCTTGCAGCGCTAAAGCTGTGCAAACCAGCCAGGCAATCTGCACACGCAGAACGAAAGTGCTGAGACGCCTCCTTCCCCGAGGGTAGCTGGCTGGGCTTGCGGCAAAGCTGTACCCAGAGCCTCCTCCTGAGCTAGAGCAGGCACATGGCTCCTTTTGTCTTGTGCCACAGTGACCTCCCGCTGCAGGATTTCATTCTTCAGAGCCAGACAGGAGGCTGCTGCCGTGCAGCCCCAGATGCCAGGAGCACGAGGCAGCAGCCAGCGACATGTCGAGCATTCAGTGCCTGAATGCATGACAGGGCTGCGTTTGAACAGTAGATAAAGAGGTGTGTGTGCCATGAAGGCTTGGCTCTCTGCCTGAAAGTATATTCATCCAAATAAAGTCCATGTTCTCTGCTCACCATAAATTATTTCTCTGCTGCAGCCTTTCAATTCACTGCAGTACATGGCTCGGCAAGCTTCCCGTATAATGAGCACGGCCTCCCTGACTGGGAACAGCATGCCGTGATGGAAACACAGCACACTGCTCCAGAAATCCAGCGTGTCTGTGAGAAAGCGCCATGCTTGGCCTGATTAAACCCCAGGTTTCTCAGGAATGCTCCAAAACTCAGCGAGATTATTCCCACCCTAGGCTTTAGTGCTCTCACCAGAGCAATGTTGATGCACTGGCATTTCCAAAATGGGCCATGAGAGATGTTTTCCTTTGGAACGAACAAAGAATTTTGTTTTCCATTCTCTCTGGGCTCACAAACAGCTGAGCTGACAGTTCAAACTAAAAAGAAAAACAAACCAATTTCCAAGCAGAGACCATGTCTTGAGAATTTATATCCAATAAATAGAAGTATCAAAAATACATCACTGAAAAGTTGGAAATGGGAATAGCAAGGGAGGCTTTAATACAGGCAAAGGCTAGTAGTAGTTAATGCTCACTCTGCATGAAAGAGAATGGACCTCAAATTGCTGAGAAATTGCACATTTCTATCCTGTGATACAGCTGAATTAGCTACTTTTCACAGGATATATCTAAGATATCCTTTTAAAAGGAGCCAGGGTACTGATAACGCAATGTGTTGTTGCAATTTTAACCCCCTGGCTCTAGAATCAAGGTTAGCTTACAAATCGTGACGTTTATATATTTATTATATACACACACACGTATACATGCACATACATACATACATACATACATACATACTTATTTATTTATTTATTTATTTATTTATTTAAACGTGCTACACCTATGTTCTGGGTTTGTCCCCTCCCTTTTGAGTGCCCAAGGGCTCAGCACCATCCTGGCGTGGTCTCCCTAGAGCATGTGGGTTAGCAGGGCAGGCTGCCTATCCTGCCGTAACTAAGTGGCGACTGTGGCTCGGAAGCGGGGGAGCGCTTGTGGC
>VXAZ01006409.1:68446-171411 GCA_013399875.1 Gymnorhina tibicen
CGGGGGCGGCCCCGGGGCCCCGCTCGGGCCGGGGCCCCGCTCGGGCTCGGCCCCTCACCCTCCCTCCTCGGCCTCCGCAGGACCCGCAGAGCCCCGAAGCGGAGCAGTTTCGCCTGGCGGCCGGACAGATCCCGGAGGTGCCCTTCGGCCTGAGCAGCAGCGCCGCCGTCCTGTCCCACTACGGCGCCTCGGCGAACACTGTCGCGCTGTTCCGCAGGGTGCGTGGGCCCGCGGCGCGGCGTGGGGGGCATCACGAGCAGCTCCCTGCCCGGGAACACGCTGCCGGGCAAAAACCTGCATCTCCAGCATAAGCGTCTGGTTCCGGGTCCCGCAGCCCGCTGGTGTGGGTGGGAGAGGCTCTAGGATGAGTTTCACGCTTTTTGCCATTGTAAGCACTTGTTAGGGCAAGCCAAAAATAGGGTTGTCATTAGCAGTCAGGCTGCCTGCCCATCTCAAAGTACATCCCTCTTCCTGCCCCAAAGAGGGCTTTTGCTTTCCAGTTGCAGAGTGCCTGTCACTGAGACATGGAGCATTAATTACACCCGGTAGGATTCTACTGTTGAGGTGTTTGCCCTATGGATCTGGTTCAGCACCCAGTGCTCTGCAAAGAGCAATGCCTGTGCTTCTACATGACCTGCCCGGAGCTTGGCATTAACTTGGATTGAGCTTCTGTGGCTTTGGAAAGGGTCCTGAGACACATTAAAAGCTTCTAGAGTCCATGTTGCAATGGATCAACACAGCAGGCTTGATATCAGAACTTGGCAAGTGTCACTTCAGACAGGCAAAGCTGTCTCCTAGGGTACAAAACTTTTCCATCATGACAGAACACAGATCCAGACGAGGTCTCCGCAGTTAAGAGATGCTGTGCCACCCTACATTGTGGTTTGCAGACTCATTTCCTGAATACACTTTAGGCATTAGAAATCTTGCTTTGGAGTTTCTTAGGGATGGATGCTGTGCAAGATCAAATCTCTGTTGACTCCAGCTCTAAGTGCTGGTGCCTCAGTGTAGCTATGTTTGCTGAAATGCAAGGAGATGATACTGAGAAGAGCCATGTACTTGCTGCAAGAGTACCAAGAAAAGCTAAGAACAAGTATTCTACTAGTTACATCAATTTCCTCATGTTGCCCCTTCTCACACAAGCATGGCGGTTGAAAACTGCAGAGGTGGGTGTGTCTGAAGAGAAAAGGGCCCCCAGGCAGCACAAGATGTCCTAAAAGCCAGTGAAGTGTTGTGACACCAGACCTCTAAGTGCTTGAGGTGGGGAGAAATGGATACACACTACGTGTTCTGGGGAGACTAAATATGGCAGCTTGGCCAAGTTCTACATCCAGTTTGTACAAAGATTGGAAAGAGACAGTTTGTTCTCTTTTTTTCCTCATCATTTCCTGCACCATGTTTACCACTGATATTACCCAAATAATTAAAAAAAGAATGATCTAAGAGTGAGCAATAAGTAGGCAGGTCCTTTTATTTAACCTTTTATTTGCTAGATGTTGCAATTTCAAGCAACACCCATTTCAATTTTGGTTCTTAGTCATTGTGGTTTTCTTCCAAAAATATTGAAAATATCCTTTGTTTTTGCACTGGGGCAGATAGTGAGGATGACTGCACTGGGAGAGAGTTTGATAAAAGAAAGTGTTTGGATCACTGGAATTTGTATTATATTGAATATCCTTTGTTCGGAGTCCAGTCTTGGACAGCAACTGAACTCTTGTTCAATAGGGAAGAAAACAGCCAAGAAAATAATACACTAGTCAGGTTCAAATGTGGTTGACAATTCACTTGTCTGATTGTCAGTTTTTCTTAAATTATCAGACACATTATTTTTCCTCTTATCCTGTGCTGAATAATGTGTAGGAGTAAGGGGTCAGAGATAAAAAGGAATTTTAAAAGAACAGATACAGGAACTTGGAATCAAATACTCATTTGAAGGATAGAAAGATGCGTCACCAGGATAGAAGTGAATCAGAGGCATAAATTATTTTTTTCTTTGCATTTGCAGTGTGTGAAACACATAACAATGCTTAGAAGTTTGAACCATAATTACAGTAGTAGGAGGGACTGTGTCAACCGGTGAGACTTCTTTGTATATAGTGGAAAGAAACTGATCTATTCTAGTAAGAAATCCTGATAGACCTAAAAAGAACATAATTAACAGATGCTAACAACCTAATTCTATGGAGTGATAAAGACATTTTGACTAGAGCTTCAACTATTAAATGCAGGCTATTTTCCAGCCTTATTTTCTTAAAAACATAAATGTTGAGTGCAGATTCAAGATGTTATTATCCCCAAATGGAAATGAGATGTTTTCAGAAGCCCATGAAAGTCAAGAGAAGACTTTCTGTAGAGTCCAGGCTGCTTTAGATTGATTCCCAAGTCCTGTCTGATCTCACCAGCCCAGGTGTTGCACTGTCCTCATCTTCTTTACTTGAGCTGAGCTGCCCTTTCATGTTACGCAGGAGGAAAACCTGTGAGAGGAATCAGGCCACACAGTCTGAAAAGCACCAGCTTGTGTTGTCAGACAGGGCGGGTGGCTGGTATCAAAGACCTTGCCAATGACCACAGGGCAGCAAAAATTACTTTAGATGTCTGCACACCACTGGAAAAACTAACAGAAGCACTTTCAGAGGTTGCCCAGACGCAGAGAATAAAATCTGGGGTGTGCATGTGGACCGCTCCTCAGCCCCAAGAACCTCATTCAACATGCGTATCAATGGCCTTCAAATCTCAAACTTTGATCCTACTTCGTGTCAGAGACCACTGTCCCCATGGCTTAACTCAGTCACATCATGTGGTGGTACTGCACAGGAACTCTGCCCTTACACTCTGGTGTACTGCTATCATTCAGTGGTTGCCTGCTTGTTTTATGCTTGCCAGGTCATGAAAATCTCAATAAAATCACATCATTTTGAGGGGATGAAGTGTGGGGAGATGTGTGGCAGGATGGATTTTCCTCTAAAGCTGAAATATGCTGGGCTTCATATTTTTTTCTTTTTTTCTTTCTTTTTTTCTTGCTGTACTGGAAGAAAAATCTTCTTTTTATTGGAGAGATTTCCTGCTTGCACAATGTTTCCAGGAATTCCATAGTGGGCGATGCCAATGTTTATTACTTGTAGAAGAAACAGAATAAGCAGATGAAGATTTTTAAAAGGGACGTAAAGCCAATATTGACGTGAGGAGTTAGACTATTTACTGACCTCTCTGCACAATGCCTAGAATAGTTTTTCAGCTAATTCTCCCTGTCTCCAGTGCATGGAGAGCTGATAGTGTAGGGATGTCTGGAGTCCTAAGAGACTTCTGTTATACCATGAGTTTGCCTTGTCTTTGGGAGGCTGGAGAAGGCTGGGAGATCCTTATCTCAAAGTGCAGGCTGGCCCCTCCTTCTGGACCTCCAGAAGTGGTGATGGGAAGAGGTGGGGATTATGTAGCGGGGGAGAGAGGATGGTGGTGTCCCAGGGGTGGGTGTCTCTGTGAGTGAGTGCAATCAGTGCCTCTGGAGGAGGTGCTGAGACGAGAGGACAGCTGTGACTGTAGGTGTCTTTGCATGTCTTCAGGTAGACAATGACCGAAGGGATCTGGATATGAACAACAGAGATGTTGATGCCAAGAAGCTGACTCGTTTCGTTCGGATGAATGAGCTCCGCCTGGTGACAGAGTACGACCCTGTGGTAATTACCAGCTCCCTGTAGTCCTCACCCTTGCGCTTGGCCTTCTCCTCATGGTGTCCTCTGGCCCCAGTTTGCATACCCAGATGTGTGTGAGGGTTGGAGCAATGGTGTAGATGGGACTGAGGGAGCCACACAGCTCTTCACTGCTACTCCCCATGTGGACTGGAAGCAGATTTGCTGGGGCATGAATGTGGTGGGAGAGGAAGGGAGTCATCACAGTTCCTTTAGTTTTCCAGTAAATTTGGGGTGTTGAGGGGCAGAGGACTCCATTTCTTACTACTCCTGCACGCAGTGCTACGTCTTCCCATGGACATTTGCTGTGTTGTGCCATGCCTGCAGAGCCAGCTCAGCCAGAATGCCCTCTCCTTGACAAGCCTTGAGAAACATGGAAGCTCAGATGGCCTGCTTTTAGAAGGCAGGCTTTTCTGCATCACTCAGACATAGGGCTTGATGTGAGCCCAGAAATTTGAATGCATATTCAAGAGCAGCTTGAGAACTTCCCAAGCAAAATCTTTCCCATCCCTTTTGTTGGAGTGAGAACTCCATACCCTTCCATCCGTTCCTCCAGAATTCATCAGTTCAACAACAACAACCACCACCAAAACAAACAAACAAACAAACAAACAAACAAACAAACAAACAATCAGGCTTAGAATGCTTCCATGTTGGCCATCTTCACTGACTCACCCATCTGACTCACAGTGACAGGGTCCCAGAGCTCCTCCCTGCTGTGGAGGTTGACCAAGGATTTAGGTTCCTCTGAAATCTCAGCAGTTCCCTGGGCTCATTGCTGTGAAGTCAGTAGGTCTTAGAAGCCCCAGTTGCTGCAAGGCTGAGACTTTATCATTGCTGATGGGGTATTTTGTGACCTTCTGGATAGCTATAGCAGTGCTGACCAGGATCAGCTCGTATCAGAGAAGAATGGCCCAACCTGTTTCAGAGCTATACCTTTTCAAGATAAACCCAGGGATCATCTAAGAGAACTGATGCATTCAGTCAATTCGGTTACAGCCCACCAGTAGGAGAGTATTTTGTTTTGAAATTTAACATTTTTTTTCCACAATGAAATATGGTAGGAGGTTTTTTTTTTCTGTAACCAAAAAAAAAAAAGGATTTGTTTTTCATCTTCAAAAGGGAAAAATGCACTTTGAAATCACAGAATATTTCTGGGGACTGCTATATCCTGCCCCACTGGCCTAACAGCCCTTTAAGAACATCCAAGTCACATCAGCAGGGATGTTCGTATCTTTGTAATTTTGCAGACCTTCTGAACCCTTGGAGCCCCTATTGCATCCGTTCGCAATTCATGGGACATTTCTGTTGATGCTTTGGGTTCTAACTGCATGGTGTCCTGTTTGGCATCCAGGCTGTCTCCCTGACTGAGAATTCCTCAGCTGTTCAGCTGGTCCCCTCCACCCTGACTGTCAGTACAGATGTTGTTGCAGTTTTTTTCCAGACCCTCTGGAGCACTATCAAGGTGCTGCAATTAACAGTGCCTCGTACAGTCCCTGGCCCAAAGCCCTCTCAGCTTCCCTAAGGTAGCTTGGTTTGTCATAAATATTTATTCCCAGTGCATATGCTGTTTGCATCCGAAAATGATGCAGGTCAGCAGATAATGGGATCACATGGCTCGCACCAAGTGCTGCCAAGAGTTTCTCTCCCCATCCTGGGGCCCTTACTGTTTCTCCCACATACTTAAGGAATTTTTAGGCAATGTTTACCCTGTGGGCTTTTCAGGAGAGTCAGAAGTGACGCAGCCATGCTGATGAGCTCTGCTGATTGCTCTCACACAAGTCTGTGTGGACAGGCACACCTTTGTGTGCAGCTGCTGGAGGAACTGCTGCTCCAGCCCTGTCCGCTCTCACCCCAGCCTTGTCATGGGGCTTGGTGCTGGCTGGCTTCACCCTCACCTTCAGCCTCATCCTCTCCAATGAGGTCCTCTAATGTTTTCCAGCTTAGCTTGCAACCCCTTTACTGTCGCCTGCCTCAGCTGCACACCATCAGAAAAGTGAAGGGATACAAAATATATGACAAACGTTAAGCTAACAGCAGAGTCCCGTTTGCCAAAAGCTAGATGCTCTGTTATGCACTGCCCTTGCCGGCATGCACTCCCTGACCCCTTCCTTGTTTCTCCTGGAGCATGTGGAAACTTTCTGCTCCCACTGGCGGGGAGCTGCACAGTCTGTGCCTCTGTGGTTTCGGTGGCACGGGGGAGGCAGCAGGTCTGGCCCCACTACTGTTTAATTTGAGGGAGAGGCTGCAGGCCTGCAGGAAGAAGGTGGAAGGAGAAGTGAGATGATGGGTGAGTGAGTTCATGGAGATGGTGCTGTGGCTTCTTGGGCAGTGCCAGCCCTGTCTCCTCACAGAGGGCCAGTGTGTAGTGCCCTTTTGGCCCTTACCCAGGGTCTTCTGTCACTGCGGGACTGCAGAGGCAATTTTAACCCTCAGCACTCAGGAACGTGCAGGCCATTGGGTTGCTGAAACTCTGGACTCATTCCCATTCTACACACAGTGTAACACTAAAGAAAGATAACGAGGACAAAGACCAGGCTTGACACCACAAATCCTTCCCACTTTCTTGCTCACATTTCAGGCAGATGCTAGACTTCAGCAATTTAGGACACCCTTATATTCAGTGTTTGTCGGCCCTGCTCTTCACATCCTAGTTCTAGTCTTCTTGGTGTATTCTGCCCTAATCCTACTCTTCTTGCCTAGTCACTAACTATCTTGAGGCCAGTGATGGACCTCTGTGGTCTTCAGACTCTTGTCTGGGGAATAAGCAAAGCCAGGAGGTTAAGTGCTTCTGCAAAGAACCCTGCTTTAAAGAAACTCATCCTGCTTGTGATGCTGATTTGCAAAGAAACCACAGCTGAGCCATGGGGACTTATGTCCCTCTGACACTGCATCCAGTGCAAATTGAGTGTTCTCAATCACCTTGCCTGTGTGTGTTTCTCTCTGTGCTGGGCAGACAGCAATAGGTGTGATGCAGAGTTCACTTGAGTTTAACCTCCTCCTGATCACAGACAAGATGTCCCCAAAGCACCCTGAGCGAATGCGCAAGTTTCGGGCGGCGGCAGAGCTCTTCAAGGGGAAGGTAAGCCCAAACAGAGAGAAAGAGGGGCTGCTAGGGAGGAAGAAAGAACAGTGATTTCTGCCATGAATGGTGAGTGCATAATCTCCTCTGTGCATTATGAGAGCAAAGGTCAAGTAGCAGGAAAAGAGGATTATCTGGATAATTAAATGGAGGGGTTGGTTGGTTGTTCACCTTCTGCCAGTTTGCCACCTCATGGGGAAAATATCCTTTGTATCCTGCTCCTCTGCTCTCTGGGTGAAATATCGTGTACTTTGTTGCTTTTAGTCCAGTTGCGTTCCCTTGTACTGGCAGATGAGGCACAGCTGCTGTACTTCAGTCTGGCAACAGCTGTGTTCCAGATGTGAGAGGTGAATTTGTATCTACAGCCTGCAGGACGCCAAGGAGCCTCATACAAGTGACCAGATAGCAAATAATGTCAGTGCTTCTTAACCTTAGACTTCTGGTTGGGTCCTGGGGAAATGGCTGTTTTAAAGGAGCTGCAGATTGATTGCTTAGATTTTCCACACTAAGGTGATGAGACAGATGAGGTGTTTCAGAGAAATTTTGCTTGAATCCCATCCCTCTGTGAACAGAGCTCCCCAAATAGTAAATCATCCTATGTCTGCTTCTCTGCTAGCAGCTGGATTACAGTGGAATTTGTGTCCAATGAATGGGCAAGCAAAGGAGGATTGGGAGCAACAGGAAGGCATTTGTGGTGAGGGAGAACAGCAGATGGGAGGGGGCAGAATATCACAGAAGTGGGGAAGGATAAGATGAGAGACATGAAGAGATCTTCCTCTGAGAAGTGTGGGGCTGGAAGGAGTTGCAATTTGGTAACTAGAACATCTGCATGCATCTGGTTTTGGTATTGAAGGGACGGATTAGAAATCAAGTATACCCTCAGCTTCAAATTCAGGGACCACCTCAGAACCACGCACTCTCAAAAGTCTTGAGACTTGCTTATGGCAGGACTGCTTTGGACCTTTATGTCTTTCCTACCCATTGGCAAGAGCCTAGGCAGAAACTACGCATCAAAATCAAAAGGTCTCTTCAAAAGTGTTTTGCTTTGATGAATATGTAGTTATAAAAGAAAACTCATTTATCTGTAAAATTCCATTTATCTGTGGTGAGATGTGTGTTAAAGTGACACCATTACCACTGTTCTCCATGAGAAGCAGAGTCCGATACAGGTCTCCACCTAGCAGCTATCTCTTCTAACACAATGCTGCTAAGCATCACTGTCCTTTGCTGATGCAGCTGCATCTAGTTTTCGTGTGACTTGCCTAGATCTGAGAAAATGGCTATAATTTTCCTAGAAATACTTCACAAAACATTGGATAAAATGTTGTACTGAAGTTCAGACAATTTATGAATTCTCAGCAAGCCAAATTTAATTTTTTTTTATTTTTGCAGGCAAGTTTCCAACCAAATCAGTCTACAAGTTTGCCAGAGTAAAATATAAACATCAAAGATGTGGGGATTGGACTAATTATTTCCACTTTACTGCTGTGGTACTTGAGGACACAGAGATGAAGTGACTTGGAGTCTAATAAGTTGTTTTTCCCAAAGGAGTGGCACTCTGAGGAGTGTTTTGAACTGCTCTCCTAGAAAGAGTGTTAGGATCCCTCTCTTTGACTTTTAGGTCTGGATAGTAGGGAGTAAGCAGAGTGATATGCCCACTTAGGTTTGTCTCCATTGCTCTGTCATATAGAAAGACCTGAATTTGTTTGGGTATCAGTGGCAGCCACTGCACAATACCATGAAAATCCCTGCTGGCTAATTTTTCTATGTGAAGTTATGTGTTGTTGGGACTACCAAGTTAACTGAGGGTTGCTTCAATTAAGTAAAGTATTGATTAGATTTTGCCTTTTAGTGGCTTGCAGATTGTCTGAGAATAAATGCAAGATTCTTGACTTGAATTTTATTCAGCATTACATTACCAGTGAGTAATTCCTGTCCTGTGGAATAGTGGTGAAAAGCTTCTTTGTGCTGAGGGGTTAGTGCTGTCAGTGGTTTGAGCAAGGAATCATTGCTGTGCAGTGGAGAGGTGTCCAGGCTCCCTGTGAGCACGTACCACTGCATCCAGCACTGCTTTACAGTGACTGCAGAGTGCCAGAACAGAGCAGGGATACTTGGTGTGTGTTGCAACATTTCTACAAGCCAGTGCAAAACACAAACAGAGCCTCGAAAGGGCTCCCAAGCAGGAGAAGGGGTGCTGATCCTGTCACACATCTCTGCTGCACGCTGATGGAAGAGCAGTCCTTGTCATTGTCATCACCAGTGGGAGGGAAAGGAGAAACTTACTGCTTGGATGGAGAGATGAAGAGGAACTGCTGCTGCTGCTGAGTCCCAAAGAGTGAAGAAAACCATAGAACTGTGAAATAATTTAAGTTGGAAGACACCCCTAAGACGATTGAGTCCAACTGTTAATGGATCATGAGGAAGTGATTCACCTGTCAGTTTCTGGATTATGGTCCTCTAATCTCTGGTTTATGATATTTTCACTTCTGCCTGAGGGGAAGCTGAGATTTTCAGTTGGAGGATCCATGAGGCAGTATGGTGAGGACTGTTATTTGAAAACAGCCTGAACTGCACCTGGAGCAGCAGTGACTGCCTGGAGGCACTCTAGATTTTTCTAGATTTTTTTTGTGGAACCTGAGCACTATAAGATGTTGGAGAGAAAAATACAAATGGTAGATGATGCTGAGCCAGCATAGGCTGACAACAATAAGAAGAAATAGAGTCGTTTTCTAGCAGATTTAAGGAACAATTGTGGGTGGATAACAGTAAACAGAGTTCAGAGCACTGCAGCTGCAAGAGTAAATCCACCAGCCTTCTTGGATCTTCAATCAAATATGTGCTTATTTGAGAAAGTACTGCCAAGAGTCCAGGAAAGGAAAGGAAAGGCACTGGAAAGGAAATGTCAGGGTTTGCATTGCTGAGCCAAACTAGCATAGTCATATTCAGTTTTCTTTCCACAATATCAGAGTATAACATGATAATCACAGCTGGTGTAACTCATGGGTGTCTGCAAAAGTCTCAATAAGGTGATGCTGGGAATAACAAGAGCAGCTTTTGTTGCATCTGACGTAATTGGTTTCCAATGTTAAAATTATTTGGGTAGGGATGTTTGTAAATTCCCTTTTAATTTACATGTAGGTCCATTTAGAAATGCTTTCTAAGAAAGTCTTGGTGTCCTTCAAGAATTCTTCCATGGAAATTAAAAGATAATGCCCTTTCTCTTGCGAACAGTCATTCGCACACTTTTATTTTTCTTGTCAGACACTGACGGCTCCAGAACTGAGAGAGATAATATTTAGAGATGCCTCTTTCAGCCATAAACAGAGGAGCCTGTAAATACGGACTTTTTATTTCACTTAACAGATATCTGCAGTAAAGTTGTTTTTATAGCTGTCTTTTTTTTTTTTTTTAATTCATGACTGATGTTTTTGTTTTGCTTTGATGTACTGCGATGTAAGAAATTACTCAAACTTCAGAATTTGGTCTTTTTGCTTATACAAAACGATGAAGACTGCAGCTCTCTGAAGTTCGAAGTCAAACACTGGATATAAGGCTTGACCATCCTTTCTGTTTGTCTTTGTTAGAGGAAAAACTGAGCAATGTCAAATTGGTTTCTATCATTGCAGTGCTATTTTCAATTAACTTTAATTCTCCGGGCAATAACATCATTCCATATCTCAGTATCTACCAGGAACTCCATGTTCTAAAAGCATTGGGCTAGGAATCAAGTTGTCAAAACACCAAGACAACACCACTATACAAAATTTTCTGAAAGGCAGCTTATTTGCAGGTGACAGTGCACAGATAATATCATGTGTGAAGGGGAGATTTTGTGTCAGGAGTTCCTCATGCATGCAGGATATCCTTCACTGCTTGAAGCAGCAGATCTCTGAACACAGGCAAGAAGATTGCTACCAAATGAAAAAATTTCATGGAAATAATTTCAGAATGAAAAAACCCCAACCAGCTGTTGTACAAGACAGTATGAAATGGAAAGTGAACTTTCTGTTTGGGCTGGAACTAACTGATTTCTAGCAGTGACATGAGAGTTGCCATTATAAGTGGGATTTGTTTTGGTGAATTGTAGCTTTGGTAAGGCATCTGAGTAAAGGTTTTAGGCTCTTCTCAGCACTGAAAGAGAAGAACAGGTATATGCTTCCTTCCCTTCTAAAACAGGTGGAATAAAGTGCCTGTCACTCTTTATTGTAGAGGTTACATAGATGACTGGCTGAGACAGGACTGGGATCTGAATGGCAGAAGTTAGGCAGTGTGAATCCTGCCCCACAGTCAATATAATTTTCCATGGTTACTGTGTCCGTTCTTTATGATTGGAGCTGACTGGGAATCTCAGAACAAAATAAATTCCTCATGAGAAAATGCCATGGAAATGTGCCAGCTGAGAAACCTTCTCGGTTTTTAGCTGCTGTGGAGATCAGGCTTCCAGTGCTTGTGGCCTCTGGGCCAACACATCCTACATTCTGCCCTACAGGCGTGACCTTGAAACCACACAGGCCTTGCAGGACTCCTGGAGCACAACCAGCCCAGGATGCATGGCATGCCCTTCTGCTGAAGGAGGATCCATCCCATGTCACAGTACCTTCCAGGAATGCATCATTCTGATAGGCATTAAGCTGTCTTCTTTTGAGCTACAGAGGCCAAATGCAATTGCTCCCTTTCCTGTATTTTTTGAATATAGGCAGAGAAGGAAACTTTGCTGTACTTTGGCACGCTGTAACTCTGTGAGCCAAATGGGAGTCATTAGAGAGACCCAAGCCAGTAACTCTGAATGGTGATGATATCTCAGCCTTTCTAGCTGAGGGGCCAGTTTGTGTGTTTCTGTTTGTTCCAGTGAGGAAGAAGGCACTTGGAGTTCTAAACCCCATCCTTTTTGCTCTTTTTACTATTTTATTCTTACTCTATTCTTTGTATTCATGGATAAAATACATACAGCTTTTTAATTTGAGGGGTTTTAATGAAGTCTGGAAGCTTGATGAAATGAAGAATATTGACTAACATTTATTCATATCACCATTTAAAAATGCTATTAATCTGTTTTAAAGGTGGCAGAGATTTTATATAGAAAGTGACACAACTTAACAATACTTTAAAAAAATTTTAATGACTACTTCTTTAGTATTTGATTAAAAAAATACTGTTGTCTAGTGAATTTCTTACAGAGATGAACTGGTGAAAATGCTGTACCATTTCCTGTAACAACACTCTGAAAGTGGTTCCGTCCAACACTGACCTCTGTTTCCAGCTTGCTATTTGGAAGGAGAGCCCTAAAACATTAAATATTGCTGTTCCATCTGAAAGCCTCTTAGATCAAGTCCCTGGATCTGTTAACCTTAATTTTGTGAACCTACTCTAGCTTGGTGTTTTATCCTTCAAAAGGATGAATTAACCACTCTGGGAGAAGTACCCCACAACCTGTCTGCTGACTAGCTTTTTGCTCTTGGAGCACAGCTGACTTTTGGAAGAGAAATTACAAATGGCAAATACCACATATCCAGTGAAAGTGTTGTTCCTGTTTCTGTATTTCACTGTATAACTGAAGTTAAACCTTTCGGCAGCCTAACTATCCCTTCTTCCCATAGGCTGTTGCCTAGGAAAGTTTCCGGATATATTTGCTTTTTTATAGAACATAAATTTAATAAGTAAAGAATTTAGGATTGATGAAGTTTATTTTTAGAGAAGAAAACAAGTTTGGAACTAACTTGAGTGTTCTTCATTGAAAAGAAAGAAAAACATGAGTCACAGCCTGGGAACTGGGCACATAATCTTCACATTACATTGCTTCTTTTTTTTAAAACTCTTCTTTTCTTGTGAAGAGAAGCCATAGCCTTGTCCATAGGTACACTGAATATGCTAGGCCCAGTAGATTGCACAGGGTAAAAAGAAGATAAAATGACACATGCTCGCTGGATGTTTACTTCACTGACTTGGATCTCATCTGCTGAGGGATTCTGTTTAATCAGGTCACTGATTAAATTATTTAATTGCTGTATTTATTTTCTTTTATAAATTTTATACATGATGTTTGTATTTAATGTTAATGTATAAATTAAGAAACATTTTTAGGAATAGCTGTATATTTTTATTAATAAACATCTTTCAGATTCCAGAATTTTATATTTGTACTTATTCCTACTGCACCTGTAAGATCTAAGTTGAAACTTAGTTCTTAAAAGTAAAATCATAGAATTTGTCACCAAAGTTTGTCTTCTGATCATCCCAGCAGAATCCTAATGCTAGGTTTGATCTTGCTCTCCAAGAATCTTTGGGAGCACAGAAAACTGTAGGTCATTCTCATCCTGGCTTATTCATTGTTGAGCTTCTCTCCCCAGGTCTCAACAACACTCCACCGAGCTGGGTTGTGTGGTGTCTTGCCAACAACTTCTGTTTCCCAAATAATTGCATCTTCATTTGTGCTCACCACAGCTCACTTAAATATGTCCTTTGGTTTTGGTACTCTCATGTTCTTATCCTTGCAGGCTCCGGATGCCCTGTACTTCATTCCCATATTCTTGCAATTGAGTTTGATTCTTCCCGCATCAAAGCCCCTTTTTGCTCTGGGTCTTGTACAGATGTGAGCATCTTACTCAAAAAACATGCAAGTAAAGGATTCAGCTTCTTTGACATTTGCTGTTAAGATTAAAAACATCTCGTTTCCTCATCTATTAAAGGAATAGAAGTGGAGACTGCCTTCCTGTCATACTGTAGGTATATTTTTAAAGAAGGGGAAAGAAGACATTTTGTTTGGTAGTGTAAGTCTGGAACTGATAAAATACAGACAAATGCACTTCATGGAGCTGCTAGATAGTGGCCAAGGAAAGTGTTGTCCTAACAGAGTATGGATGGTTTTCTCAAACTCTTTGTAAAAGTATCACTGCTAATTTTCATGTGATCACTGTTTGAGGACCTGTTCTCTCTCTCAGCTTCTGTTTTTCTCACAGCTCCTTTCCTATTTCCACCACAGATTCTCTTTATCCTGTTAGACAGCAATTTGAAGAGCAATGAACGAGTAGTGTCATACTTCCAGCTGAAGAAGTCCCAGCTGCCAGCTCTGGCTATATTCCACACACCAGATGATGAGCACGACGTGTTGACTCCGGATGAAATATCCATTGAGCATGTACAGGACTTCTGTAATCGTTTCCTTCAAAGAATGCAAAAGGTAAAGGGGGGTCCTGATGCTGTTGTTCACCAGGCTCTTGAAGAAGGTGACTTCAGTTCCTTGAACTCCTCCCCATCCCTATCACTTCCTCTTTCATGTACATTTGCACCTGAATATCAGAAAAGCATTAGATTTAGGGCAGAGCAGAGATGGATGTCTTTGCAGAGCCTCTTTCTTCATTGACCTCTGCCTTCTAGTCTACAGCAAGAAGAATTCACTGGTCTCTGCAGCTGTATGAAGGTCTCTGTGAAGCATCTATCTTTTGGGAACAGCAGCTAGGGAGACAAAGTGAAGGGTGCTTTTGGATGCTGAGAATGGAGGTGGTGGATGGCAGCATATGAGATCAGGTCAGAGAGACAGTGGCATGGATAGGAATTAAATCTAGCAGAAAGACTACAAAACAGAGAGTACAGATGGGGCCTTAGGACTCTACCAGAGATGTCTTCTGGGAGAGGGACAATTAAATCTCCATGTTCATTCAGTGTTAAGAGTTCTCTCTCTGTCAAAATTCATCCTCCTGTAGCACAGGGGCTTTGTGCTGTGCGATGGAAATGAGATAGGGCAGTGACATAGACAGCAGAGGGAGGCATTTGTGTTATTTTGTTTTCTTTATCTCTCTATGTATATGTATCTCTATAACCAAGTAATGTCAAAACTGATTTCATGCCTCTAATGTGTTTTAGAAAGAAGACAAATCTGAGGAGAAGCCCCTCAATGAAGAACTCTGATTCTTTCTCAGCCAAGAGGATGACTGTAGCCAGAGTCATCTGTTTCTGATGTATGAAGAGTTCACCCTGACCTACAGCTCAGTAATTCCTGAGCCAAGTCAGTCATGGATTCCCATCATCCTTCTATGTACATATATGCTTTCTGTCCTCTCCAGGAATCTCTTCTGTCTTATCTCTTCTCATTTGTTGGCTCCAGATCTCTTTTTTCAGTACTCCAGGACCTCTGGTATTGCCCTACAGTATGTCCTTCCATGCCACTCTATTGGAGCAAAGGGTGGCCTAGTGAAATGGCAATATTAGAGGTAAAGCTAGTAGTTCCCAGGAATCTGTTTCCCTCATTCTTTTGGTTTCTCATGCCATGCTGAGATCCACTGTCAGCCTTTCTTGATACTACAAACAGATTTGTTGCTTGATGTCAAATGAAATTTGCCATTTGTTTTACTAAATAAAGCTGTAAATGAATAGCCTGAATTTTTACGCAAATATGTTATTTTCCACTCCCCTTTTCTTTCATTTAAGGATGAATTCTCTGTATTTATAAATGAGTAAGCTCAAAAAATCTCCTTTCTCTGAGTTTAACCAGTACATTGCCTAACCAGTCAGGTTGGTTGCTAAGAATCATTCCCTATGGAAATGAACCCATCATCAATAGGATAGGAGATATCTGTGAAGCTTTGGGATCAGAACAGCACAAGGTAAGCAGGTCTGAGATGGTGCAGCAAAAATGAATGAGCCTAAGATGTTGTAGTCAGTAAGCTTACCCAGGAAATGGTGTTGTTGATCAGAGCAAGGCATGCTCTCACCATCCATGGGGCCAGGGAAGAGAACTGTCTGCACCAGATGATCTCTTGAATGAGGGTGTGTACAGAGGTAAAATATAAATATATATATGCCTGACTTCTGCTGGATGCTCTTGTGGCTTTTGTGCATTGAAAAAGGACTACGGAAGTATGGGATAGATGCTAAGAGCTGAAGGCTGAGCCCCAGAGAGAGAGGAGAAGGGTCTAAGGTATCAGAATACCTTGCTACTTTTGCCGTGGGCATGGGCAGAGATCGTAGCACTGGACTGGAAGACTGTGAATGAAATCTGTGTGAAGGCATAAGCACAGGGATCAGCCCCTCTGAAGTTCTGGGGAGCCAGAGGGTCCCATCCTAGACCCTGTCACGTTACAGCTGTGAGGATAAGAGATGGCTCACCTCACACTGGCCCAGAACCGAGGCAGAGCAAACTCACACCTGCCTTCCAGTGGTGTGTGTGGTTTTGAACTCCTGGTTTTATGCCAGTCCTAGAATGTGCAGGGCTGTATCTCCTGCCAAGAGCCCTGCTCACTTTCCCTCAGTTGGAAAACTGCTCCTTTTTATGGCTATAGCTTGCTCCTCTCTAGGAAGGGTTTATTCCTTTCTCTGCAGTATGGTACAGAGGGAAGGTCTTCTGGGGAGACATCTGTGAGTAGTCTGCATTGTAGGTGTTTCCAGTGTCATGCACATCTGTGGTCCAGACCAAACAGTGTGGGGGCACTGACCTGCTGCACGAGTGTCTGAAGCCTGTGTCTGGTCTTGTGTCAAGCTGCAGAAATAGGGCACAGCGACGTGACTCTTCCTCAGTGCTGCAGGGAAACAAAATAGGACATGAATGAAGCTCTGGTTCTGCAAACAAGCCTGGGGGTAAAAGCAGTGTCCCCAGTGACTGTGTTCGCTGTGTACACAGCTAATTATAGGTATAACTTTCCAGGAGCTTCTTTATGTACACTGGGGAGTTTAATTCCCTCTGCACCTTACAGAGCTCTGCATCTAACCAACAGACTTGGGAGCCACAAGCAAGCCACAGGAAAGGCCTCCTCCAGCTGTTCTGCAGTACTTTGCAGGACTTACAGCACACAGACAGTCCTGGGGTGCTGCACACAGGATGCCCTGTGCACAGACCTGGTGGAGGTGGAGTCAGGGGGTCTGCCTTAATCCCTGTGCTCGAAGGCTTCTGCAATGCAGCTTTGGTGGGCTTAGCCACTGCCATAGGGCATTTCAGGTAGAAACCAGAGGCAGAACCATGTGCATGGGTCAATCTCTTGTTTGTTTTATTTTTGGGTTTTGTGCCCCGCTGTGTCATCTGTGACCTGAACTTGTGATGTACGTGGCCCAGATGTTCCGAGCTGTGTGGGGAGGCTGGTTTGGTTTTCAAAGGGAGGAAGTGCTACATGCAAATTGACAGAGGGCAGGATGAATGGGTTCCCTTTCATCTCAGCACTGTGGACATACTGTGGTATGAGAACCCCTGCTCTGCAGCAGTATCTGAACTCAAAGGACGTTCAGAACATCTAAGATGAAAGCTCAGTTTGCCTAACAGGAAAGTGAGGCTGCAGAGGCATGTCAAAGCTGCTCTTTACCCCAGGGAACAGGGAATTGGGTTGTGTTATGGGAGATGCAATTTCATATCCATCTTTGGTGAGAAAGGATTTGAACGTCTCCAGAAGCAGAATGTTACAGAGACCTGGAGGTTCAGCAAGAGGACTAACATTTTTTTTTATTTCATTCCCCTGAGCCGTTGTGTGTGACATTAAAAAACAAAGTGTTGCTTAGAGGTGAACTAGCCCCCACCTGCTGCAGGTTGAACCAAGACTTTGCATGTGAAAATCTGTGCCTCAGCTTTGTCACTTCAGTCCCACTGCACATGGAGTTATGGATCTGGCTATGAGGGTCTGCTGAACTACAGAGGTCTGACTGCAGAAGGACTGAACAACCTTTGCACCTACCCTGAAGAAGAAGAGAAGGCACGGGTTTCTGCATGTGAGTCTGCCTTGTCAGCATTGCTCCTGCTCTTGGCAGTGACTGGTTGGTGCTGAGAGGCCCCTGACCGCCAGCGTGAAGGGAAGAGACATCTCCCAAGCCATTCAGCCCTGGTGCCTTGTGCATGCAGAGGTCAACCACCAGCACAGCAAGGCAGGACTGAAACTTCTTCCTTTCTTCTAGGGATCCTGCCAACTTTGAACAAAAATTTTTAAAATCTCTCAGGTATTTTCCAGAATAGCTGTCACAGAATGAACTTTATGGTGCCTAAGTCAGATCGCATCTCATGCACAGAAGTCCAGCACTGAGCTGGGCTTGAATTCCCAGAACGGGGAGGAGATAGTGATGATTCAGAGCAACATTTGGTAGGAACCATTGTTCTCCTTGTCATAAATGGGGAAAGGGCATGGCTGTCTGACACCTCTGTTCACAGAATCACAGAATGGGTCTGGTGGAAGGGACCACAGTGAGTCATCTGGTCCAAGCTCCCTGCTCAAGCAAGGTCATCCCAGAGAAGATGGCACAGGATTGTGTCCAGATGGTTCTTGAGTATCTCCAGTGAGGGAGACTCCACAACCATTCTGGGCAATCTGTTCCAGTGCTCAGTCACCCACACTGTAAAGAAATTCTTCCTTATATTCAGATAAAATTTCCTGTGCATCAGTTTCTGCCCGTTGCCTCTTGTCCTGTTGCTTGGCACCACTGAGAAGAGCCTGGCTCCATCCTCTTGGCACACCCCCTTCACATACTTACAGACATTGATGAGGTCCTCTTTCAGTCATCTCTGCTCAAGGCTGAAGAGACCCGGGTGCCTCAGCCTTTCCTCATAAGTGAGGTGTTCCAGTCCCCTCATCATCTTTGTTGTCCTCTGCTGGACTCGCTCCAGGAACTCCATGTCTCTCTTGCACTGAGGGGCCAAGGGGAGTTTGTCTGGAAGGAAGCAGAACCAGTAAATCTGGGCAGAAATATTAGAAACAAACTCTCTCTTGCTGGTGGACAGATCACAGGACTTAGTCGCTCTTAGTCACCTCACACAGGATGGCTTCCTCTCAGTACCACAAATGGCAGCCCACGGGCTGGCAAAGAGGTGGGGACAGTTGACACAGGAGGAAGAAATATTGTCTGAGGGATACAACTGGGACAGTGGTTTGCAGGACCGTGGAAGAGGGGTGCAAGGATGAACCAAAGTCTGTTTTGAGAGGAGGCGAGGACTTGCCCAAGGAGCGATGTGGCCAGCAACAGGTAAAGGTCAGTGACGGATGGTGCTGGGTGGATACCACAGAGAACTGATAATGGTGGAGAAGAAAACACAGAAGTATTTTGTCTAAGGCTGTGAATCAAATACCTCTTTGACCCATTTTGGCTTAGTCACTAAGGAAACTTCAGAGGAACATTTTCAGTGGACAAACCTGCAAAACCACAAGATGCACATCGAACAAGAGAGTACTTGTTCTCTCATTTGAATTTCTCCCTTCTCTGCTAAAGTACCTGCAATTCCAGGCAGGCAGGCAGGCTAGTTGCATGATCTGTAAAGCAGCACTTTTCTCCAGGTTAGAGGAAAGGCCCATGGATAACTGCATCCCTGCCTGTGCCAGGCCTCCACATACGGCATCTATGCAGAGTTGCCCTCTGTATCACAGCTCCAAACAGCGCTGTGTCCTCCTCCCCCCACACTCACCAGGGCTCAAGGCGTTGAATCCTTGGTGGATCACTACAGCCCCTGGAGACCCCCACATCCTGTCCACATACAGGTTGAAATGCCAGCTTCATCCAGTTTCCAGTCTAAACACATTGGCTGTGTGAGCACTCCAGGTTTTTCCCTATCCCTGTGTTATGAGTATCATATATTCTCCATGTCTCACACCTTCCTCTCCCTAGGCCAGAGCCCACATTTCATCATCTTGTTAGGGACTTCGTGTGATTCTATGCCACTCATGAAATGTGTTTTTTATGTCTACATCACCGGCATTATTTCTTGCCTTTTATCTAGTAGATGAGGCACTAGTGCATTGCTATCTGTAAATTTATCAGTCTGGCCTAATACAGCACATTACTTCCACACGTGTCAGAAGGCATAGCATGGGTGCAGTCCAATCCTGGTTCCTTTGTCTGCCTGGGCAACTGCAGACAAATGTCAAGTCCTTGGGTGTTCTAATCAGCTATCAGAAGAGCAGGATGGGAACTTGCAGTTTTCCTGGTTTTTTGTTCTGTTGCTGTTAATCACTGGAAGGAATAGAATAATCACCTCAAGAAAAAGAGTTCATCTGTTTTCTTCTCCACTAAATTATAGAGGGCCGTATGCTTGAAAGATTGTGTTTTAAAATACAGATGTGATATTTTCAACATAAATCTGTTGTGCTCAGAGTATTCTTTGGCATTTTGGAATTCAATGTGGGTGTTGCTCCTGGATGTATCATGACTTCCCATTGCAATCAAGATTTTATTTTCCTTGGCCAATTTTTTCTGTTCTTTGGCTGAGAAACAGAAGAGACAGACAGTAACTTACCCCAGACTGTTGATGAAGCCTGTAGGCACAGCTGGAGACAGAGCCCAGATCTTCTGCATCCAGATCTCCTGAATGTAAGCCTTATGGCCACACTTTCTCCTCACCTTCCCTCTCCCTGTGACTCCCAATGGCTATTTCCTTAGGTTGAAATGGCAGTCTTTCACCATGAGTAAAAGGCTGTCTTGTTTGGTTGCTCTGTTTGGCACAGCTGAAGCTGAACAGATCTGGATCGTTGATTTCCCTCCATCTCTCACTCCTTGTCAGTGAGACCTTTCCTCCTGGACAAACTGATGGGGTCTGATGGTGAATGTGCTTTCTTTCTACATGGCTTTCTCCAAGCAGTTGCCATGCTTTCTTGGATCCCTGGGAATCCTGGGTTTCAGACCCCATCTTGTAGCAACATTTTCAGGTTTTTCGCTCTATTGAGATTCTTGCAGTAGAGAAAATATTATGCTAAGCAGATATTAAGAAGATATATTTGTGTAGTAAATATTTTAATATTATTTTGAATATTTTGAAAATATGTAAATATTATTTAAAATATTTAATAAAGTATTTAAAATATTTTATTACAAAGATATTAAGAAGGCATATTTGCATAATCAAGAAGTATAAGTGGCAGGTGAGAAGAAAATGTGAATGAGCCCTTGCTTGGTACATTTTAGTCGTGGCAAGACAGCAGCAGAAAGGTATTGTTAAAGTGAAAGGCAGTTTCTCATGCTATAACTGAGGTAGTAATTCTTACATCAAATGAACAACTGTCTTTAGATGTTAATCAGTCTTCTTTTCACAGACCTGTCATCCAGGGGTCTGGATGCTGCCATGGTTAAATGGGTCTTTCAAGTGCTTCCATCTTGCGGGTCTCTAGCATGGAATCAGCACATCCAATTTGGTGTCTCTGCTGTGACCAGATCACTCACCACCACAGAGACACAAACCACTCTGGAAAGATGCACTGCTCCCACAGAGGAGTAGGCACAAATAGGGTGACCTAAGAATCACCCTATTAAGGTTGTTTTCAGTATCCCAAACCAGGGTCTCTTCCTTCTGCCTTGCTATCTGCGAGCAGCACGGAGACTTGAGAGAACAAGGTACTCCACATGTCCCCTCTCAGTCTCCAGGATAGGGCTGGCTCTGACTGCACCCTCCTCCTCCCTGCTGGCTCCCTATCTCTGTGTGAGTGATGGGTCCTCTGAGCCTGGAATGATTTTATTTCGTTTTTTGCCTATACCCATGCTCTGGAGGCAGCTCTGCCTCAAGCACAACACTGCTGCTCCCAGGGAAAAGTGCCTGCCTTACTGCATGTGCCCCAGGCATTCCCTTTTGAAAAGAACAAATATCCTATGCAAAAAGAGAACAGAGAGAACCCACCAGGCACCCTCTGTCAGAGTGGTAATGAAGAAAGACTTAAGCAAAACAAGCAAATGAATTAGCACTTTGCCTGGGGGCCCTGTTTGAAGGTTTCTGTTTGGTCGCTGAGTCCTGAAACTGGTACTTCAGTGGAGTCCTCTTGGCAAGTCTGGCTTTGTGATCTAGGACAATAAAACCCTTCTTCTTTTAACAATAAAGATAATTGCATCCAGGACATTTCGAACTTAAGAAACTGCTTTACCAGCATTTTACAAAATAGGGTGGGATTCTTTCTTTGGCTGTTCAGAAATGAGGTGGGCTGTGTGTCTGCTTGCCCTGTCCCACTTTAAAATTATCAGATACACCTGACAGTAAGGCAGTGGTCTCTAAGGTATTATTGTGCTACTGGTTTTGTGGGACTATGAGTTGGGCAGAGGAGGAAAGTCCCAAAACTTCATCATTAGCTTTTTTATGCCAGGGGTACTGTAGTCCTGCTCATAACGTGCCCTCACACCCTTGTTGGGACCCTCAGGACAAGCTGCTTGGGAGCTGCTCCTTGCCCCTTGCCCATTACCTTGAATGGTACCGATGTTCTCCAACTCACATCAGTGCCACCTTCTTGAAAATTCATGCAGGGTTGTTTACTTCAGTTTGGGCTGGGTTTATCTGAATATCTGTCCTTATGCTGGGAGTCCATCAAGCATGCAAACCCCAAGCTCCTGAAGTAGTTGGCTTCTATTTCTAGCTGTGACGATCAGCCAAAGGCTTGGCGCTGCTTTATTTATGTTTAATATAATAAATCTGTCTCTGTGAACTTCTCTGTGACAGACAGACATGTCACAGATGGGCAACGTGTGTGGGAGGGGACTCTGTTTCTGGACAAGCACTATCCTCCTCTGCTTCTCCCCAAGATCCACCACCCACTTAGAGAAATCCCAGGGAACCCATTCCCCAGACCACTGACAAAAGCAGCAAAAGCTCCCACTAAGAACAAGGAGGAGGGGACTGGGAAGAAAGGCAAAGTTATCTGCCCTGAAATGCTCCCAGAGGGAGAGGGGAGACACTGGGGTCCTGAGATTGGACCCAGGGTATAGAGACCTCTGTTTGCTTCTCCATTGGTTATGCAGCTGCTATTGGCAACTGCTTTGCTCTGTCATTTGGGCTTGGTTGCGCATGTTCCCCCTGCTCCTCTCCCCTGCAGCGGGGGCCCCTCTGTGTGAAGCTTCCCTGTCTATGGCACCCTCCTGCAGGCTCTTCTCCAGGGCCAAACAGGGCCTGGAGCAGGTGGGAGGTGGCAGTGCCATATCCGTTGTGAAGGGGACAGGCAGCGTGGAGTACAGCATGGGGCTGGTGCTATAGCGTGTCCCACTGGCCAAGTGGAGCACATGCAGAGAGGAGAGGAAGTAGAGTGGCATGGGGGAGCTGAGGCTGGCTGTGGACTGTTTTATAGCTGCTGTTGTTCAACACCGTGGCTGAAGCATGGTGGGCAGGTGCAGAGTGAGAAGCCTGACCTCTCTCCTGCCCAGGGCTGCTGTTCCTGTGTTATGCTGTGCTTCTTGCAGCATTGGAAGCCCAGTCCTGGAGCCAGCAAAAGTCATAGACAACTTCACATGAGCATCAGCAACCCTACGCAAAGGAAAGGCTGTGTCCCTCTGCCTTTTGATTCAGTTTCTGGACGGCAAGGCAGATTAGGTAGAAGAAATGCATGCTGAGGGGACACACAGGCATGCAGCTATTGTGAGAGAAGCTGGGGTACTTGAGTGAGAAATGACAGGGGGCACAGGGGACTTGCAGTGTGACAGGTGAGGCAGGCCCCCTCATATGACAGGTCATGGGCACATCTGTTCTGGAGGCTGGGTGGATGAGCTGGTCCCTGCGGCTGGAATTAGCATTCTTGCCTTGCTCAGAACTACTGATCTGGATGTTCACCTAGTTTTGTATTTGCTGTAAACACAAGGCACTGCTGGGGCTGTTCTTCCTTCCATCCTGGGAATGCAGTTTGCCCTAGCCTGAGGAACGGTCCTGTTGCTGCTTGCAGCCCTCAGTGTCTTGCTTACAGCTTCTTTCCCTCCTATACCTGGGAGACCTTGATACATTGATTTAGATGCAGCTGGAATTCAGCTATTTAACTGGAATCCATGTCTTCTGCTACCTGTTCAGGCCCTCAACTATACATTGTTACTTCATTCCTATTTAGCGACCTACTTTCCTAAGACAATCACAGCCTGCTGAAATCCAGTGCAGTTTGGACACATATGTAAGAGTTAGCTCATGGCAGTCATACCAATGTGATGGCTGTCAAGAAAGTCCCGGTGCCCTTTTCCCTCATCTCCTGAGACAATTTTCTCCACTGCAACTGTTGGACGTCAGCTTGGGTAGGGGGGTTTCACATTACCACGGGAATAGTTGCAGAAGTGCAGAAGAAACACTTCCTGGGGCCCAATAACTTTTCAGGGAGCACACAGAATTTGGCAGAATGAAGGACAGCCACCAGGCAGGCAGGGATAGGCAGGAAGCAGCTTCAGCAGCAAGACATCAGGAACCTTTTTCTCAGGAGCAGCTTAAGGTAAACTTTGTGCCTCAGTACTAAGCGTTGCATGGAGGAGGCAGAAACCTGATCTGAGATTTCAGGTGCTTGCTGTCAAGCAGGAGAGAAGGAGCTGTAGCCAAGCTCTCAGCTACCATGCCATCCTTGCAGATCTCTCTTCAGTGGCAGTACAGAGCTCCTCAGAGCACTCCTGCTGCTGCTTTACTGATGGTGTCCCTTTCTTGAAGTGTAAACCCAGTGTAATAAATTATTTTCATATGTTCTTACTTACTCAAGATCTCCCCAGATAAGGTAATGACAGATTTCTGTTTAGCAATCCAGTGCCTGCAGTAGTGGATAGGGGTCAGCAAAAGATCAGAGTGATAGCACAGAGAGCCCAGAGAGATCAGATAATGCAGAAGAGCTCCAGGGGCTGAAAAAGAGAGTGAACTTGGGACACCTGCATATCATCTGTCATCACCAAGCCCCAGGCTTGGGAAGGCTAGGCAGTGATAAGAGGGGCCCTTGGCTGAGGGAGGTGCTCCTGCCAGGCAGGCCTCTTCTCCTATGCAGGGGTGAGGACAGGCACATAACCACACATCTCTCCCTTCTGGGGCTTGTACAGCACTTGGCACAAACAGGATCTTAATCCTAACGAGGTTCCTGGGTGACTTTAATGAAATGACTGTCCTGACTGCAGTCCTTACCGTTCATTTCAGGTATACACTCAGGTCTCAAAATAGACAAGGGTCTTTTTAGGAGCTGGTGAGTATGTCTTATTTATTGTGTAGTATTGCTATTTTATTTACTGGATCCTCCAGCAGGTTCACTGGTTCCTCCTCCAGTTCACTAGTGAAATGGCCATCAAGAAAGACAGGCACCTGCCCCAAAGAGCTGAAGTGACAGACAGATGCTTGGCCAAGTAACACGGGGGAAGCTGAGTTCTACAGACATGTACAGGTGTTTGGTATATAATACAAGCACAGCAGAGATTCTCATTCAATGTCTGCTGTATGAAAATGTATGGTATTAAACAATATTGTCACTAATATTAGGCTTAGCCAGCCAGCAGGGTTGTAACTGCTTGTGTAACCCACTATGTGACTCATGCAGTGTATTTTCTTGATAAATGTACAGTAACATTTTCCTGTAGGTGGGAAAAGAAGGCAAAAGAAATCCCAAATAATACAATCCAGCTGGTGCCAGGAAGTATTGTAAGCAGATCCTATTACTGGAGCAGAGTGGAAAAAAACGTTAGTTAAAGCACAGGAAAGATGAAAGTGTCTTTGTTGGCAAAAGTCTTTAAAGTGAGATTCTACTATGGAAAATAGCAGAATGCAGCTTCTATGACTGATACATGCTGTAAGTCATATGTGTGTTCTTATGGGATTTTTGACATCTGTATTGGGTCTTAAAATGACATCCTCTATCATGTTGGTAGACAAAAAAGGGCAGATCATTTCAGCTGAGGAGACCCCAACCAGCTTTGTCTGAGCAAATGAGGGGGAATGATGAATCCAAAACTGTCACCTCATGCCTGCAGCACTGGAGTCTTGCTCTTTTTCTTGTACACCTGTCCTGGTTTTCCTCCCAGTGCCTGGCTAAAAGGATCATGAGACAAAATGGCAAGAGCTCTGAAAGAAACTTATTACCAAGAGACGACTGCCCAAGCTACCGAAGGACTTGAGATGGGTTTGAATTAAGAGTTTTCCATACTGAGGACATCATAAGATGTCTTTATACTGCCTTCTGATACTTCATTTTTTAGTGATTATTGTTGCAATATTGAAGTAACAGAGGGCAATGTGAGACACTATAGAAAGGAAAGGTTGTTTTATTTCAAACCACACTGATTTCACTCACTCAGACTATGTGTTCATAACCACGTATTCATAGGCATTGGTAGGCATTTGTTCATACTGTTGAGTTTTCTTGCAATCACATAGAAGATTCAATTCATGGGCTCTGGAGTTCTCGTTCTGTCTCCTGTGTTTCTCTTAGTTTGGCCACCATATGCTCATTTTAGATGCATCTTTTGCATCCTGCAGGAGTTGGCCGTAACTGTTGTCTTTTGTGCCTCCATCTTTTCCCACCTCTGAGTATCATTAGAACCCATCCGCCTTTGTCTCCTCATCTAAGTATCTTAGAGCTCAATCTTGTTCTTTGTCTCCTCATCTAAGTATCTTAGAGCTCAATCTTGTTCTTTATCTTAGCACCATCACCTCCAGAGATCTATTTTTTTTCCCTCTTCTTAAGTCTTAGGTGTACTCTGTCCCTTGTTTTACGGATTACCTGGTTTTAAACTCCGATTTTTTTCCCCCCAGTCTGGACATCCAGAGGATCTGTGTCAACATGCTGGGATCTTAATGATCTGCTAATCCAGCTGCCACCAGTATGTGCTGTTCTTGTAGCCCTTCTTATGCCTTTCTTCCCAGTGCTTCCACACCCAGACGTCTTCATTGTTCTCCATATATGTTATTTTATTGTTTCTTTTATAATTTGAAGAAAATTGGGACTACGAATGACAAAGACACCTCTGGCAGAGTGGTGGCTTTTGGAGTTCAGTGCCATTTTAGGAAGAAGGAAAACTGATCTAAAAGACCTGATTTATCACAGAATCATAGAATATACTGAGTCAGAGGGGACCCATCAGGATCATCAAGTCCAACTCATGGCCCTGAGCAGAAAACCCCAGGCATCACACCATAAGCCTGAGAACATTGTCTAAACACTTCTTGAATTCCTTTTATCTTTCCTTCTTCTTTTAAAATTCTTTCCTGTTTTATGAGAACACAAAATTTCTTGATAAAAATAATCAGTTGCCAAGTTTAATACAAATAAACAATAAATATGTATCCAAAGAGCATATAAACAGTGTGAAATTACTTACCAAGGAAGGTCATCAAGTCAAATTATTTGACTAGCATGTGATGTTAGGAACAATAATATAATTTGTAGTTTTGCACAAGAAGATAAGAGTAATCAGATTTCATGCTTCAATAAATAAGAGTCTCTTTGTTCTTGCCGCAAACAGCATTTCACAATTAGCTGGGTGTTGTGTATTTCCCTCCACTCACTAGCATTCCTTTGTACTCTATCTGATGTTAGCAACAGAGGCCAAGACCAGGGGCTTGATGTGCCACAGAAAAAGTTATTTACTTACTAAAGACAACATTTATGGTCCTTTAGATACTGAACTGAGATAGAACAAAGGAACATGTATAATACTACAGGGATGCTTATAACTACTTCAGTGGCCTCCTGCATTCAAGACAAGACAGAACATAAATGTTTCAGTCCAACTTTGGCTTCACAAGGGCTGGCAGATTTGGGATCTAAGATGCTATCTAAGTATGTTGTTTAAAAAAAAGGAAGCATTAATTTTTTTTTTTTATTTACCAGATGGATGAGAAGAGTGAAACCACAGCTGCTTTCTTATCTCTTTCCATGTCTGTACAGGAAATAAGGCGGGTAAATCTCATCTGATCCCAAAGAATGAATCAGGTCAGGACATTTTTGTGTTCATGTGATGAAGCAAGGGGGATGGGTGTGGAAAAGAAGAGAGATTTCTGTTCCCTTTTCCCATAAGACTGCAACCCAAAAGCATGCCCTGTTTATATAGACAAAGTTTGAACATTTTGCTTGCTTGGTTTTTCATAGGATTCTTGAATTACAAGCAGTGCAAGTTTCTTATATGGGTTATTTAATCTCTACACAAGAGCCTCTGCCAATTTTTTCAACATCCAAATAATATTAATATTATCCTGTCTCTTCCTTCCTTCCCAGACTGAAAGAGAAATATGCTGATCAGTGTATGTGGACATGTGTGGGTGGGTGGGGGTGAAGCCAAAGGAAGCAACAGAGTTAGCTCTTAGCCCTGAAATGTTTTTGTTGCTTTATTCAGTGAACTGAATAACCTTGGTCTGACTTCCATGAAATTTTAGTCTCCTCTGCTCATGAACCTCCTATTAGCAGCCGAACACAGCTGTTCTGGGAAGTCCTGGCCCAACAGAGATAGTCAGTCTTTGAGGTAACTCGGCGATATCCCATGGAGTGTGCTGAGTATTGGAGTTGAAGGCTTCAGCCAGGCTCACTTTTTTCCAACAAGCAGAACTGGAGAGGAGTGAGCTCCCATTAGGCTGCACAGCTGACTCCAAATGCTCCTGTATTCATAGCCAGACTGCAATTTTTCTAGGACACTGGGCTTTGTTTTGAAGCTTGATGGATTACAAGGAGTAACTTTGAGGATCACAGCTGCACAGAGATTGTGTCCGGACACTCATCTCTGAATCTGAGTAGATCAAACCTTTGCCACCACCAACATAATACAGTGGCTAAAAAATTCCCCAGTTTACCAACCAACCAACCAACCAACCAGCCAAACCCCACAGCTCACCAACAGTAAACTTCTCTTTATGGTCATGATTAATGTGGAGACAGGCCCAAATTCTGTAAGCCAGAGCAAGTGGAAGAAGAATTATCCTCTCGCCCTCTGAATTTGTTCAAGTAGGAAGGACCTGGGCCTTTTTATGGTGTTTATTTTCAGTCCTGCTCCTTAGCCCTGGGATACTGAGCAACCATTTGTCCAAGAGCCCGGAGTGACATCCTTCAGGTTGGACATGCAGGTGTACTCCACATCCATGGGCAGGAGAAAGTTGCTGGAATTTATTAAGTAAGATGGAAAAGGAAGCTTCTAAAGTGCCCAAAATGTTGGAGGAAGCATGAAAGAAAATAGCTGTGAGATGGTGTGGGAACCTTCCCCACCCACAGAAGACTGACACTGTCTGTAAGCTTCAGATGGCGGTTTTTACAACAGTCCTAGGATCACACATAGATACACATTGTTAGAACCAATATGTATTTTCACACTGGAAACTTTTATTTTTGCAGAAAGCTGTAATGCTGGGGGCAAAATTTTTCTCAGGCAAAAGGTCAAGACAGATTTCAAAGATATGTGTTAAAATATTTCTGAGGAAAAAAACCCTACCTATTTGTTATGAAATTACTCTTTTTTCCCCATTCCATCATGGAAATGGAAATTGGTAATTTCAGTTATTTTGAAAAAATTGTTTGATTGATATGAAACTAGATTTTCCTGTTTATGTGCTCCCCCTCTCTTTTAATCTTTGGAAATTTTTAAATCTAGTTTTGAAGTGTTTTTTTCCCAGGTTGAACTAGCAGTTGAACTAGTTTTAATTTTAATTTTGGGTAGCTGGGTGAGTTCTCTGCCAGAGCTAACACATGTTGAGATATGTATATCAAGTTCTTTAAATGCCTGAAATGTGTTCTGTTTATTTTTATTTCACAGTCTTTTGACTGGCTTCTGTGTTTAAAAAACATCTCCCTTTCTAAAGCTTAGTGTCAGTATGCTAGTTTTCAGCACGATTTATTCCATGAGGTTGTTGACTTTAATTATATTGTGGACACTCAAACACTCTTACTTAGTGGCTCAATTATTCTTGCTTCTTGGATCAGTTCCTAGGTATTACTTAGGACGAAATGGAAAAGTAAAAATAAAGTCTTGTTTTCTCATGTGCTGTAGAACTAGTTGTTCTAAAAAGCACTTGTTTATCGTGTTGAGAAATCTCTTCGTAAGCCATAGACCATGTGGTGGTTGACTAACTTAACGTCCTGAAACAGGAGCAAGCTTGAAAAGGGCTGTCCAGATTGGTGAGTCCAGTTACTCTGGGCAACCTGGATTTGGAAACCCTGCTCTGTTGCAGAGCTGAAAGGGTTTATTCCCTCACTGGAGTGCTCAGCAACTCTGCTGAAGACTTTCTAGCATGAGCTGGGCACTCAGTGAGGGAGACATAGCTGTGGATCATGGCTTTAAAGACACAGAGGCTGGAAATGGGACTTCTCCTAATCATGAGAGATGTGGACTGTGAAACAGCCCCTGGGGGTACTGGAAACAAAACCTAACTGCTAGTCCATTGTCCTGCTGGAAAAGCCTTGAGGTCAATGCAGGGATGGAGAGGCTTGGCAGCTCTCACAGGCTATGGTGAAAAGGTCTGTCATTTTGGGTGTGAGTGCAAATCACTCTGTCTTTTTAATCTTCATCTATAGCACTTCCCACCAGAATTATTCTTCCATGAACGTGGGTGACCTGGACCATGCTGAGGTCTCCCTAGTAACTTACCTAGTGGCACTGACAGATGCCCATCTCTGCTGGCACATTCTCGGTAAACACCTCAGAATCAGTATTCTGTCATCATCTTTATGATTGTTGGTTCATAGTTCTTCTTTTTGTTCCCCATTTACTTCTAGCTTATGAGCTTTTAATTTACAACAGGATTCTTGCTGCTAATCCTGATGGCAGACCTTGCCTTTGCCCTGTTGCATATTATCCTGTTTCTGTTAATAAAGCTTTAAAGGTCATCCTTTTCCTCCTGTATGGGCTCTCAGACCTCCTTTTCACTGCTGTTGCTTTCTTGCTTTGTGTTATTGACAAAATTCCTCAACAAGCATTCCTTTTTAAAGCCAGAATTAACAGAAGTAAAGTAAAACTAGTCCCAAAAGAAATTCAGTCGGCAATTTCTCATCATTTCTCCTTTCCACTGCTTAAGCTTTTGCTGCATTTGTCTGGTTCCTTACTATCTTGCCATTTTGGTTTTAATACCCATTTTCTCCTACTTAACTAAGAGTTTGCCAGATGGCACTGAGGCCAATGATTTATCAGTATCTAGGTAGATGAGGGTGACCAGATCATCTGAGTCCTGATTTCTTTCAGTGGTCAGCATGTCATACGGCTGAAAGCTTAGGTGACCCTGGAGGGTGGTAGACAAGGGCAAGAAATGCCCTCCCGTTTGCACTGCTTTTCAAAGGTGGCTCCTGATCACGTGCCCTATGCCTTGAGGACAGCTCAGGATTGCTGTTCTCAGGCTCTGAGGACCAACAGCTGATTGTACAAGGACACAAATAACATGGTACCTCATTGCCACGCATAGGTCTGAACTTTCCCCAAACTCATAAAGCACTGGAGGAGCTCAAGATAAAACCCTTGGACAGGAGCCTCTCACTATTCTCTGACTGAACAGTGGTGGTTCTTTATCTCCATGGGTATGCTATCACTTTCATTTCGGGCCAGAAGCCCAAAGTCCAGTCCAGCCACGTCCTGGGCTGCCCAGCACTGCTGTGGGTCTGGTGTGAACAGAGGGTGCATCCAGGGGTTTGGGTTTGTGTAAGCCAACTCTTTGCCTCATAGGGTATGTCACTTTTGGGGGTCTCGGAGCTCACACCTTTGTTATGTGAGTTTTCAGTCTGATATTAGCCTGCCATTAAGAGGGGGGATCAATTGAAAAAGCAGCATGAAATGAGATGGGAGAAGGCTCCATTAAGAGGGGGGATCAATTGAAAAAGCAGCATGAAATGAGATGGGAGAAGGCTCCATTAAGAGGGGGGATCAATTGAAAAAGCAGCATGAAATGAGATGGGAGAAGGGTCCTGGCCTACTGTTCCCTGTGGAAGAACAGGTGCCCTGGCTTGCAGTGTAGCTTGAGATAGAACACAGCCAGAAAGGGAGGGGGTTGAAAGAGGGGGGGGTCTTGCAACAAAGAGGGAGAGTGGAGGTTGTTCTCATATCTCTGCCCAGTCACTGCTCCCAGGCACAGAAAGGCAACCTGGATGTGGCTGTGTCCCCACTAGCCCCTGGTGCGTGCTCTGGTTCTCTCCCTTTTGGCTCAGTTCTTTGATGTTGCTGGCTTCCTGGCTGTGGGCAGAAGGTGGTTCTGATGGTAGCCTGGGGGTGGATCAAGAGTGGGAGAGGGGAGGAGTCACTGATCAATGCTAATAAATAAAAGGTCCCTCTTCTTCGGTCCAGGGTCCAAGACGCCAGGAGAGCTGCCCCCTGAGACAAGAGCCGCAGACCAGCAGGGAAGCCACAGCTTTGTGAGTATGCAGGGACTGCCTTGCTTTTCCTGGACAGCTGCTTGTTATTATTGCCTTGCCGGTGCTTCACCGCTGCAAAATGTTAGGAGTGTTTGCTACAGCATGTATAATGTTGTGATTTTACACACCAGCAGCAGACACATCAGGGCTGCTTTTCTGATCCCCCCTTTATTTGTGGGACTGCAGATATTTCCCTGGCATTTGCAGGAGATTTGTCCTAGCTCCTTCCTGTATTTCTAGCCAGTGGATGCTGCAAGAAAGCAGAGGGATTGGGCTCACTGTGCTGCACAGTATGTTACCCCCAGGGTAGCCCACTGTTGTTGAGTAGGGAAGATGTGTGCTGGGAAAGTATGGAGTGCAGGGGGAGTAGAAAAGAGTACTTTTGCAAGAGGAAGCATTCCCCGAAGGAGATTTGTGGTTATAGGGCTGTGTAGCTGGCATGTTCATTCATCCCTTGAAAAATGTATTGCCTCTGTGGTGAAAAATGAAACATTTGGGTTAAAGTGGTGTTTGTGGCTGTTCTCCTGTGGTTGAGGGCAGGGTATGCTCCAGGCATTCTGGGATCAGAGTCCTCTGAAATGGGAGCAGAGTCTTCCAGGGAGCAGAAAGCTCTGCCCTGAGTGAAGACAAATAAAGAGGGTTTGGCTGGAAAGCATGTTGGAGTTTCCCACTGGGCAGCCTCACTTTCATTCCAAAGTACACCCAGCATCTTCCTCTCTGTGTCCCACTGTTTTCCCACTGGGGTCTGTCCTCCAACCTCTCCCTCAAGTTTTTCTTTCCTAGCAGCTCCTGTACAAGACATTTGGGAAACCTATAAAATCCACATTTAACACTAAGTCCAAAACTATGAGTTCTAAGAAATAAAAAGGATCCCAGAGCAGAAAATTTCCTTAAAGAGACTGGAGTGGCAGAGCACAGAGGGGCAGCAGAAAAGTCTCAGTTCCCCTTTCACCTTGTGTCTATAGCAAACTTATGGCTTTTCCCCAGGTTTTCCTCCTCATTTCAGGCTAAGCACTGAACAGGCAAGAAGTGGATGTGTATGGGGGGGCACTGATGGTGCAGGACTGAGCTGCTCTCCGCATGGGGTGGGATAACAGGGAAGAAGAGCAATTCTTTCTCTTTGGTCTGAAGTTGAAGTCCCTGCTCAGCTTTCTCCCTGAGACAGGAGGCTTCAGGAAAGGGTCATGAGTGTGGCATTGAAAGTGTAAGTTGCAAAGTCCAAAATGATCTTTTCCCACTGAATTTCACTCCTCACTGGTGAAATGTTAGGCTCTGGCTATCTGTCCCTGTAGTTCTTGGCTGTGTTACCTTCAATGTGGCTTCATGGTTTGGCCTCTGAAGGTGACAGCAGTGAGAACAGCACAGTGGTTTGGGGAGAATGGTCTGCACCCAGAGTGCATTGACTTTGCACCCTGTCAGTGAGAAATCCTGATACTGCATATACACATGGACAAAACATGCAGTAATCACAGCTTGGATCAGACATAAGAGTGGTTTCTGTGCCCTAGGTTCATCCCCAGGCAGTGTGTGGGGTCCCAGCCCCACCACTGCCATTACAGGAGGGCTGGCAGGCAGTGGGTACCACCCTCCCTTCCTCCCTCCCTTGCCTCTAGCAAACTCCTTCCTTTTCACGCAGCAGGGATAGCCATCTCTGTAACTCCTTCTTTTTTCTTTCACTGCTTTCTACTGTTCCAAGAGTCGGAGAGTGGAGCACCCGATGTTTTGTATGTCTCTGCTGTCCACGATATTGGACCCAGTCAAACTCTTATAGATGTTAAAAGGCAAGGTAATTCTCCCTGAGACTGCTGGCCTTGGAGATTTGTCCCGGGTGAGAAGCCTTGCGTTGACATGTGACTTTGGTGCCCAGTGAAGCAAGGACTGCTAGTGCTAGACTAGAGAGACATCAGTCCTGAGGGAAATGGTTACCTCTGACTTCACCAAGATGTTGTCCTTTGGGCTGCAAGAGGAGTCAGCACCACAGTGAGAGCCTTCAAAGACAGAGTTCTGGGTGCTGCTGTCATCTCAACGCAAAAATCATGATCCCGCCAGCAGAAGGGATTCTTTCAGGTTGCTGCTTGTCACTCCTGAAGCAATAAAGTAGGAGATGAAAAGGGGCAGAAGGGCTGTATTCCTCCTCTGATAGCTGGCAGGCTGTCATTGCAGCAAAGGCCAGCTAGAGAGAGGGGGACTGAGTGGGACAGGAGTGTTTGAAGCCTCATGTCTCCATCGGCAAAGCTGGCAGGACAGTTTGGGCTGGTTATAACCAGACAGAGTATGGTGAGATCAAAGAGAGCAGATCAGAGGAAAAATCAGAAAAACAAACATTTCTATTTGGGATCAACACACACCTCTGCCTTTGGGCCCCTGGCAGCCCGCGAAATTCCTTCCACTTGCATAGGCCAGCTTTTCTGAGTGTGGAGTGCTAGTGACATGTTTGCCTCTGGATTATATCCTCCAGCCCTGAACTATGAGAGGAAGGGGGCATGCCCCTTCCTTCCCAAAAGCCAATTCAGTCTTCTAATAGAGGTTGTTTTGTAACAGCTCTGAGAAGAGTGTGTACCAGCTAGCTGTCACCTTGCCCAGGCTCTTTCATGGGCTCCTTCCTAGCTCTGTTTTCATAATAAACATTCCACTACTAATTTTTCAGTCAGCCCAGGATCTCCAGCTACCCTCAGTGGGAAGAGAGCAAAACACAGTGAGGAAGACAGAGTGAGAGATTCCTTCCTGCATTGGCACAATGCGCACTCTCATCGTCCTTACGCTCCTGGCTGTCTTGGTGATGGCTGCCACTTGCTATGGTAGGTGACCTTTATTGCTGGGTAGAATGAAAACTGCAAACCTGCAGACATTTATGGGTCTGTTCAGATGTTTGTTATTTAACTTTGTGTCTTCTTTCCCCTTGACTTGATCTCTTGCCTGCTTTCCTGCCCTTGCGTCAGATCCTCCTAGCCCTGATCCAGAGCTGTTATCTTCAGCCATTGGGATTCACAGTCCAGGATGCTTCAACCTCTTCCTCCCTGTTCCAGTTCACCTCACCTCACAGACTGCTCCTCTTTTTGTCCCTTTGTTGTCTGGACTATGAAAAGAGTGCTAATTCTTAATTATTCCTTGCTAATTGGAAGATTTCCCTTTTTCCTTTTGTAATATCATCCCCTTTTTCCTGTGAGGCACACAGTTCCATACTGGTGGAATTAAGATGCTGCTTCATGCAAGAGTCAAGTGCATGTCACTGTGCTAATCCATTCCCTAAGAACACATGCAAGCTTTGAAGGTAAATAGGTATCATATCCACTGTAGTGTCAGGAACAGAAGGTGAGGAACTATTCTGGAGAATCAGGCTGGATGACCAAGCATGAGTCTGGAAGTACTGACTAAAACACCAGGTAGCTCTGTATTAAACTCCTGAGCACTTTAATCTCCTCATATAAATTCTAGGTCACACCACTGATTCCTTTCTCTTCCTTTTAAACATGTGCCTTAAAACCTGGCTTCTCTGATTTGTATGCGTGCTCTATTATCTGTGGTGTATGAAAGACTGAATCCCATCAATACAGTGTCATACTACGTTTCATTCTTTCTTTCCACAGAGTCCCGTGAGAGCATGGAGTCCCACGAATATTTCAGTAAGAGACTGCTTTACTATTTTATTGAATTCGAAGAGTGCTACAGACATATCCAAGATCATTTCCTCGTACTCCTACTGTAGGGCTTAAATGGGTAGAACCGCTCAGCCCAGGGAAATTGACTTTACTGGGTGATGGAGTTTCGGGATGAAAAGGGAGAGAGCTAAAAGAAAACTTCACACATTTTGGCACAAGCTCATACCACCATTTTGCCATAGAATATAACGAGAATTGGAAAACAAAATCTGAGAGCAGAGCTCGGGTCTCTGTTGCACGTACCAAAACCAGGTTAACTGACACTAAAAAAGGACACTGCTCAAAAAGCTCTGGGATGAGCATGGAAAGAGGTACTATAGAAACCACTTACACAATTTATTCTCCCCCCAGAACAAGGAGACCCTTACTCTAAGCACCTTGGAAGCAGGCGGGGTGTGTGAGTAGAAGGGCTCCTTTGGCTGAAGAGGGAGAAAGAGTGTCACAGGAAAAGCATGAAAAGGGTGGAGAGTCTCACTGGAACAAGCAATATCCTAGAGGCATTAGAGAACAGATGAATCAAAACTAAAAAGAAATTAGGACATCTGGAAGAAGAACTTCGCAAAGCAGATAGTCAGCAACACAAAGGCACGTGTGGGAGCCAATATCAATGACATCCACAGACTCCCGAACTCTGCAACAGGACTGTGACGTTTCTCAAAAAAGTCAGAAGGGGCTTTCAGGCTCCTCAGTCCAAAACTGCCCCACAGACTTCTTAATCACTGTCTAACCCTGGAGGCAGAGAGACTTACTCAGGCCTTTCCTGTGTGTAACTTCAAAATTCTTGTAGTTCTTCTGAGCGTGCTCAGATGCTCCATGGTCTGTGTAGTTTGGTGCCTGTCTCTTCGGGGCTGAGCTCCACTCACTCAGAGGGGCTGTGGCAGCAAAATCACAGTAACATTCCCCTGGGTGATTTGAGTAACAGCAGAACAAGAGCAGCATATGCACCTCTGTACAGGCTGCACCAGCCACTGAGAGAGCCTGAGCATGAGCCAGCTGGGGGACAGGAGGGAATATTAAAAGGTCCTGGATTTCACTGTACATGGGAGGGCAGACAAGGAGGCTGTTATAAAGGAGGAAGCTAGCTTTTGTTGAAATCTGGCATTGAAAAAGTGCCATTCTGAATAACCCCTTGCCTTGTCAGATCCCTTCCTCAACAGGCGAAGGGCCAGTGACTTCATACAGGCTGACACGAGACTAAGAGCCATCACTCAGGAGAGGTATGTCATGGCCTCAGGACACTGAGGGCAAGAGTGGGAACAGGTTCCTCCTTGCCAGCACAGGCTGGTACCAGGGGTGGCAGCCATGGTGAGTTGTGAGAAGCCTCAGCCCTGCTCTCAATGCGAGGTACCATTTAAGTCCCCAATCCCAGGAAAAGCAAGAATTCAGATAACAGAGAGTGGGTCCTTTAATTTGGGGACGTGTCATATGCTGAGAAGACTGATCAATTTTTTCTGAAGGAAGAACCAACAGAAGGAGAGAGAATGAGTGTGGGATGGTCCGAAAGAGAGCTCGGTTTGAGATCTTATTCTAGTCCTCAGATCTCGTGCAGAACTTGCATGACCTTTTCTAAATCAAAGGGCCATCTGAGGGCCTCATTGCTTCATTTATAAAATACAGGTAAAACCAATTTCATGCCTTATTTAAGGCTCGTGAAAATAAAGACTGAAGCACAGAGATCATCTCTTAGTGAGGCATAAGGCAAACCTTCTCCTCAGTACCGGGTGACCCCTTTGCAGAATACTTTAGGCCTTTGTCCCATGTGTGGGTTTGGGAAAGAGCAGAAGAGCTGAAGAGAGCAGGCTGAGGGAGGCTGCAAAGGGACAACCCTTCCCCAAGCTGAGGCAGGAGTCATTCCCCTCTCCCCACCACCTTACTTAGCCTCAAAATAAAAGGTTGCCTGAGGAGGCAAAACATTCCTGCTGTGGTCATGTCACTCCCCGGGTGTGGTGAACACAGAAGCTGGCGTGCTAAGAACTTTGTAGCTGGATGATGGACTCTGGTGGTGGATCCTTAATCCCAGTGGGGAGTTCCGGGATGGGAAAGGGCTGTAGGCAGGTATTTAAGATGACAGCACTTACCCCTCTTCTCTCCTACCTTTACAGGATCAGGGAGCGCAGTAAGGCAACCCAGGAGCATCAGAGGGAGCTCTGCGAGGAGTACTACCCTTGTGAAATATACGCTTATCGCCACGGCTACCCTGCTGCTTACAAGCACTATTTTGGGAGGAGGAGGACTAAGTAAAGGATGACCTGTCCCCACCCTGGGGCCTGGAGTCCAGGGTATCATCCCCAAAAACGCAATGGCTCTGAAACATATTCAGTTGCTTGTGTCCCTGTATGTTATCCTGCCTGCTGCTTCTCTCCCATGTAGCCATGGATTCCTACACTGTGTTAATTAGTGCTGAGCTGATGTAGCAGAGATCACAGAGAGTTCAGGATGTGGGTGTTTACTACAAAATAAATCGCTAGTTTGATACTATCTTCTCATGAGTCACAGTATTTTTGAAGGGGGTATGCAATTTTCCATGAAGAAACCAAATTTGTTTATCATAGATTCTGGTGCAGATGATGGGAAAAGAAGTCATTACCTTGCAAGCATATGGCTTTGGAAAAATCTATAATGTTTTTGTTCCAGGTTCTACAAGTGGCTTCTTTCAGAGGTCACTGGCCAATTTCAGCTCCCAGTCTTAAGACATCTAAAAATGGTGGGGTGTTCAGAATGCAGATGCACTTTTTGAAAATCAAATCTTTCCTCAGCTGGGGAAACAAAATCCAGAAGGCACCTATTTAATCCTAAAACAAAGCTAGGGTGAGAGTTGGTGACAGAAAATCCTGTAAATTGCCTCTTGTTTATCCAGCTGCCATCAGGTCCTGATGCTGGGTGCTCCTTTAGAATGGACTGTGTGATCCAGACTTAACTTGTATTTCCTTTTGCAATCCCCTTTCAAAACCCCTCCACTTGAAACTACTCTGGTAGCACTTGAAAGCTGCAGAAACCAAAGCTGGAGAGGGGCTCCTGGTGGTAAATAAACAGATAAAAGAAATCCAGTGTTTGGGGTCAGGCCCAACTTTGTTCACATAGAACAATTTAATTTTACTGTTCACAAATCATTTGAAACCAAGATGTGGCTTGACCCTGTGCACAGGTTACTGAGCACCTCCCAGACCTCTGAGGAGTGAGCATGGCTGCGTTCTGGTTGTCACCATCACCAGGGCCTGTCCCCAGGCCAAAAGGCACCAGTGCTGACATCTCCAAGAATTCAATGCTGCTCTGGGCTTGGCAGCAGCCACAGCAGCTGGGACACTCCTTGGTGTGATTTGTGTAGGAGACAAAACATCTAACTCCGCTCAACACAGATGGTTTCGACATTCACATCTCCAGGCTTACACAGGCACCTGAAAATTATAGAAGTGGGAGAGATTCATGGCATGCAGACAAAGTCTATGATGTATGAAGTATCAAATTGTTGACTAATCCGTGAAATTAAGTCTGGAGCCAAATCTACCTGGCCCATTAGAAACATGCATCTTCTTCCAAAACATGCTTCAAGGCTTTGCCAGCTTTGAAACTGAATTTTGGAAAGAAATGTGATTTATTTTTTGAAAACACTTCTGATGGGAAACTCCACCCTGACAGTTGCTAAAGTTTTGTCCAGAGGAGAAAGTGAGAAAGAAATGATTTTAAGGAAAAAACCTGTATGGATTAGGTATATTCACACACACTTGTTCTCTGTGTTCTCGGGTAGGTGAATCTTGTGATCACCAAACAGAGCAAGCTCACATATGCTAAAATCAACAAGTCAGCGGTGTCTGGGTTTGACTTGACACTGTGACACCACCAAAACAAAAGGCACAAGGTCTAGTGCTGTCTGGGTCTGTGTCCAGAAATATCTAGTGATTCCAATCCCCAGTTAACCAGTATAAATAATGAATAGTACCAGAGATTTCTGTGGGATTTCATTAGTGGGAGCAACAACCAAACGGATTTAAGAGACTACATGCCGGTTAGAAAGCTTGGGAAAAGATGGGAGGATAAATAAAGCTGTTTGCATTACCAGAATTGTATATTTATATATTTATATTATTTCAAGTATTCATCTGGAAGCATAACTTTCCTAGAATACCTATTATTTTTAGATGTTTGTTTACTTTTAAACTGTTGCTCTTTTGCTGGAATAATATGTATACAAAACCTTTCGCTGGACATCATCAGTATATATATTCAGCTTTCCTGGACTGTAGAAAAGTTAACAGGGACAAAAGTTGGGGTTTATTTTAATCCTCTAAGCTAAATTCTCTAAGCTAAAATATAGTGTTTCTAAGAATTGGCAAAATCCCTAATGGCTCTGATTTTCCTTGGGAGCCTCCTAAAGTTTACTTCTGTAACCCTGGACATGTCCCCTGCACCTGGGTCTGAGGAGGACTGGATATGAGGTGGAGGAAGATTATGTCTCCACTACCAGAAAGAACGAGCACAAATGATTTAAAAAAAAAAAACAAACTACCCAAACTTGGTCACTTGGTCTGTTCAGCCTGGAAGAGACCTCATTGCAGTACAACATCCTCCTAAGGGGCAGGGGAGGGCGGCACCAATCTCTGCTCTCTGGTGACCAGTGATAGCACCCGAGAGAACACCTGGAACTGTGTCAGGGGAGGTTTTGGCTGGATATCAGGAAAAGTTTCTTCACCCAGAGGGTGTTTGGGCACTGGAACAGGCTCCCCAGGGAAGTGGTCACAGCACCAGCCTGGCAGAGCTCAGGGAGCATTTGGACAATGCTCTCATGCACATGGTGTGACTCTTGAGGTGTCCTGTGCAGGGCCAGGAGTTGGACTTGATGACCCTTGTGGGTCCCTTCCAACTCAGCTTATTCTGTGATTCTGTGGTTCCTATGTTGTTTGTGGGACGTGGCTTTGGTTACTTGGATAGTGGGTTTGGGGAGTGTGGGGTTATTGACATACAGCCCATGCAAGGCTCTTGTAGTACCAAGTAATTTTAGCCACTCGGGTACTGAGGAATAAAGCACTTTTGGAGTCTAAATGTTTATTTGATTTTTAGACAAGAGAAGCCAAAATAAAGCTTCTAAATTATGAAGATTTCCAGGAGGAAAATACAAAGATCTTCCCTCCAACTCACTTCCAAAGTTCCTAAAAGCATAAAAATCTCATGTCTCCAAAGTGATTTGGTGAAATTGTGAAACTGTCTGAAAAACTACTGTGTTTTCCCTATGCAAACTGACTGCAAACTGGTACAGGTTTCCCTACCCTCAGGGTAATGAGTCAAGGTGGGGTGGAGGAAAAGGTCACCATTGGGTTCAGTCTCATTTGAGAGACTCCACATGAGAGAACCCCATCATGTGAAAAGAGCTGCTCTACTTCAGGATGTGCTGGCTTCTCCCCTGGCTTTCCAGCATGAGTGAGTGACTTTCAAATTTGTAAGAAAAATGATTTTTTAAATTTCAGTTGTTTTTCTTCAACAGCCTCATCCAAAACCTCTGATAAAATCTTCTGGAAATGCCCTGGGTCATGAGATGGATGCCAAAATGACAGCCAGGACCAAGTACCTCCTGGCCCAAAGGACGGGCTTTGTTTTGGAGCGCAGATACAGGAACACAAGCCAGATTCCTGATCTCTCCAAAAAATCACAGGATATAAACTGCTGCCCAAAAGCAAGCCCCGGAGAGCTTCAGTAACCTCCAGAAAAGCTCTGAGGTTAGGGAGACTAGCGCAGCCAAAGAAGACATGAGGAGTCTGCTGGCACTGCTGGTCGTGACTCTGGCCCTGGCAGCACTCTGCTGTTGTGAGAAAGGTAAGGGCTCATCTTCCTGGGAAGGCTCTCAGAGCGCTGCTGAACCCTGCTGCTTGCTGCCAGCCTCCCTCCGGTCTGGGAGAGACAGAGAGCTTCGGAGGGGAGGAGATGCACCACCAGTCATTGCACAACTTCAGATCTCTGCTGGAGAGAGTCACGGATGAGAGAGGGCTTGGGAACAGAGACCCCCCATCTTTTGCCGGGCATTTTCTTCTGCTGGTCAACACCCACTCACCCCCACCTCAGTTGCATATTGAATTGCAGCAGAGAATGTGAACATTTTAATATGTTTAAGAGTTAAACTGGTTTATAATTTAGTCTCTCTCTAAATGGTGGGTGTTAATAAAACCATTTTGGGAGAAACAGACCTTCTATAAGTGGGGGGAGCTGGAACTGTCAAGTCAGTGGTGGGATTCAGTTACAAAGGAGGACGACTCACAACCATAGAAGCAAGCAGACTCTTTTCTGTCTGTCTTCCAGATCCCAAAGAACCCTCAGGATCTCTCAGTGCTGACAGTGAGTATATCATTCTGACTGATGCTCAGCTCCATTCTCCTGCATCTGCCTTTCTTTCTTCCCTTTGATAGGTTCAAGGGCTGAAAAAGACCTATGCTGAGTCCCTCTCTAGCTCTTCCCTTTTTGCTCCCTAAGTCTGTAGTCCCTGAGTTGCAGGAGCATGTGCAGCAAACAGAACCCTTCTCGTGTGAGCAGGTGACAGGAGGGCAGGCAGTGTCCCTGCACCTGCAAGGCTAGCATTGCTCCGGGTGTGCTGGTGCCACAGCCTGCATCTCCACAACTCTTGAGCGGTGCCCTGGCAAGACACGAGCGGTGCAGGTTGTTAGCAGCTGGATGCATCTGCCTTCTGTGAAACAGGGTTGTGTTGGTGGAGCAACACAGCAGTCTCCCTGCTCTGACCTGGCCTCAGAGACCTGCCCAGAGTGACTGCTGCATCCCCAGGTGCTAAGAGAGCAGAAGCTGCCCACATCAATGGGTTGTGACATGCCTGCCAAATCCTGCAACGTGGAAAGCCTCAAAGAAAGGGGCTGCCTTGGCTGCTCCTGAGGGCTGCAGTCCCTCTTGTCAGGTCACCTGGGATGTGGGGATTTGCACACCTTGGGTTGTTCACAGCTTTTGCAGCAAGCTGAACCTGGCAGAAATCTGTATGGAAAATCCTTTTTGTTCTCTCCCGTCTCTCCTTTCTCACACTTTAAAGGATAACATTGCTGTTGAAAAGCATGAAAGCTGGTATTTTTCCAGTGAGCCAATACAAACACAGATTGGGAAAGAGAAAAAAAGATGTAGAGACTGTTCAGGGAAAGGTGGTAATTTCCGACAACTCATTAACTGGCACTTTCTGTGTAGTCAGTATTTTGATCCAGAATAAACCTCAGTTTGCTAGAGAGGAGATACATCTCACTTCCAAAGAGAAACACAGCCAAACATTCCATGATGATGAGGGAAGAGACAAACCCCACCATCTCCCCACAGGCAGAGGTCTTAGAACCTTCTTTCCCCCAGAGACAGCAACAGTTTGCCAGTTTCCACGCCGAAACACGTACTGGTGTGCAGCTGCCTGTGTTGCTGCTGTGCCGGCACCTGTGCACACCTCTGCTGTTGTGAGACCATCCCATGGAACGAGGTTGTGCTGTGCTGAGCCCTAGCTCGGGCTGGAGAGAGAAGTGGCTCTACCTGGCGTTTGTGGGGTGCTTCACAGCACCACGGTGTTTGCACAACCACAAATCAAGAGAGCAAAGAAGCAATTGTGCAGACACAATATGTTAGTGGAGAGCAGGGGCAAATGCTGTCATGGCTGAAAGATCTCTCATGTTCTCCAGGTCCTGAGTACTGGGATCTTTGCACATCCTGGGTGTATTTCTCACTGGGTGATGTTTACTGTCACTATTTTATACTCTTCACCTTTCACGGAACTCCGTACATGTGAGCATTGGTATTTCTGTGTGCTGCCTGTTGCTCCTGGCTCATTGGAGGTGTTTCAAGGTCTTCTGGTTGGTGTATCCCACATCACTCTCAGTCTGAGTCAAGATACAGAAAGGAAGCCAAGACCCTAAAATTAATTAGGCTGGGGAGAGGGGGTGCCATTCTCCTAATTTTCTTCTCATTCGTATTTTATGCCTTCTGGGCATTTTCTGCAGACTCAGACTATGCTGTATGATAAGCAAATGGAGTTTACGGCAGAAAAAGCCCTTCGTTCACGGAGATGTGAAGGCTGCAGTGAGGAGGCAGCTTTGGGTGGACAGGGAGATGCGGAGAGATAAACAGACCATTAGGATGGTTTGTGGCAGTCATTTGCTTGTGAAGAGAGCAGATTTTGATTTTCCGGTATTAGACTGGTCTCTGTGCTTCAGCGCTGCATCTCTAACCTGCTGTGTTCTCTCCTGGCAGGCATCAAGATTAAAAAAGAAGTTGCCAATGCCTTTGTGAAGAGGAAGAAGAGATCCAGCCTGTATGAACGGTAACAACTCAGGAGCTGGGCTGAGAGCTGGACTCTGGACCTGTTGTGAAGAGGGAGTGGGAAGGCAATAGGGCATGACAAGGCATTATTTTCTTGTACAGCTATGTTATTACCTTCATGTACTGAAGGAAAAAGGCTGTAGGAGACACTCAGTGATGGAAAAATTGTTCTTTTTTCATAAAACCCTTTTGAAGGCTCATAGCTGGACTCCAGTATTCCTCCCAGGGGGAAAGACAGCACTAACTGTGGGCTAGCCATGGGGACAGCAGGATACAAGTTAGAAGCTGTTCCAACCTACAGGGTCATCAGAACCAGTTTCCAGGATAATGAGAATCACAGAACCTTGGTTATTGCCTCTGGTTCCCCACAAAGGAAGCACAGCTTTTTTGTGGGAATAAGGCTAGGTAAGATCAGCTGTTCTTTCTGAAACTGTAGAACATACATTTACATGTGCAGAAAGTAGACTCAAAGATTTGGAGAAATCCTAGATATTTGAGAAATTTGAGATAATGCAAGAATGTTCTTCACATATTTCCTGGAAGAGGTTGTTAAGCTACTCTTTCCAATGCAGAAATAAAGTAAAAATTCATGAGATACTGGTGGGATTCCTGTGGTGGTGTGTGCAGTCTTCAGGAAAGATTATCAAAACCTAAAAGAGGAACTGAGAAGGACATCCAAAGTGTACAGCTGAAACTAAAAAATTTGGGCTTTCTTAGCTTGGCAAAACAGAAAAGAAAAAAAAGTTACATGGGGATAGTGTTCCTGTCTGCAACAAAAGGATAATTAGAGAAAAGTGTTTAAGCTAAAGGAAAATAATGGCTAGTGGGAAAGTGAGTAGAAATTGGGCAAAAATAAAGGTAAGCAGGAAATAATACAATAAATATATAATACAATAAATAACAACAACAAAAAAATCCTGAGTATTCGGGGAATGAGATTGAAGACAAAAAAAAACCCAAATCCTTACAGTTTCTGTGGTATCCTTTGCTGATAAAACCTCAAGAGCAATTGATTTAAGTTGGGTTCAACCCCACATTTCCCAGCACTGATCAAGTAGCCTATCCCTGTGTAAGTAGGTGTTTAACTCAGCACGACCAGTCCTCTGTTGGGTCGCACTGGAGAATCGCTTCTTTCGTGTCAGCGTCAGGTGTGGGAGCTGTCTCCAACTGCACCGGCTGAATCTGCAGATTGGCATCTCTGTCTTTGTCTACTCCAGGTACTTTGAGTACTACAAAAGTCCGATGGAGCAGATGCATGAGCAATGTGAAAACTATCCCCCCTGTGACTATCTCTCTGAGCAAATAGGATTCGCCTTGGCCTACAACCGCTTCTTTGGGAGATACTGAGGATGGGAAGGTTGCTTCACTCGTTTGGCTTGGAACACTCCAAACCCCACAGGAGAAAGAAGGTTGTGGTTGGGAAGGAGGGGAGGAAACCATCTAGACTGGCTTCTTCTGCCATTATCTCCCTAACCAGCTGGAACACCAAGGCAGGAATTATCCCTCTTGTTGAGCTTCCATTAACTTTCTTCCTTTCATCAATAAAGTCTCTCTTCAGACATCTTTTGTGGTATTTTGAGCTTCACCAGAAGACTCCGTCTTACTTCCTTCCACCTGAATCCCCAGCACACAAGAGGTGAAAAATGGTGATTAGTTTCAAAAAAACCACTGCGTGCCTTAGAAACACCACTATATCTCTTATCCTCTTCTTCAAAAAAGGAGGATTATGGAAGAAGAATGTCACAATGTGTGTAAATGTGATGGATCTGATCCTGGGAAGCTCACTGGGAAGAAGGAAGAACACCTGCCTCCTGTTCCAATTAGTGGGAAAGTTCAGTATTTTCATATAGTATGATCACATTAAATATGCATCACAGTAGGATCATTTTGTAAAGATAGAAGTGTGCAAATACTCTTGCATAGGCAGCAATCAGATTCTGGTACGCTGTTCTGATTATTATACAAAATGTGCCCGTATAGCAACAACAAATAAATCCCAAAAGGTGCATTTAAGAAGTCCTTTTAGATGAGATCTTGCTTTTGTGTGCTGCTTTTAGTGACTGTAAAAAGTGCCTTTGAATTCTCTTGGTTTTTTGTAGGTTTTTTTACAACCAGTTTCTGGTGAAACTGAAAATACCCAGCAGAACAAAAAAAATAACCTCTTCTCCTTTATTGTTTTTGCATTTATGATTGAAACTAGAAGTGTCTAAACAGCTAAAAAAAGAAAAAAAAAGAATAAGAAAATAAAGTTATAAACGTTATGAAATAAACAAAATGAAAATTGCTTCAAGGATGGATTGAAGTTGGGGCAATGTTTTGTTTATTCAAGACAACTTGTAGCTAAATATATATATATATGTGTATAAAGTATGTGTATTTTTATATACATATTGTCTTCCCTCTGCACTACTTCCTTCTGTCCTCTGATATTAATATTATACCTTAGCAACTTTCTGCATAACCTTCCTTGATACACTCTGTCCTTCCCTGAGAGGTGGCTGGCAGATCACACCTCCAAGGACAGGGACTGCTGATGCTCAGGAAACTGTCAGAGACCAAATCTCTCTGGTTACATGTAAGCTGGTGCAACCGTCCTCAGCTGTTAATTGCAATAAATACTGCTTATGTAAAGCAGGTTGGTGTGCTGCTTCTTTCTGTTCCTCCGTACAACTTTTACCTGTGATAAAAGAGATGCCTGAAAGACACAGCCTGTTTTTGTGAACCCTGAGGAGAATGAACCCACTGCATGAGGCTTCCTTCTCCCCTCGAATGCCCCAATGTGAATCCGAAATTACTACATTGAAATTTAGGTCATAGTTCCAGCACTCTGTGACACTGAGGAAGAGGAGAACCAGGCTGTACCTGACACACCATCTACCCAGACCAGCGTTTCTCTGAAAAGCCTTGTCCCGAAGTAAGGACGCAGGATAAGTCCTCAGAGATGGCTGCCAGCGTGAGCCTTGTTCGGCAAGCTGCTGTGACTTGCACTGAACTTGGCCAAGGAGAAGACACTTCATAAATATCTCTGCATGTCTTGGTCAAACACCTGTGACTGGTTCCTCTTTTGACAGAAATTAATGGGGCTTCACTGCTCACAGTAAAACTCTCCTCTGGATGCCATCTAGTAAAAATTAACAGAGTGCTTTATTGAAACCAGTGAAATTTTTGCTTGGAAAAATACTAGAGAGATTATTGGAATCCTAATATCTAGTGTACTAATAAAACAGGGATTTTGTTGTTGTTGTATGGTCTCATTAACACAAAAACTTTCTTGTCCATATTTGCCTTTTTCCGTTAGTTTTATATTTTTCTCTCCCTTTCAGTAAATATTTTTTTTAAGGCAAGTTGCACCCAGAGGCCTCCATTATGTCATCTGCTCTGTGTCATCAGATCTCTTCATGGGCCGAAGTCACTATGACCTTTGGGGATCTGAGCACTCAGATCACGTTGCAAATTTACTGCTGAAACGGAGGAATTTGATTTTTGCTTGGTTAATGCAGCTCTAAGCACCGCCGCAAATCCTCTGCTGCCATCTTACGGCCATTGTATTCAGTGTATGTAATCATACACTGTGTTGCTCCTGAAGCGTTTGAAAATGCAAGTTTGGTGGCCTTTCTTCCTGATTCCCTTCATACTAAACATGCACTAACAGGTCAGAGAGGAAAAACAGGGACATAATTGTCAAATGGATTCTATGCATCTGAATTGACATTTTAGTGGGAGTGTTTGCCATGACTGCCAAGCTCCCACGGGAGCCTGTCTCAGTTTAGGTCTGTTTTATCTCTACACAAACTGACATGGAGAAGCCTCTGAATAAATTCGTGAGACCTCCTGTGGACTCACTTTTAGCAGTCAAGCAACCACTTTCTGAAATACAGCCCGAGATAACAGAGAAATCCGGGAAGAAGAAGTAGGAAACAGGAAGGAGAAGTAGGCAGTCTGCATCTATCACTTTCTACGGCGCCTCATGGCATCATCTCATGTCACCAGGGGCTGCAGATACTGTCAGCAGCTGCAGCTGCTTTGAAAGCAGCCCAGTGTGAGACCTTTATGTCACCTCCCACCTATCTCACAACATTTTGCAAATGCTCTGTCCACGCAGCTTTACAAACCTCTCTTATCTCAGAGAATCACTCCACGTTTGGAGGTGCCACCCTCAACCAGCCTATCATTATCAGGCCATGGAAAATGGGCTTCACTTCTCTGTAGTCAGAACCAAAACCTAGACAGCTCTTGGCTCTTTTTCCTTGCAGAAGAGTTATCAGAGGCCACGGGGCTCTGCAGGTGAATAACTCACTGCCAGTATTTGGAAGGCTGTCTGGAAAGCAGCTGCTAGAGAAAGGTTTGTCTCAGTACAGAATCTGCAATTACACACTTGTTTTGCCTGTGCCCAATGCAAACAGTCCAACAAGGTGCCACTCTGCGGTGGTGTAAGAGTAGGATTGGCAGCACATGAGTAGAAACCAGGGGGTGGTAAGGAGGAGAAGGACAGTCATGTTATCTCTGCTTCCAGACGGGATCCCAAACTACCCTGCACTTCTGTGTTGGCTTTATCAGAGTCACCTTCTTTAAAAGGACTTTTTGAACTCAACCAGGGAGTAGTCACCCTGACACATCGTTCCTCAGGAGAAGCGCCTTAGACTTCTCCAAGCCACGGTTTTCTTCCTTTTTGCAAGAACAACACCAAACACCTTGGAATTAAAAGAACTATCAAGGTGACAGACGCTCACTCCAGCTGGAGTTGGTGCAACCAGACATTTCCTTATGGATTTCGGCCACACTTCTACCAGTAAATTGTCTGCTTGGATTCATTAATGACTTCTGAATTGCAGTGAGAATTTGGCGAATGATCTTTGGTTGGAGAACAGCCACCAAAACCTGCAGAATTTTCCAGTTCAAAGAAAAACAGAAAGAAACAGATGTAAATTACCTTTTCTTGAAAAAAATGTTCTTTACAGTGTCTCGGGTGGATTCTAAGAAGCTGGTGACACTGGGCAGCCTCCTGATCCTGCTGATCTTCTCACAAATACTGGTAAAAGGGGTAAATATTGCTCTTTATTTGAAATAATGAAGTTGCTTATACCACAGAAATAAAATTTTAAAATTTTTTTTCCGTTTGAAACAGGTTCTTTAAGGAGCTTTGAGTTCAATTTTAACTTCTGTGCTTTCAGTTCCTCTGTTCCCGTTTTCTTACCTGCCTTAATTTGTTTTAACTACTTGGTTGAAATTTTCCTCTTGTTTGCAGCCAGATGGTTTCCTAGAGCATGTTTGTGAGTAGATCTCATGGAATCTTTCCTCTCCTTTTCCAGCCTGTCTCAGCTGAGGCTCTGACAAAATCAATGTGTTGTTGGGTGGGACAGTGACAATACTGCTGTATTTCTTGTGACTGCCTTTTAGCTTTCCCTCAAAGAAATTTTGGTATCATAGAGAAATAAACCGAATCCCTGTACAGTTTATGAGCCAGCATAACTTTCAGAGGCTAAGAAAGGTGCCAATTTGGTTATGTGTCTAGGATGAATGTTTGAGATTAAAGTGAGTATCTATCTACTTTTAGAATTCAACTGATTACAGTACTTGACTATTCTACTAGGTGATCATAAAGCAAAAAGAGCAATGCCATAACTCACACCATTTCTTAGATCTGATTACATGAGGTTTTCATTAATTAGAAATGCTGGAAACACAATTAGCATGTCATTTCACAGGCAGAATATATTAGGGGTTATTTTCCTGTTATAGCACCCAGTTGTGTAAATCCTTACTCATGCATTTAATGTTTATTTGCATGACAAGTCCAGCTGGTCTCACTGGGACAAACTGTATAAACAATAGTTTTGGCACACTGCTACTGTATTGTCCTTTACTGAACGCCTTTCCCTGGAGCTAAAACATGTCCAAGAGGTTTGTAAGGACAGGAAGAAGAAATTCACCTCTGGGAGTACAGGCTACGCTGCCCCTAGTACATTGTTTTGCTTATTCTTTCCCTCTTCAAAACCACTTCACAATCCTGAAGAGAATATTGAAATAAATGGACCATGGGTCTGTCCTGCAGGCTGTATATCATCACCCTCTGAAGGACCAATGCTCCTGGAGATTTTAGTGTAGCAGATCCACATCAAATAAGAACTCTGGCATCCTGACTAGTGTTTGCCTGTGGTGGTGTACAGAAAATAACCCGAGGTTGCTCAGGAAGGTCTTGCTAAAGATTAGCTACCTGCCTTGCTTACTCTGCCAATAATGACAAAGAGGCAAGAAAAGGGTAGAGAAAAACTTGGCTTGCATCCACAGAGATACACAAGACATTCACACTTCTGATGCTAATCTTCATTTGCTTTTGTGTTGCAGGCTATGTCCCCCACCCTGATGGATATGGCTCTGCATTCCTTTGATGACCAGTATCTGGGGTGCAGAGAGGAGATGATGGAAGAACTGGAGCAAGGAGACTATTTTCAAAAGGAAATAGCTGCTAACAAGGACTATTCGAGTCTCTGGAAGAAGGCTCAGGAGGCTTTGCTAAAGAGCCCTGTAGGCCTCCTGAGGGAGATGCGTGAGAGCCACGCCATAGCCCTCATGGCTTACACCATGAACTCCTCCCTGCACTCTCAGCTGAACCGGGCTACCTCCACAGCAGGAATCTCTCCAGAGCACTACAGACACAAGTTCCATTTTAAATATTTTCACTTCTACCTAACAACTGCTATCCAGATAATGAAGGAATGGCAGAGCAGCATGGGGGAACATAAGTGCTACCAGGTGCACAGGGGTGTAAAAGACTTACACATCGAGGCCGAGGTAGGCAGCAGGGTGCGATTTGGCCGTTTCGCTTCTACCTCCCGCCTCAGGACTGAAGCCCAGAAGTTTGGGAATGAAACTTTGTTCACAGTGACTACTTGCCTGGGAGCAGCTATGCAAGGCTTTTCTTACCACACATCTGAGAAGGAAGTCCTCATTCCCCCTTACGAGATATTTCTTGTCAAAAGCTTCTTTCAGACCCATCAGGGTAACCGGCTGCATCTGCATTCTGTGGGGAACTACAGCAAGTACCAGTGCCAGCTGGTGGAAGGTATTGTATACAGCCTCTCATGCAAGGAGGGGGTGCAGGACAGTCTGGTCTCCACTGCCCCAAGCAGCCCCCACCAGCTGCCCCTGCACGGGGCCACATTCAAGGCCAAACCTGTACCTTGCCTGCCGTGTTTGACAATGAGAACCACAAGACCCAGGTTTTACCCGTTTGTTGTGAAACCTGGGACAACCCCACAGCTCACTAAAGATGAACACACCTGTAACACAGCTGGTCTCAAGGTTCTTTGCAGTCCCCATTTATCCCATGTGCCATTGCGTGTGAGATTTGCTTGAACCAAGTAATCTGTGCTGGTGTCTTGCAATACTGCTACACTTCAAGCCTCAGGACTATTCTAGGCTTTGGTCCACTACTGCTCTGGCAAGCTACTACCTATCTCTGGCAAGCTGAGATAAGTGTAAACAAAGCTATTGTTGCTTTATCAGTGACCTCTTTTCTGAGACAGAAGGGAGAAAAGGTATCCTTCGACAAAGAACACACTGAGTTTCCTAGTTATAGGGAGAACTCTATGCTGGAATACCTCATGGGGCCTGTTTCACATCCCTGCCTTTCTGTGAGTCTGCCACCAGTCCAGGACTCTCGCTTTTGTCTCTTTGTACAGTAGTGTGTCAATGCAATCTTTGAGCTCAAAACAATCATTTAGGATTGAGAGTTTGTGCCTCCCAAGCCAAAGTAATAGATAGAGTTGAGAAAATGGCTTTTGTGGGCAAAGATTGAGTTAGCAAATGCAAAAAGCATTAGGCAGTGAAAAGACGTCTAAATGACTGCTCTCTTGACTTTCTTTCAGCTTCAAGAAGCAAGAGCAGTGCTTATACCACACTCGCCTCTGCCATTCTTCCTAGTGTGCTTGGAGTTTCCCTGTGCTTGGCCCACAGTCTCTGATTCTCTGGCTGCATCCAGATATGTGCTCTTGAACAGCAGGCAAGATGTCTCTGGAGTTCCTGCTGCTACCGAAGGTTCACTCTTCCCTTTGTTTTCAGCTGCAACTCTCCAGCCGAGACGGGAAGATTCAGCCTGGTTCATCAAAACAGACATTTCCTGGACCCATTCGGGTAGGAGGAAAGTTATCTATGGCCTTTCTGAAGACTAGATCAGGGATAACCTTCACTGTCGATAGCTTTTCCCTTAGGCAGTCAGGAAAGACACACAGAGACTCTGGACTCCTTACAGATCTCTTAATACCTTTATTTTTAGTGGTGATCATAAAGCAAAGCATCTCACAGACTCTGTGGGATGTGGAAAGCACCATGGGAGTAAAGTCAAGCGGGTGACTGGGCAGCTGTGCATATCTCCTTTGAGTGCAGGGAAAGTCCAAGGTGTGTATTGAGGAGCCGGATTATTGTGTTGGTTGAAGAGACAGAGAAGTACTTTAAGTCATGCAGGTTCTGGCAGACCCTGAACAGCCTTTCTTTACCACTCTTAAAACCAAGATGGACTAACATTTCTGGAGTGGTGTCTGACTCCGAAAAGCAAACAGAGGAAATCCAGAGGAGGTTATTACAGGAGCATTACGGGGCAATAAAGGTGGATATATTTTTGGCTAGATTGTTACATTTCTGAAATCAATTATACAAATTTCCAACCTACCCGACCCATTCTTCCCCAAGGCATTAGTCAGAAGAAAACAAAAAAAGTTCTTGACAGCCTTTTCTGAAGTTTTACCAAGCAGGCCAGCAAAATGTGGTGTAAACAACTACAAGTATTATTACTCTGGTGGCTGCAGGAAGCATGACTTCGACCTGCAATCTTCAAAGTAAGGAAAGTGCTGTAAATTAATTATTCTTATGTTTCAGTGTTTTTTGGTAAATTTGTGTGAGTCTTAGAGAACAACTGCTTTACATCATCCTTAGAACTATAATCCTTCAGTTTGTATATACTGGTGGGTATACACAGAATTAAACTCTCATTTTTGGGAGGGGGGAATAGATACAGCAAAGTCAAATGCATGACACCTAAGTTCAAGGGACAAAGCAAATGAAGACTGAGTAATGCAATGTTTTGTCAGGCTACAGTTCCCTGAAAAGTGATCTATATCAGTCAGTTCATACACTGACTAGATGATGCAAGCATCCCTTGATAGGTGGAAGCACAAAACGTTCTCCTTGCTTGGGTGCCCATCGTGATACCCTTTTGACTGCTAAGAAAATTATGTCTTTCTGCTTGCACCTACGGTTCTCCCGAGGCCAACTAGAGATACAGTCCTGGGATAGTGTGGGGCTCAGAGACTGCTCCTGATGTTGCCTTTGGTTGTGCCAGACCCTATAAAGCTAGACTGGTTGCAGCAGACAGGTTTCATCACTTATTGCCATGGTTAGATGTGCAGTTAGAAGTGTTCAAGCACTTGCAACTTCCTGTCCCACTGTATACTTTTAAAGACTTTTTTTTTCAGAACTCAGTTCAGCCATCTGTCTTTTCCTCCATTCCTTTCCCTAGGGAAAAGGGGTCTGAAATTGTGTGAAATGGCAAAATTGATTTTAGCCTTCAGTGCTGTTCAGAGCTGAATCTGGGCCTCCACACCACTTCTTCTGCTCTCATGGCATCAGAGACCCGGCAAATTGCAGCAAGGAAGGATGACACACACTCCAGATCAAGTCTTTTCCTCAAACTTCATACGCCTGAACAATACCTATTTATCTTCCCAAAAGACCCAAAGTAAAGCATGAACAAAACCACCTGCATATTGTTCAAATTATTTTCTGTCATATTCCAAATGATGGGGGCTCTAGAAGAAAAGAATTTGCATCCACTGCAAACCTGACATCAGTTTCCAGAATGTGACACACAGGCAGATGCCAGCCTGATCAATTCAATTTGGTTCAGTACTGGAAGAAGTATTTCAGGACTACATGGCATTCTCAGTGGAAAACACTCAGGAGTCACAATTAACTGACAATTCCAGAAATATAGCATTTAGTGTTCTCTTTCAGCTTATGTTCTTATGCCCACAGCTCTGACAACAAGAGAGTTTGGCACTCCGATTGTATTAATTGGGATTGAATACAGCAGCTCAGCTTTCAGGTGAAAAGAAGTTAGCAATTGCAGAGTACTCATTTTATGCTTCATCTCACATTTTCATCTGAGAACTCAACCATCCTCTATAGTGGAAGCAGTGTTCCTGGTGAGACCCTTGTGGGCTGCGAGTCCACCCTTCTAAGGATAAGGGCACGAAAGATGTCTAGCTTGGCTGAAGGCATATGTACAAGCTTGTCTTACTGGAACAGACAAAGCCTGTTTCCACTGTGTGGTATCTATTTTTCTGTTTATGTGGGACTGTTCAATTTTTCTTCTGTAATTTGCAGGTGTACAAAAGCAGTCATTGCAAAAATTCATTTTTTCAAGGCATAGCTGCAAGCATTAATGTTTATATTTATAAACAATAGAAATTTATAAATCCCATTAAAAAACCTAGTCTTGTATCTATTTGAATTAAAGGTGCTGTCCTACACCTTTTATGTTCTGAGGACAGCAAGTAACCCCATCCCCTTTCAGCCAGGGCTGTAGGTACCCGTGATGGCACCTCTGCTGCAGGCAGGAGGGATTTGTGCTGTACCCATTCTCTCCAGGAACAGAAGGCCTTTGGAGGATCTACCAGTTGGGAACTAGCATTAAGTAAACTGAATTCTCTTAAAATTGGAAGGAAGGGAAGAGGAGGAAGAAAATGAGATGACTCTGGGTAAACATCACACAATAGAATTAATGACAAGCAGGCAGGCAACAGGATGCAGCTGAAGCCCAGCCTCTGGATCCCTAACTCATCACATGCTGCTGGAAAGCACCAGACGAGCAGAGGGGAAAGAGGCTGAAGTTATTATCCCACACACATTTCAGCAGGAGCATTCAGACAAAATCAGGTAAGCAGTCTAAATGTTTAATTAGAAAAGTTTCTGCCATAAATCTCCCTGGAGCTGGAGAAATAGAAATACAGAAATGTATGTGGCCTGCCTAATTCTAGAAGGAAAATGTAAAAACTAGCAAAAGTGTTAATGTGAAGAGTAAGAAGCAAATTCAGCATTAGGAGACATAAAATCTAAAGCAGCTATAAGAAGCTGAAATAATCATATGTAAAGAACAGATTCTAAAAGTCTTCTCCACACCTGTCTAGTATGTAAAATATTTGTTGAAGTGCTAATCCTTCTAAAACATTCTGTCTTGTCAGTTTCTACCGATAAGGGAAAAAAATGGCCTTAGAAAAAACCACCACTGGAGTAGAGAGGTTTTAGTATCACACTGAGTCAGAGAGCAAGCCAGCAACATCCCTGAGGCAGGATTGATATGAAATCATAGCTTGCATTAACATGGCTTTATGCTTCCTGAAAATCACAAGTCTTTACTGTACATGTATTTTGCTCCCTGCAGCTTGAAGAAGAAGATGTGTTAAAGAGTTTGTTCTCTTGGCAGAGATACAAGGTAAGTGGCTGAAAGAAATACACAGTGCTGTGCAAAATACTGGGGGAAAAACTCTTTTCAGACTGGCTCGTATTTCAACACTGAGATTAAAAGTTGGCAGGGGATTGTGGAAATCATTCTGGTTTTCTACCGTGACCTTGTGGGGGAGGGTGTGTTTAGTAAAATACAGCTGGGTCAGAGTCAGATGATTTGCAGCTAACAGATAGTGCAAGAACTACATAGAACCAAAATGGCACAAAGGTATCTTTTTGAGAAGAAAAATCTGGGTAGTCCCCTACACACAACTATTTGTAGTTCTAACTGTGAAATGTAGGCACCAACAGCAAGAAGAGGTTTAGCTTAGAGAAATGCAAAGCACTTCACGAAAGTGGCCCAGATTTGCAATAAGAGGGCTGAGAACATAAAAAGTACCAACAAAGAAACGAATCATCCTACTCATTCATAGTTTGCCCCCACAGCAAAGATGTTTGCATTTAAGCTGAAATCATGCTAAAGCATTTTCACTTTGCAGCTGGTGATAGGTTAAAGGGAAGTGACACTGTTGATTACGGAATCTTAGCGATGAGGAGTAACTCCATGATCACTGCTAACTCAGTCTCTTTGGACTCTCTATGTCGGCATGCAGCTTATGAAGAAAAAGATGTTAAATATGCCCTTTTGCTGGCAAACTGGTAACAGCTCAGAGAAGAGTGGTGGCCATAAGGATTAGACACAAGGGTTTGAGGGGAGTTGAATTTTGTGCTCTGGTCTGTACAGTGATGAGGGAGGGCCAGATTCTGCTCAGTCAAATCCTAGGTGCTTTGTGAGCACCTGCAGATATTGGCTCCACATGGAATGGAGGGAGTGAAGCTGTGCAGGCTGGGCAAGGTGGTGTGTGCTGCTCCAAGGCAATGTGACATCGCAGACTGCCTGCAGGCCTAGATGCACCTCACAGTGCTTACATGGAGTGCTCAACATCATGGGGATGACTGAAGAGTGAAAAAACAATGGGGAATCGATTACAGCATTAGGGAGGCGAATAAGCCATGAGGGAACAGGGGCTAAATTTCAGGGGAGGAAATACAGTGAGAGATGTGTGTAAGGTGACATAGGTTAGGATGGAGTTCTTATAGACAATTTTACTATTCACTATGAATTCCCAAAGTGAAGCTTCTTACTGTAAGTACAGAATGCTTATATAATAACATTTTCTCTTGAATGTTAGAAGAAAAAAGCTATACTGGCATAAAATACCCTTACTGTGACACAGACCATGTCCACTCCAGCAATCATCATGGTTGCTGAAAAATTGGACGCCAGTAAATGGAAAAATTAGGCTGATACAAAAGAGTGCCTAGAACAGGCCTTTAATATTTAGACCACATCTTTAATTTTGCTGATTAGATGAGATTGTTCCATTTTTTTAGTGAACTAGTTCAGCTTCTACCATCTTCAGTTTCCAAGGTTCAATTTCAGTTTCAATCTTCAGTTTTCAATGACCCACATCCATTTTACCACTCTGCTCATTACATATTTGTTAGCTACTTTTGTTGCTCTGAATATACTCAACGTCTTATAAGGTCCCTTTCCAATCATTTGGCTAAAGATCCAAACCAAGAATTAAGATTTCTACATTTACAAGCTATGCCTTGGGATTTGACCTGCTCAGTCTGAAAAGAACCAGTGGGGCAGAGACAAAGCACATTTCACTGCTCCTTAAGGGCTATGGTCATGGGTGTTGAACAGAGTAAGAAATTTATTTTCTCTCTTGAAGCAGCCTGTTTCTGAAGAATGGCATTGAGTGACCTCCTTTACCCAGATAATCCCAAGAGAAAGCAAGAACTGATCAATCTGCATCAGGAATTGCTTGACTGTATGTCTGCAAATTTCCATGCAACAAACGAGCTGGCTGGAGTGCTGAATAAACACCTGGGCTGTACCATCACCCCCATCGAGATGAGAGAGAGCAGCACAGTCAAGGAAAACTGTGAGATTATCATTCAAGTGATGAGTGAGATTCAGCATCAGGTGCAGAAGATTGATAGTGACATGAAGGAAAAACTCGAGCCAGTGCTGTACCAGAAGCTATATGATATCAAAGAGCCTGAGTTGGAGAAAATTGCAATAGCCCAGAGAGTTTTTTCCATTATTTTTGGAGAAGCAACTTCAACAGCTGCAATGGTAGCTATCAAACTTCTCAGCTCCAATTTTTTAACTCTCACTGTGAGCAAGCTCATTGGTCTCCTTGCAGCTATTGGGGCATCTGTTCTTGGGGGAGTTAGCATTACCATTATTGGGCTTGGCCTTGAAATGATCCTCCATGCCATCCTGGGAGCTGTGGAGAGGAGTCAGCTTCTGACAGCTGTGAGAAGTTATGAGAAGCACCTGGCTGAGTTTAAAGCAGCCTCAGAAAAGTACCAGCGTGCCATACATGAAGTGACTTCTTTGGTGAGACAGCAGGTTCAGTAAGTGAAGCTGGAGTTCTCTCTTCTGCTGTGACAGCAGCTGCAGCAGCTATGCCAGCAGAAACCTTTTTGATTCATTATGACAAATGAACTACTGATGGCTCTTTTTTTTCTTATTAGTGGCAGCAGAACAAGAAAAGTGACAATTCAGGAAACTGGCACTGAAATATGTTAATAAAGAACTGGTTTACAGGTGTTTCCGGGAGGCAATGTTTCAAATACTCTGCACCTTTCCTTAAGCTTATTTTCTGGGAAGCATTGTAGGTAACCTTGAACTGTGATTTGTACTAGTGACAATAATACTGACTGCTGGACCAGCAGTGGTGAGAAGGTGTGTTTCTGTATCAAAGATGGCAACGTGATGGGAGAAAACAATTTCAACAAGGCAATTCGTACCAACATCTGGAGGCTTTATCAAGACATCGGTGGTTGCTAAATTCTTAGTGTGGATTAGTGCTAAATCTGATAGACTGAATTCCCTGTTCATTACAAGGACTAGCTGAAGCATATTTAACTGCTATTTCCTGCTGTCCTAAGGAGCCAGCCAGAGATCTTCTTTAAATAAACTATAAGCCCAGTAGATTGGCAGGTAAGAGAAGCCTGGGCCTACAGGCAAAAGCACACACAACCTTGCCCCACAACTGAGAAAAACCAGCTGCTGCATCCCAGGTGTGCCTGGCCATGAATAACCTCTTAATGCTTGTAATGCTCTGCTCCTGCCAACCCACAAAAACTTCTGTGCAAAGTTGCTGTTTTGTTGACTGAATTGGGATTATACACATGTCCAAGCGCCTGTAGGATTGCAGCCCTGTTAATGTACTAAAGTTATTTTCAAGTGCTTTACCCTTGATCCCACCACTGTGGGACTGCCAAGAATGTGCTCAGATTCTGCATTTCACAATATGCTATCAATTGTCCTTATTTTTCAGACTTTAAAACCAAAGCTGGAGGCAAGAACATTATTTGTAGTGTCTTGCTCTGATTTGCTGTGGATTGCTTTTTCTTGATCTTAGAAAAAAAGGTAATTTAAGAATTAATAAAAATGTACGTGAGCATTGGAAGACCTCTCTTTTCTGTACTTTTTTTTCCTGAAAAAACAGTCTTAAACCAAATAATAAAGAAGTATTAAAATTGTCATTATACATGCAATTTATAATTTTTTTTAATCTGTGACAGACCAATCTAGTAGAGTTGTGCATAGGTTCCTTTTTTAGTTCCAGCTTCCCCCATACAAAAACCAAGTTCATACATGTTTGTTAATATTCAATATTAGAAATTTTAATTTATTAATAACTTGATAGTGCCTGTGAAATAAAGAGATGGGTGAGATTCACAAACCTTCCATTCTGGGGTTTGGGGTTTTTTTTGTTTGTTTGTTTTGTCGGGTTTTTATTCTCCTCCACCTCTGTTCTCACTTTAATCTTTTCCCACTCCTCTTCCCTTTTATGCGCAAAAGCCACTAGATGGCAATGAAACTGCTGGTACTCAACAGATCTGCCAGTCATCGGGGAGAAAGCCCAGGGTTCAGAAGCATAGATGGGTGCCAGGGACTGAGACTGTGGGACCAGCTGCAGGCTGGGCTGTGTGGGTCGGGAAAGCCACTTCAGTGGTGGCAAAAAGCACTGCCTTGCCTACACGAGGTACTGTGGTAGATGAGTGGTGACCTGAAGCATCATTTCTCCAAGATGTAACATCCCTTGTCTCCTGACACGACTGGCACTCAGTTTAGAGGTAGTGTAGAGGCAAGAGACTGTCAATCCGTAGAACAGCAATACTTGTGTGTTGGAGAGGTAGGAGTTCCTGGCTCCTGTCTTCTATGAGCAAATGTACACTCTAAACTAGGAAGAAAAAACAACTCTTTGCGAGATTGCCAATCACTGCTGTATGAGAATAGTGGAGTCAAATAAGAACAAATCTGTTGCATGTTTCAAGCAATTTGCCCGCATTTTCTTGCCCCTATACAGTGGCATGGCACCTGACAGGGATGTGTGTGGCCACAGCTTTCCATCACATCCTCTTGAGCATTCTGCCTTTGCTCAGGCTACTGTTCTGGACAAACAGAAGGATCAAGAACTAAAACTGTGATATGTGTGTTCCAAATAAGAACAGCCTCAAAAAACCTGCAAACCAGCCCAAACCACTCTAAACTGCTTCCAAATCTATGTGGAAAAACAAAATCTGCCCTGCAGAATATTCTTTCTGGTAACAAAAATAATACAAAGCGAACATGACAAAGAGGAACAAGGTGAGGATGACTATGCTGTGCATGTGGTTAGCAAGACTCCCCAGGCACTGAGAGCTCCTGAAGCCTTGGCTCTGAGGATGCTCCTTGCCTGGCTATCTGCTTACTTGGATTTTGTGCAGTTTGTGACTAATGCTGGCATTAATGTGATGTACAGCTTATAGTTTTTACCCACCCTGCCAACCATCCTTACAAATTAGCCAACTGGGTCTCCATCATTTGAAAAACTGTAACAACATTGTGTTGTGTGGTATGTCCACCAGGAGCAGGGAGTCTAGAAATCCTGCCCAGAGAGCTGACCACCTCTTCTCCCAGGTGCCACCTGTGCAGAGAAAAATGTCCTTCCTACATCTCCTCCCCCACGTGCTAGTTCTTTAAGCCTGCACCCGTATTTTATTGCCCGCACATTGATGTTTCGTGCATCTTTATCCTGTTTCTTCATGTGCTGTGGACTTTTGCTGGAAATTGTACTTTGGACAATGACACAAAACAGTTCCCACCAGGTGTTCACCAGCCTCGCCCGTTCACCACAGTGGGGGCTGTAGGAAGAGACAAGTAACAGAATAGCTTCTGTGGTCACCGATGGTTTAAAATTATCTCTCCCGTTCGCTTTGTACATCTGAGCTGCCCGATGAACGTCATCCAGTCACTTTTCTCCAGCAGTCCCCTGGAAGAGCAGCCGGCGCAGGAGCCCAGCAGAGGGATCCCAGCCCCACTCACAGGGCAGCAGCGCTGCCGCAAGGCCAAGCCCTACAACAAACCCATGGAACAGACCTGAGGCTGTGGGCAGCCCCTGCTCCCGCAGCGCTTTGCATTTATTCCCCATGGACAGAGGCTTCCCCCATGCCCCTCGGCTCTACCTTGTTTCAGGGCACGGGGGGCACTTTGGGGGATGTCCCCCGGAGAGCGTGGGGGAGCAGAGGCCGCGCTGGCCGCGTTCACAGCCCTGTTTCCAGCACTGGCCGCACAGGCGCAGCGCTCCCGAACCCGCACTCCTCCCGAACCACGTGTGTCCACCCGCTCCCAGAGCCCGCGGGGCCGGCTGGGCGCTGGTCGCTATCGCTATCGCTATCGCTATCCCTATCCCTATCCCTACCCCTACCCCCGTTCCTGCCCCTGTCTCCGCCTGTCCCCGCTTCTGCTCCGCCTTCCCGCCCCGCCCCGGTCCAACCATAGAGTTGGAGCCGCCGAGGGGGAGGGAGGGGCGGCGGAACCATCGAGCTCGGGCTGCCGCTTCCGGAGCGCGGCTCCGCGCCGCCACTCCGTCCCGGTGCAAGATGGCGGCGGGGCCGCGGCGGCGAGCGCGGGGCTGAGGGAGGCCGCAGCAGCGGGAGGGAGCTGGGCCCGGCCGGGCGGAGGGGTGAGAGGGGCGCGGCGGTGCTGGGCGGCGAGGAGAAGAGAGGCGAGGAGAAGGCGGCAGTTCGCGCTACCTCATTTTCTTCCTCCTTCCATCGGGCGGGAGTAGGAGGGGGGGGCTTTCTGCCCCGTTCCTCTGTGGCCAAAAGAATAATGAATTTAGTGCTGGATTTATTATATTTTTTTTTCACCTTCGGCCGTTAACTTGTTGCGTTGAAACTCTTTAGTCTGGGTGCTAAGAAGATGTGAAATCGAGGTTTCAGAAGTACTTTCTCTTTCCCTTTAGCCTTTAAATATTAGAAATATGGGAAATACGTGGTGTAAATGTAACTCCTACCTCTGTTTGCTGAGCGTCCCACCTAAAGAACTGATAGTGTCTTGCAAAAAAACCCGAAAACCGCAGTGTTTTGGCAGGGAAGTAGTTTTGGAGGTGGAGGGAGAGAAGAAACATCCCTAACTGTAGTTTGGACACTTATGTAGTCATCTGTAAGCTGAAAAAATGTCTAAAGACAGGAAATAATTTTTTGCAGAATAACCCTACACTTGCTAATGGATACAGTGGGTGCTGGGGAGAGATACCAGGGGCAGTTAGAACTCTGAGGAAGGGAGGAAAATTGTGGGGAAACATTTGAAACAGAGAAAGGTGAAAACTGGAGAGCGCTTACGAGATGGAATGAGAATACGCACTTAGAAAAATAGAATATGTGTTTCTACCTGCCCTGCACCCCTCTACAGTGTAAGCATAAGCTTCTTGGTTTGAGTCTTAGCATGAATAATAACAAGCTCATCAATTAGTTTAAAATTATAACTTAGTAAAGTAGTAGTAAGTAGGTACTTAGTTAAATAGTAGTCGTTTGTTGGAGTAGGGCAACTTTGATATGAGTGCCTGAGCTCATAGTCAGGTCTGAGGACCTTACAAGTATTTGAGCTCTTTGAGGGAGTAACTTGCTGATACAAAGAAGAGAAATAAGCATACTCAAGCTAGCAGTGTGTAGGACCTGAAACCATGTCATCTTTTCCAGGTCCCTCCCTCTTTATTAAGTTTTGGTTTTTGAGGCAGAAGAAAAAAGATCAAAATGGGGCGGAGATCTACATCATCCACCAAGAGTGGGAAGTTCATGAATCCCACGGATCAGGCCCGTAAGTATCCATAAAAGCTAAGCCGGTGGGAAAGGGGAGTGCCTAGAGAAGCAGGTAAAAGCTTCCTCTGAGGATAGAATCCTCACTTGTGGATCAGAACTGAGTTTCTCTAACTTGAAAAATACTATCTCAGTTTTGGCTGGGAAGGCTGCTTGCTCTCATGCTCTTGCTTCTCTTGAGTATTTACCTCTTGGTTTTCCACTGGTTATCAGTGTCAGAAGGCCTTTGTACTTAGCTGTTGGACAAACTGCAGGCTGCTTCCTGGGACAGAGTTAATCTGTCCCAGGCAGGAGTTGAAGGAACATGTCAAATTTTGCAGGTGCTCTGGTTAGATGGGGGAGTTGTCTTACTGGGTTATTTTTTCTACTTTTGGTAAAATGCCGGATGTTACCAATGCTCAACAAATAAAGAAAATCCATACTCCCACAGTGGCATTGAAATGCTTTATTTCAGAGGCATTCTCAAAGCCTACATATATTTGAAGTTTGTTGTCTGATGACTATTTCAGTTTCTGTGCAACAATCTTTTCATGATTTCACCTATCACTATGACGTCTGTTGCCTGTTGTTCTTTTTTGTATGAAAAAGCCGTTCTTCTGGAGACATGAAGACTACAGTATCTTTTTTTTTTTTTTCTGTATAAAAAACAAGAAATAGACTTCTATTTCATGCTGTAGTTCTCTTTCACTGGGAAGCTGAGTTACAGTAAGTCTTTGTAAAATGAGTGAGCTGTGGAGAAACAGTCCTAGTCTTGATGAAGGAAAGGTTCTTTGTTAATTTGATTTTGTCTTTCAAGTTGTTATTTTCTTTTTCTTTTCCCCTCTAGGGAAGGAAGCTCGGAAAAGGGAACTAAAGAAGGTAAATAAAGAGATTGGGGAACATTTAGTTGGCGTTTTCTATACTGTGTATCATGTCTGTGATTGTAAAGGGCCATGAATAGACTGTGGATATTTTGGTTGATATCCTAAGACTGACTTTGGAAATATCATCCAAACAAGTAGTTTAAAAAAACCTTAGAAGTCTTGTTTTAAGTAAACAGATCACCAGCTGTTTTTAAATTTGTAATTACTTTTGAAGCATTATTGTAAGTATTTAGGAATACAAAAACCCCAAAACAACAAAGCAAAGAAGCAAGCAACAAACCAAATTAAAAAAAAACAAACCAAACAGACCAAACTAATAAACCACCCAATACTCCTGCACTTCTTAGTGTGTTTTACTGTATTTTGTCAGTTTGGTTATTGTGTTGATTCTGTGTGTCTTAGTTGGAGTGAAGGAATGATAATAGCATTTGCAATTACCAAGATAGTGGAATTGAAATTACCAGAAGTTTTGACTACATTTGCTGCTGATTTGTGCCATGGTGAACATTTTCAGGGCATTCTGAGGCGTGTTTTTTTCTTCAGGATGGAAATATTGAGAAAAGGATAACAGATGTTCTGTGTCTTTCTACTGTGAAACTTTTCTAATCTGCTTGATCTCTGATCTTAGAACAAAAAGCAACGAATGATGGTACGAGCAGCTGTACTGAAGATGAAAGATCCAAAGCAGATTATCAGAGACATGGAAAAATTGGATGAGATGGGTGAGTGAGAGGTACCAGGTGCTGGATTTAGGCAGTGGTTTATCTGGATGCACAGCATAGTTTTAACAGCCAGCTGGGGAGACTGAAATAGAGTGTACTAGTTTGAAAACAAACTAGTGGGAAACTCCAAGTCAGAACTACAATTTAATAGGAAAATTAAAATAAAGGCAGAAAACACTGGCTTAAACTGACAGAGTCGGGATTACAACCTGACACCCTGTTGGTCAGGGTGGTGGTAGCAGTCCTGTTGAAGGGATGGATGTGGTTCTGTTGAAGCGGTGATCCTGGAGAAGGGTCTGGTCTTCCTCTGAAGGTCCAGTAGTGGTTATGTATCTCTTGTCCTCTGGGAATCCAGTAGGTAAGGGCTGACTGTGGTGTTCCCAACCTCAGATTATATCCAGCTGGGAATGCTTGGTTCCTCCCTTTGGGCAGAGCATCTCACACTGGGATGATGTAATTTTGTGATTCATGCAGTGAGACTTGATGGCCCATTAGCAGAAGATATCCCTCGGAAGGAGTTATCAGGGATGAGTCATGAAAGAGACAAAGAACATTGCCCCACTTGGTTTTAACAGCTTATGAAGATGGTGATAGAATATGTACTTTTGGTTGCATCTTACATTGTAACCTAAGACATAGAGTAATCTTTTTTCCTTTCCTGTTAGAAGGGGGTATTCTGTGAATAACTGGGGATTGATTATGATTTGAGGTGATGTGGTGCCATCAAAGAGGACTTTTTTTCCCAGAAGATGATTGATAAGAAGAATGAGTAGTGTGTGTGTGTGCTACTAATGTAGAGTTCAAGAAGAGGATTGTCATAAGGCTGAAGACTTCCTGAAAACAGGGATTGGAACTTACTTGCTTTGAAGTAGTTTCATTCATCGTAGTTCTGCAGTAGAGTAATTTGCAAATTTTTTTTGTCTTTTTTTTTTTTTTTTGCTGTCTTGGATCAGAGTTTAACCCAGTACAACAGCCACAACTTAATGAGAAAGTGCTGAAGGATAAACGCAAAAAGCTCCGTGAGACTTTTGAACGTATCTTGCGGCTCTATGAGAAGGAGAATCCAGACATCTATAAAGAACTGCGCAAGCTGGAGGTGGAGTACGAGCAGAAGAGAGCACAACTCAGCCAGTATTTTGATGCCGTCAAGGTAATGCTTACTATGTTTCAGTCTTGCAACTGTGGTAGTGTATTCTCTTTGCTCATTAGGTGTGACAGTTACAGAGGAAGGGAGATTTGTACGAGTTCAGCATCATGTGGCCCATGTGAAATATTAATTTGCATAGTACCTCCAGTTAGAGCATTTCAGCGAGGACACTGTCGTGGTTGTCAGGTCACTGTTTGTCTCTGATATGCTGATCTCAGTCAACGTGAAAGAAGGAAAGGGAAATATGTGTTGCAAATCAACAATATCAGCCTTTTGTTTTCTGTATTAAAGAGAGAGCGAGCCTGTGAGTGTGCAATTGATATTTCTGTGAATTTCTGCTAAGTCTCTTGCTGGAAATAATAAGAATCCTTTGGCATTCCTTTAAAGATCTTTCTCTAACATTCTTCCCTACCGTGCTGGAGAACACAGCGTTGTGCACGTGTGAGGATCTGTAAGACTTTTTTTTTTTTATCCTTTGGAACATGCAGCAGTCTGTGACTTGAATACTTAAGAAACACAGCCATACTTGTCTGCAGCCTCTTCACTTTGTAGGTCTAAAAGAAGATGAAAACCTGACTGAGTTTTGACTGAAATACTAAAGCTTTTCATGGGTGCATTGCAAGTGCTTTGGTTTGCATTGAAAGCTTTCACTGTTGACACTTTCCCAAATTTCTTTCATGGACTGCTGCAATAACACACCCTAAGAACAGACATGTTGGCAAGCGGTGGCAGGTCTCACATGTTCTGTACTTTGAAAAGTAATGAGTTTGTGCAGTAGCTTCTGTGGGAGTAACCCGTTCTCTTTTTTTTTTTTCCCTTCCCTCCCTTCCAGAACGCTCAGCATGTTGAAGTGGAAAGTATCCCCTTACCAGATATGCCTCATGCTCCCTCCAACATCCTCATACAGGACATTCCCCTTCCAGGGGCCCAGCCACCTTCTATCCTCAAGAAGACTTCAGCCTATGGGTAAGTGGAAAAAGAAAATTAGCAGGGAAGTAAAAAGGAAGCACTCCTATTACAGGGGAGGAGCTAGGGGTAGAGGCAGGGGCAATACTGACTCTCAGAAGTCAGGAATTCTGTGCAGGTAAATTCTACTTTCTTTTAACCAAAGCCCTTATTAATCTTTCCCTGCCATTACAGCTTTTTGTTTAAATTCCTTTGGGTAATACATTATACCTTCTATCTTTTCTGTTTTTCATATCAGTAAAACTTAAGAGCCCTGCTGCTTTGAACGTAAATGCCTCTTAAATTGCCATATGTGTGTTCTTTTGTCCTGCTGGCATATTCAGTGTATATGAATAGTTCACATAAACTCCTAGTTTGCTTGTTAATTTTTTTTTTTTACATTCTAGTACTAGGTTTTTTCTGTTTCTTTCTGAATAGCCTTCTGTTTTCACCAACTCTGTGATTATTTAATTCTTCTATGGTAGGATTCAACAGTTGATTTTTTTCATTATTGTCTTCAGTTGCTTTCTGAGGAGCTTTTGTCTGATCTTCAGCAATCATGTCTTTGTATGAGGTTGTAAACTTCTTGTGTCAAATCTATCCTTTTTAAATGTTCATGTTTCTTTTTAGAAGTCTGCGTAAGCAGTGGTGAGAGAAGGCTAAATACTTCTACTAAAGACACGTTCGTTTTAATTTGCTTTTGTTCCTGCATTTCTCATTTCCTTTCTTATTTCCAGACCACCAGTTCGGTCCATTTCTGTACTTCCTCCTCTGGGGCTTGGTGTTCCACGTTTACCTCCAGGCAGGAAGCCCCCTGGACCTCCACCAGGGCCACCCCCACCTCAAGTCCTCCAGATGTATGGCCGTAAAGTGGGTTTCACCTTGGACGTGGCTCCTCGAAGGCGAGAGGAGGAGATTTCTTACAGTTCTGAAGCAGGTAAGGACTTTCCTATTACTCTCTGGGGTTTTCCTTGACCTCTGTTTTGCTACAGATAATACTGTGTCCTAGACAAAGTGTTCTCTTGGCATTATGAATGTTAGCACTACTTGAAGGACTCTTACTAAGTGATTGCACCTCTGAGGTAAGTCAGATATATTCATAATATCTGCAGGTATGTTACCACCTGTATTTTTAACTGTTGTAACATTTAATTACATGTCTCAGATACTTTTTTTGGTAGTATTACACAGATTAGATGTTTTTGGATGAACCCTTAGCAGTGCTGAAACATTGTATGTATTATCGCTTTAAAAAACCCATCACTCTCCGAGAAATCTTCTATTTAAAAAAACCCTTCAAATAAACACCCCCAAACCAAACCCACAACCAACCCTGAGTGTGCATTTGCTAGGAGAACACAGGTCCTCTTTTTCATGCAGTTGCTGTATCATCCCTAGAAACTTTTGTGACTGGATGGATTAGCTTTATTTCATGCCAGAAGGCATCACAGTGTTTCAGTGGTGGGCAATTGCTGAATCGAAATTATTGAATGAGTTGCAGTAGCAGCTGCCTTCACTTGTTTGCCATGCAAATTAACCAGCAGGTTAATAGGAAATCTTACAGATTTTCCAAAATATCCTTTAAGATACATGCTAGAAAGTAAAGGGATGACAGTGTCCATGCTGTTGCTAAGGGGAATGTTGTGACTGTAAACATACAAAATACTCTTTCACAGCAGTGTATTTGGAGTTCATGCATTTCCTAATACTTTGCCTTCTGCAGGACAGCGAGGCCATGACGACGACATGTCCAGCACTAGTGAAGATGAAGGTTATCCTGAGGATATGGATCAAGATAAGCACGATGAGAGCAGCGATGACAGTGACAGCGATAGGTCAGATGCAGACAGTGAAGGCGAGGACTTCCTGCATCGTGATAATGACAAGGAGAGGGAAGGTGGCGAAGAAAAGAAATCAGGTATGAAAGGGAAATGAGAGATTGGGGGTTGATTTTTCAAAAGAAAAACACTACTTGATAGAGTTGAGGGTGTGTGTGTAATTTATTTAGTCAACTAAATTCCAGCTAAAGGACTTTTATTAATAAATGGGTCAGAAAGAGGCTACCTAGAAGTGAAGCAACTTTCAGATAAACCTGTTTTCTTGAAAGTTGAGTTAGCTTATAGCTCCCAAGCCATTTTTCACCTGTATCATTGCATTGGTAAGGTACCCTACAAAATTAAGCCTCAGTGTAAAATATGCTCACTTGCTTGGGGGAGACCAGTTGGTAGAGAATACTAGGTTAGCAAAACTTCAAACTATCAGTAACACCAATGTTAACTCTTACCAAAGGAGCACGATTATGTTAGAACGATACGCTATCCATACCAGATATCGATGGAACTATCTGATTTTTCTTATTTTCTTCCCACCTCCTGCCGCCCTTATCTGTACTCTGCTTTCCCCAGGTCACAGTGTCCGGTTTGCAGACATGCCTGGGAAGTCACGAAAAAAGAAAAAGAACATGAAAGAACTGACTCCACTCCAGGCCATGATGTTACGAATGGCAGGTAAGTAAAATGGATATAATATGTAATGGTAATATGCCATTAGGCTTCCAGTTAAGGTTTCTCTGGTAAGCTTACTTTGCACAGGTTTTATTTTATAGAGTAAATATTTTACCGTTGTTATGTAGGATCTGCTGAGAGTATCAGCTGTCGTTAGGTATTTGAGTTATGGCTTGGTTTTTGCTTCTTTTTTTCTTTTGTTTGTTTGGGGTCTTTTGTTTGTTTGTTTTTGTTGTTTTTTTAAATTTAGTTTTGTTTAAGTAGCGTGTGTGTTTTGCATAGCAGAGTTGAAGAGCAGCAATTTACTGTTTTTTTTCTTCTAAACATTTTCTCGCTTAGCTTTTAAACAGTTTTTCAAATGCAGTATGAATTTCTTGGTGAAAGAGAAGGGGTAACATTGTCTATGTGCTCAGCATGTAACCTGTAAGGATTTGTACTCCCTAAAAATATCCTTCGGCTGAGATAAGTTAACCAATAGAATGAAGATTATTTTTTGTTCGTTTTAGAAAGGAACTCCAGTATCTTTCAAAGGTGCAGGACTTTCTTGGACATGGGGATTATGTTTATTTTGACATTGTGTCCCCAACCCCCTGTTGTCCCACCTCTACATAAACTCCCATAAGGCATAGATCAAATAGCTGGAGTTTGGGTTGGTAGCAGAAGTTTCAGGTCCCAGAGGAACACATAGCTCTCGTTGTCAGAGCTGTCTAGAACAGCGATGATTTCTCCATTATTACTTTTAACAGTAAGAAGTGATCAGATTTCTTGCCTTTGAAGTAAGGTTTATCTTTCTTTTTCTTCTTTTTATTTTATTTTGTGTGCTCAAGTTTCTCTGATGTTCACAAAGATGTTACGCGTAGACAGATTTTATAAGTATATCTCCATATCCAGGTCAGGAAATTCCAGAAGAAGGGAGAGAAGTGGAGGAATATTCAGAAGAAGAGGAGGAGGAGGAAGAGGACTCAGAGTCTGAAGAGACATCGCAGCAACAGCAGCAACAACAAATCAGTGAGGAAGCTCTTACAGAGACCGGGTCATCTACTGCGACTTCCCAGGCACAGCAGCAGCAACAGACTGCACAGGCTGTTCCTCCAACTCAGATACAGGCGCCTCCCATGCCTGGGCCTCCTCCGCTGGGACCACCTCCAGCCCCTCCACTGAGGCCCCCAGGCCCACCCACCGGCCTTCCTCCTGGCCCTCCACCAGGTGAACACTTGATCTACTCTGCTTTGAAGGATGCAGGCTCTCAGGCAGTGGTATCAGTTTGGGAGTTTGGGAGCTGCAGAATGTGTTGCAGATGGAGTATATGTACCCAGTTACTGAGACCTGTCTGTCATCAGTCTACATCATTGTTGCTGTACTTTGCTTTTGAGGCATCAGGCTCCTGTAGCTGTAGCCTTCCTGATAGTTGCCTTTGTTAGAGCCAACACTGGCAGACAGCAGCAGAGCCAGTATATGAAGTGTAGTAAAAGAGCAAAGGTACTTATTTTTAGGCCAGAAGAACGATCAAATGCCACAGAGAAAGGTTTTTAGCTGTTTAAATTCTGACAAACTCAGCTCCAAAGCTGTTACCAGTTACTGCTTAATTACATGGGGAGGGACCCTTTTTCCATGATATGCTTAACTATTGTAAAGACGCTTCAACTGTGTAACTGCTGCCTCTTCCTGAGATTTTTAGAAATTCTATTTAATCTGGCAGCCAGGTAATACAGCTTTCATTCATATGTTGAAGATCTTTATTATTAGTTGATGAGATAGTTGCTGGGATATATTTTTAACTATGAATTAAATTTCTCTTTTGTTGAACAAATGCTTTCAGGAGCTCCTCCGTTCCTGAGACCTCCCGGGTTACCAGGGTTACGTGGGCCTTTGCCTCGACTGCTGCCACCAGGCCCTCCCCCTGGGCGACCACCTGGTCCTCCCCCAGGCCCTCCACCAGGTCTGCCCCCAGGTCCTCCTCCACGTGGTCCTCCTCCTCGTCTGCCCCCTCCTGCCCCACCAGGTAAGAGGTTCTGTTTGTTTCAGTGCCAGGTCCCTTCTTGCTTGCTTTTTGCAGTTTTTGCTGCGGTGATCAAGCCAGTGAGGTATAATTGGCTGCCAGTTTGCCTTTGTTCCTGTCTGTGGCTGCATTGTGCTATGTGCTGTTACATTATTCTGTGTAATAACAACAAATAACTGCTGTGCATAGTTTGGTAGCAAGAAATCTGCCATCAAAAAGGGAATTCCAGAGTTTAAGCTTTTGCTCTCCTGGGCTCTCTGAATACCCTCTGGGGGCTACAGTGGTGTTCCACTAAATGAGTTGGAGATTGGGATATTTATTTTTTTCTGCCTGTGTCAGATATTTCTGATGACTCTGAAATTCCTGTGGGATAGATTGTCAAGGAACTTTATTTTCAGGTTATAACCTTAGAAACTGAAAGGGAACAGTATACAAGCTCCTGTGGCTTTCAGAATCTGAAGAGCCGCATTTTCAACTCAGCATTTGGTGCAGGGTTGAAAACATTTGTTTTTTTAAGTGCTACTGCATCTCGTTGGGAGTTACTTTGTTTTGGTTTTTGTTCTTGGCATTCCGAGCCTGTGCACTTTTTTGATCGAATATTTTGAAATTCACGGATGTGGAGACCACTCATGCTTTCTTTTCTTCTTGCAGGTATCCCTCCTCCTCGCCCAGGCATGTTACGGCCACCTCTGGTGCCTCCCTTAGGACCTGCCCCACCTGGGCTCTTTCCACCAGCTCCCATTCCAAATCCTGGGGTACTGAGCGCTCCCCCCAGCTTGATTCAGCGGCCCAAGGCGGATGACACCAGTGCGGCCACCATCGAGAAGAAAGCCACGGCCACCATCAGTGCCAAGCCGCAGATCACCAACCCCAAGGCAGAGATCACGCGCTTCGTGCCCACTGCCTTGCGAGTGCGCCGCGAGAATAAAGGGGCTTCCGCTGCCTCCCAGAGAAAACAAGATGATGAGCCTGCCCTCCCGTTAACCAAAGCTGCCCCTAAGGCTGGATCGTCTGCCCCTATCTCTGTACAGACAAAGGATGATGTGTATGAAGCCTTCATGAAAGAAATGGAAGGTCTCCTGTGACCTGTCATAGTCCTAGCCAGCTTTCCTGCCCCTCTGAACATGGATCAGATCACTGTGGAGGGAGAAGAAGGGAAAGTCCTCCTGCAAGCAACAAAAGGGCTCGCGTGACTGGAAATAGTTCCCTACCCACAGGTTAACTTGCCAGTGTGAATAGAGACCGCTGCAGCTGAGGTGTGCCTGGGGTCCTCCTTTCAGAGCCACCATGTCCACTCGGTGAAAGGAAATTGCAGTAAAGAAGGTGATGCTGCTCCCCTCAAGTCCTCCCCCTTCCTTGGAGGGAGATAATGATATGCTGGGGACGGGGGTGTCAGAGAGGGGGGTGACCATGCTCTGCCTGAATCCTTACACACCCTGAGTGCTCTGGTGAGGGTAGTGGAACAGGTTTTTAAGGAGCCAGAAAAGTGTTAGCAGCATTTCATAGACAAATGGTTGTCCAGTTTTTATTTTCTGTACTGGTTTTTTTTCTGTAAATATTTTATAATCATGTTTTTTAGTTGCAGTGAGGTTGATCAATCATCTTTCTTCCAGGGTAGTCAGGGAAGTAATTTGTTGCGTATACTGTACACTGGAATTTTGCACCCTATCCCCTTTATGGTCATCTTGATGGATTTTCGTTGGCTGGGGAAACTTCATTTTGTCTTGTGAAAGACAATAAATGTTCAGTGTATCAAAATACCGTTTTTCCTGTGATTTGTGTAAAAATAGGCAGGTGAAGAGGGGGGAGGGTTCTTTGCTCGCCTTGGAAGATGATAGAGGTATTCAGAACCTCAGAAAAGAAAACCAGTAACCACATTGTAAATAAGATAGACTTACCTTTTTCCACTAAACTTCTGCTATATTCTTGTTTTTAAGTTCATAAACATCCCTTTTAACCTTTATAGGTAGCTAGTAGAAGCTTAAGTCCTGAAATGCCACTAATAATTACAAACCAATTTATTTTATATACTCTTATTAGAAGGTTTGCTTCATATCAAGTCTCGGATAACCACTGGGTGCATCATGGACAGGCTCTCTTAAGTAAAAATTAGTAAACAATTTTAATGTTAAAAGATTTGACTGACAGATAATTTTACTTGTGTCTAATAATCAATATTAAGATACCAGACTAGCAGATACCTAAAACAATACATTTAGGTGGCTGTAAGTTTCAGACTTAGCTGAATACACCATGTTTTGAGGTTAAATCTGCTTTAAGGAGACAAAGGTAGTAGCAAACCAAACTTAACACTTGAAAACTTTGCATCTGTTTTCACAAACTCTGGACAATCAGAAAGCTTTGCATAGCAGTTCTCTTCCTGCTTCAGGACTTAGCTGAAACATATTTCAAAAGTACAACCAAAAAAAAATATTTAAGATACTACTGACATGACTGCAACTAAGTGAAACTTACAGCCTTGTGCACACACTTCTTCCACTGTAATTTTATGATACTCATATCATAGGATCTCGGGTGCATTAAAAGGAAGAACCATGATTTAGACTACAAAAGCTTCAAGGAATGAGGGTGGGAACAAGAAAAAAATTACAAATAACTGAAATGGATGGAAACAAGAAAGCAGAAGTGGGAGAATGAAGGAAGAGCCTGTTGTACAACACTGGTGTAGCAGAGCAGAGGGATGTGGCTAAGCCCAGGTGCAGGCTCCTTCATTACTTTGTGCAGGATAGTGTCTGCCCTTGCCCAAAGTGTATGGAAGAAAGAGGCAAATATGCCAGAACTAGAGAGAAACCATGGCCAAATACCAAATCAGCAGGAATCTCTTTGTCTACAAGATAGGGCCAGATCATAGCAGAGGCACACCTTGAATCTTCAAGAAGTCACTTCAACTTACTGGTGCAGCGAGCTATTCTCAAATCTGAGTAAGTGTGATATCCTCAGTTCTAATGCTCTGCAGAATAGCCTTGCAGTTAGTACCTCGTTATGGTTGATTTTAGGAGCTCTCTAAGCACAGACACAGAGTCCAGTTTGGAAAAGGGACATTGTTTATTCTGCCTGGGGTGAAGTTACATCTTTTATACAGTAAAATTTACATGAACCCGCCCACCTAATGCATATTCTCCACCTACCTAATGCATATTGTGTGATGTAACTTTATACAATTCTTGAAACAGGAGGTTCTTTATTAAGCATCTTCTGTTGTGGAAGTTATCTGACGACATTAGTTATGTTTACAAAAGGTGAAAAGATTCAGCCCGGGGACAGATCATTCAGCTTGAAGATACCAATATGAGTTTGATTACAGCAATACTGAAGTAATTTGTCTCTAGAATCAGAGAAACCTCCTGTAGTACATATCAGTAGTGCTGGGGTGTAAATGTTCCTACTGAAAGTAAACTTTCTCTTGTGTCATAACAATAACACATTTGCAAAGTAGCCCTGTAGTAGTATTTCTGAGGTTTAAAATGCAGGGTTATTTCTAAAACAACAGCGATGGCACTAGCGGCGGTTCCCCGCCTCCGTTCCGGGGAGGCAGCTGTGCGCCTCTGCTCTCCTCGGCCGGGCGGGGACGCGTTTCCCTTGCTGTGTCCTTGCTTGCGGAGCGCGGCTCGGGGCCGGCAGCGGGGGCGGCTCGGCGGGCGCGGCCGCCGGCGGCTCCCATTGGACGGATTTGGATCCGCGCCGCCATTGGTCGGAGCGAGCCAGGGCTCTCTGCAGCCAATCAGAGAGCGAGCGGGGCGCGCGCAGGAGCTATAAAAGCGGCCGCGAGCGGGGCAGAGGGACACGTGACCGCGTCGGTTTGGGCGGCGGCGGCAGCGGAGCAGCGTCAGGAGCGATGTCCGGCCGGGGAAAGCAGGGCGGGAAGGCGCGCGCCAAGGCCAAGTCGCGCTCGTCGCGGGCCGGGCTGCAGTTCCCCGTGGGCCGCGTGCACCGCCTGCTGCGCAAGGGCAACTACGCGGAGCGCGTGGGCGCCGGCGCCCCGGTGTACCTGGCGGCCGTGCTGGAGTACCTGACGGCCGAGATCCTGGAGCTGGCGGGCAACGCGGCCCGCGACAACAAGAAGACGCGCATCATCCCCCGCCACCTGCAGCTGGCCATCCGCAACGACGAGGAGCTCAACAAGCTGCTGGGCAAGGTGACGATCGCGCAGGGCGGCGTGCTGCCCAACATCCAGGCCGTGCTGCTGCCCAAGAAGACCGACAGCCACAAGGCGAAAAGCAAGTGAAACATCCCGAGGAGTCGTTTCCACCTCAAAAGTAACCCAAAGGCTCTTTTCAGAGCCACCCACTTCCTCATAAAAGGAGCTGTACATCCTAGTAAAAAACAAACTAAAGCTCTAAGTCGTTTTCTCAAAAACGCCAAAACAAAAACTGAAACGAACAAATACACCCCCCAAAACCTTAGTATCTTAGCTCTTGAAAAAACAAGCAGACCACCCCAAACCTTTTATGTCTCGGCTCTTTAAAATATAACAATTTATTAATCATATAGTTACACAGTTGCTGGCAAATCCATACTAAAAATAACGAGGTTTATTTGATACTAAATAAATCACTGCCCTGCCGTGGTGGGGGTGAGAAAAACAAAAAGTTTTAGGACTGAAGAAAAAAATCCCACAGCCCCATCATGCCTCTTGTTTTTCAGCTGGGCCATATGTGACGTTCAGGTAATTCACTGATGTCTTTAAAACAGCCCTGCCCCCTCTAAACAACTTTTAGACCTACCGGCTCTGTTGGGGGCTTTCTTGTTGGTTTGTTCTGTTGTTTGTTTGTTTTTTATGTATTATTAGGCATTCTGAATTACTAATTCTTATTAAAAATCTTTTGAGCTGCCAAGCCCATTTTCTGCCTCAAATCTGAAGGAGCTTGAGAATAACTGTTCATCACAATGCACAGGCAATCTGAGGTGAAAAAGGACTGTTGGCAGTTTTGATCCTACCTTATACATAGTGCTAAATATGAACCATAAATATGTTGAAATAGAAACAGAAAATCTGGTATTATTGGTCCAAAACCATATTTTAATAATTATCCATTTGAAAACAAAAATTACTTGAATCAAAACATTGTCCAGAATTTTAGTATCACCAACAGTTACAATCTCAAGTGGTAAAAAGGGGTTTACAGGCCTTTTCCAAGACAACGGCTTGCAGGCGTTAATAAACATATCAGAGAATACTTCTTTTAATTCTTTGTACTCCGAAAAACAATGTGCATTTATTTTTAATTGAAGCTTGGTCTTGGAAAAGTGCATCTGAAGACTGTCCCCCATTTTGCTTAGCAGCCAGCTGCTTCAGTGTTGCAGATACATCAAGACATGACATTTTTAATATTAATTCCAATGCAGGGATCAGTCACTGGACAGTAAGAAATTGGAATATTTAGGAATCTGCTGTGAAAGAGGAATCCTAACTGATCACTTGAGCAAGTTTTATTATGTTCAAGTAGTGGGAAAATCAGCTGCAGCAGTGTCTCCTTAGACAATGATGACTCAGATTTTTGCCAATTCAGCTGTATCAAAATAAAAACACTGACATATTATCAAACGATAGGGCACTGGTTATCATTATTAACAAAAACTGGACGTTTTAAACTAGGTGACATAAAAACTTATTAGGAAAGTAAGTATTTCTGTAGCAGAGGACGAGGGAACCATGTCTGTATTGTGTACACTGAGCAACACAGTACAAACTGCTATGCTGTAAAAAGTCACCTCCTTTGGGGGCACAAAAAGCCCTTCACAGGACTTTAACCTGCTTCTTGCCGTGCTGCATAATGCACTAGTTTAATTTCTTTTAATTATTTTGAAAGAGGTAAAGGATTTTGGACAAAGGAGCTAATTTCTAATCCATATTCAGTGCTCAAGATGAGCCTGTGTTACTTCCTCCTCTTTGAAATCAATTTGCAACTAAAATATCGATTCAAACCCCTGATTTTCAGTTCAGATTAAGAGAAGACCCTTTAAAGAATATTAATTAATTACTTTGAAAATTTAGTTCCCCAAGTCGCGGATTTTATTTAGAAGGAAAAACAAAAGTTTCTGTCTCCCGAGGTCTGTTCAGGTCCAGGACTCAGTGTTTATCGCCTCTTTTTTAGCTCACCCGTTGCCTCTTCGAAAGGAAACTTGGCCGAGAGGAACAAGAGTCTTTCTTTTCCACGCCGCTGCGAACTGGGGGGGGGTCGGCGGCAGAAATTCTGATAAAAACAGCCGTTTTTGGCTCCTAAGAAACACAAAATGAGCGGGGAGAAGGGACCTTTCTGCCGTGCAGCGGGGCGGGCTCTGCAACGCACCAATCACCGCGCGGCTCCGCTCTATAAATACGAGGCTGCCGACTTGCTCCAGGCCCAGTGATTTCCCCTGGATCGTGGACGACGGCTGACACAATGTCGGAGACCGCGCCTGTTGCCGCTCCCGCTGTCTCTGCTCCCGGCGCCAAGGCCGCCGCCAAGAAGCCGAAGAAGGCGGCGAGCGGCTCCAAAGCCCGCAAGCCCGCGGGGCCCAGCGTCACCGAGCTGATCACCAAGGCCGTGTCCGCCTCCAAGGAGCGCAAGGGGCTCTCCCTCGCCGCGCTCAAGAAGGCGCTGGCCGCCGGCGGCTACGATGTGGAGAAGAACAACAGCCGCATCAAGCTGGGGCTCAAGAGCCTCGTCAGCAAGGGCACCCTGGTGCAGACCAAGGGCACCGGCGCCTCCGGCTCCTTCAAGCTGAACAAGAAGCCGGGTGAGACAAAAGAAAAAGCAACGAAGAAAAAGCCGGCTGCCAAACCTAAGAAGCCGGCGGCTAAGAAGCCCGCCAGCGCCGCGAAGAAGCCTAAGAAAGCTGCGGCGGTGAAGAAGAGCCCCAAGAAGGCCAAGAAGCCGGCGGCCGCAGCGGCCAAGAAGGCAGCCAAGAGTCCCAAGAAAGCCGCAAAGGCAGGCCGCCCTAAAAAGGCAGTGAAGAGCCCGGCTAAGGCAAAAGCGGTGAAGCCCAAAGCAGCCAAACCCAAGGCAGCCAAACCCAAGGCGGCCAAGGCAAAGAAGGCGGCGCCCAAAAAGAAGTAAAGATGACTGAGAGAAATTGAGAGTCTACTCATTTAAATAAACCCAAAGGCTCTTTTAAGAGCCACCCACTTACTCTCAAAAAGAGCTGGAACACTACGGTCATACATCGGCCAACCCCACATCACTTACAGATCTCAGTAGGGGATTTACACGGCATTAATAAAATTCAGATTTTGGGTACGTGTGCGTTCGATAACGCCTGCGTGGGAGACCGGGGCTTCCTTTAGGAGGAAGTGTGTCCCTACGTGCAACTTGGGAGCTCTGCGATAACAGCTGCGCCTGCCCCGCCCCCCGTCCATTGACCGGCGCAGCCCAGAGCGAAAAGAGGCGGTGCCGGCGGCCCCGCGGAGCGGCGAGTGCCCTTGGCTCCGGTGCCCGGGGGAGTTTAAAAAGTGCCGCGTTGGGCCGTGATTGGCCCCGCACCGCCCCGCCGGCCCCGCCCCGCCTTCCCGCCAGGCTCCGCCCCCCAGGGCGGTGACCCCCCCCTCCCCTCCGTGGCTGCGCTCGGTGCCGGCCCCGCACAGGGAGCGAGCGCTGGCCGGTCGGTGACGCGCGGCAGCGGCCCTCCCTCCCCTGTCTCACGGCCTTCGAGCCGGCCGTGGCTGGGGGAGGCGGGGAGGGGAATGGGGCAGGGATGGGGAAACGTGCGTGCCGTGCCACGGCCCTGTCCGGCGGGAGCTTCTGCCGAGCTCCGCTCCCACAGCGGCGCGGCGGGGCAAGAAGAACTGCGGCCCCACGCTCCGATCCTCCCCGGCTCCTAGTAAACCTTGCAAGTCTAAGTCACTGATCGCCCCTTTTTCAGCAGCTTTTTTTTCTCTTCCCCTTTGATTACAGAGCCATCTCCTGCAAAGCTCTGAGACACCGGTGTTTTAAGCCCCAAAACCCTTCGTTACGACAATCTTTTCCTATTGCCTAATCGAGTACGGACATCTACTTGAATAACAGCCAGCATTGGCAGGGATAATGGCAGGTTAGGGTACATGCGAGTGAAATAATCCTAGAACATACAAAACCCACCTGAAATATTAAACCACCAAGACAAGAATTTTTTTTTAATTTTTACTACTGTAGTGCACTAGAAGTAAATGCTAGGTCATCCAAGCAAAAGGCATTAAACACTTAGAAAAAACTTAAAAACTTCACCTTCCCCACACGACTTGCATTTAGACCATTTTGCTGCTTCTTAGTCCCATTGAAGACCGAACCGGATCACAGGTTTTGAACAACCAAGTTTGTATGCCGAGCATATACAAGGTACAGTTCTAAAAAAACCTTAGTACGTACGTTGATATTTTCTATAAAAAAAACCAGCGCTTAACCTACTAATTAACGTGCAAGTAACAAGGCTGTTTACGTACCTCCCACTACAAGCACTGATTCAGCCCTTTTACTTGAAAAAATTGGTGGCTCTTAAAAGAGCCTTTGGGTTAAAAGTGACGGTCCGAGACGCTTTACTTGGAGCTGGTGTACTTGGTGACAGCCTTGGTGCCCTCGGACACGGCGTGCTTGGCCAGCTCGCCGGGCAGCAGCAGCCGCACGGCCGTCTGGATCTCCCGCGACGTGATGGTCGAGCGCTTGTTGTAGTGCGCCAGGCGCGACGCCTCGCCGGCGATGCGCTCGAAGATGTCGTTGACGAACGAGTTCATGATGCCCATGGCCTTGGACGAGATGCCCGTGTCGGGGTGCACCTGCTTCAGCACCTTGTACACGTAGATCGAGTAGCTCTCCTTGCGGCTCTTCTTGCGCTTCTTGTCGCCTTTCTTCTGCGTCTTGGTCACCGCCTTCTTGGAGCCCTTCTTGGGCGCTGGGGCGGACTTGGCTGGCTCAGGCATGGCTACACCTCTCTGCTCGCTCTGTCACAGCGGAGTGCCGGCTAATGCGATTACTCCCCTATTTATACGGGCCTTATGCAAATCACTGGTATCAGAACGCAGAGTTTCCATTGGACAACGGGAGTAGTGACGTAACGAACGGGACGAACTGCTTTGCTATTGGTCCTTTTTAAACACCGCGCTAGGATTGGTCAATGATTCGAGTGCTGTCAGCCAGTCAGAATGAGCTCTTTCAATCCCAGCGTTCGGTGCCGAAGCTCCTCCGCGGCTGCCCGGCCTCTCCCCGGCCCGGGGTTAGCCCGGAGCACCCGAGCCGTGTGTCCCCCGCAGCTGCCGGCGGGTTTGGACAACAAAACGTAGTTATCGGCATTTCTACAGCGGGGGGGAACCAATTTGTGAGGGGTTTTGCTACTCTTTTTTTCTCTTTTTTTTTCCTACAAGAAGGAGCATACCTGCATGCTGCATGAGTAGCCTGCATTTGTAACAGCCACAAAATAAATGTAAAAGGGGAAAAAAAGCAACCTGGAAAGAGACTCTGGAATACAAACATGGTTAATCGTGTTTAGAATGAATCCTTTTGGCCCACAGAGCATGGCTTCTTTTTCATTAACTTAAATGAGACAGAAGTTCTTGTTTAATTTATAACATGAAATGATTGGATTTCTGTTAAGATGCAATCAATACTGGAAGGACGTGTTAAAGTCAAAAGCATGATAATCCTAGAAATTAAATGTGAATTTTATTCTGCAGTTTGAATTGACCATGAACGAGAAAGTAAAGCCGTTTTCTGGTTAATATCACTTCATTGTGCAAGAAGAAAACATGATGCCCTTTCCTTTTGGAAACCTTAAGGACTATTCAAAGTCTGGACTTACCTGGTATCAGAGGAGAAAAGTTTCTTGTATAGGCCCATGCCACCTATATGGCACAATTGAAAAAAGAGATCTTAGCAAGTTGGTCTTGCTTCTGCTCTTTTTCCCTTTTTACCATGCTGAGCAGAAGCAGAGATCCACAAAGATTTCCAGCCTATGTTCATAATAGTGGTGTCTGAAGGGAATCAGACAAAGAAAGGGTAGGAAATTTTTCCTTTCCAGTAATGGAGACTTGCTTGAAAGTGCTTCTGCTGTACTTTTCACCTGAACTGTGAAGGCAAAGCAATGTTGAAAAGAGCAGCTTAATGCTACCTCGGTTATCCTGCCACTCTGTTTTATTATCTGCCCTCTGTCTGCAGCCCTGCTGCCTCTCATCCAGAACAGGGATAAATGTTGAAGATTTAGATTCATTTCTGAACATAACTTCATTTTAGTGTGGTATAATCTTCTATGGGGAACACAGAGAAAAGAACCAAGAGCTCCCAAGAAAAGTTGAAGAACAACTTGGCCATCAAGAGAAAACAGTGCACAGCATTAGGAAAAATTACAAATTTCCTGATGATGAGAGACATCTGTCCTGTGATTGGGATTATCTGGGAAAATTTTTAAAGTGCACGATGAACCTTAAAATCACATTTGAGGAGCTGGGTTGTAAGGCTGCGGGTAGCTAATTGTAGATCTTTAGTTGTTGAGATTGAAATTCTAAGCATATGGTCCGATTTGCTCCGTACCTTGTTGCCTGTAGCTGCAAGTTTTCTAGGTTTGTAAATTGTTGAGTGTTGTTATCATGTGAAGACCCTATAACTCCTTGGAGAAACTTTAAATATATGTCACATATTGACAGCAAAAATTAAGTGTACTTAAAAAAAAAAAAACAAGATGAAAGAAAATAATAAAGAAGGGGAGAAAGTCAACCATGCATTTTCAAAAAAACCCTCCAAACATATAAACATTTGAAGCTACTTAAGATGATTAAGATGATGCAACTTGTTAAAATGAATGCAACTGTAGAACTACAGTAAATAAAAAATACTGATTTATGTTAAAAAAGTAATATTAAGTGGAAAAAAAAAATACAGTGAAAGGAATAGTTCAATAGGTATCAATGAAGAGTGAGACAGTGAAAATGACCAAACACATGCCACTTTTTAAAAGCACATGAAGCGGTATGGATTATTTTCGCAGGCATAGCAGCAAGAGACATAAATCAGCTCCTTCATCAACACTTCAGTCCCATAAACGAAACAAAGTTGCAAGATAATTAAGTCAGAGACACGGAACACACAAAAGAATTCCCCCATAGCAAAAATTTAAAGTGTCGCCCCCACAGGAGAACCCCACCCCCAAAAAAAAGCGCAGCACATTACTCCCGTTTCTGAGCTCTCGGTAGAGAAGGGTGCATTTACTGTAGTAGCGGGACCACGGCGCACGCTCTCTCCCCTGCCCGGCCAGGCCCTTTGTTGGCGCACAGCGCGAGGGGGTGTCGAAACGCCGGAGGGACGCGGCTCTCCCGGCCCCGCAGCCGCCGCCATTGGCCGGGTTTTGCTGCAGCCCCGCGGCCGGCGCGGCCGCGCCCCACANAATATACGGAGCCGCGGAGCTGTTTCAACCGGACTGGTGCCAACATTGTGAAGTCGGGATCATGTCTGGTCGTGGCAAAGGCGGCAAGGGGCTCGGTAAGGGCGGCGCCAAGCGCCACCGCAAGGTGCTGCGCGACAACATCCAGGGCATAACCAAGCCGGCCATCCGCCGCCTGGCTCGGCGCGGCGGCGTCAAGCGCATCTCGGGGCTCATCTACGAGGAGACGCGCGGCGTGCTCAAGGTGTTCCTGGAGAACGTGATCCGGGGCGCCGTCACCTACACGGAGCACGCCAAGACGAAGACGGTCACGGCCATGGACGTGGTCTATGCCCTCAAGCGCCAGGGTCGCACTCTGTACGGTTTCGGTGGCTAAACTCGCATCGCAAACTCCATATATTCTAAAACACCAAGGCTCTTTTAAGAGCCACCCACAGATTCACAACAAGAGCTGTTTATTGCTGATTAGTAAATTACTGAGGTTTTTAGAAGACTTACGGTAATACAAATAGTAACTCAATAAAAAAATAAATAGTTACTAGGTTGTCACAGTATGTGTAACGCCAGGGTCAGTGGTGTTAAATGCACTAGTCAATGTCGACTTAGTGCAGTTGGCATCGCGCACTAAATTTTTTTGATCTTGGATCCAGGACTGCCTTCACCATAACTGTAAAGCTTTATGATTGTGTAAATGCAGCGCCTCAGCTCTGGCGGTTGCAGGACGGAAGTGCCTGAAATTACGTTGTTATTTTTTACTCCAATAGGAATGGAACGATTACAATCCTCTAATTTGCATAACACTGTTATAAATAGGGGGGGCAGGCGCCATTTTCGATGTTGTCGTGCTACAGTGAAGGTCTTGGACAGAAAACATTAAGGATGCCTGAGCCGGCGAAATCTGCTCCGGCACCGAAAAAAGGTTCTAAGAAGGCAGTCACTAAGACTCAGAAGAAAGGTGACAAGAAGCGTAAGAGAGCAAGGAAAGAGAGTTACTCGATCTACGTGTACAAGGTGCTGAAGCAGGTGCACCCCGACACGGGCATCTCGTCCAAGGCCATGGGCATCATGAACTCGTTCGTCAACGACATCTTCGAGCGCATCGCCGGCGAGGCGTCGCGCCTGGCGCACTACAACAAGCGCTCGACCATCACGTCGCGGGAGATCCAGACGGCCGTGCGGCTGCTGCTGCCCGGCGAGCTGGCCAAGCACGCCGTGTCCGAGGGCACCAAGGCTGTCACCAAGTACACCAGCTCCAAGTAAAAGGATATTAAATTATAAACCAAACGGCTCTTTTAAGAGCCACCACGTGTTCTTAATAAGAGCTGTAATTGCAAATACGACATGGGATTTTATTTTCATGGGGGTTTATTTATTACGAAGTTTAAAGAAAAAATCAATACTGCTCTTGTTACAGAATTTTGCACAACTCTGAGGCCATTTTCCCTCTACATTACTTGTTTTGTAGCAATTAGCAGCTCTCATTGTGGAATTTGTATGTGGCTCTTAAAAGAGCCTTGGTGTTTTAGAAAATACAAAGTTTGCGATGCGAATTTAGCCGCCGAAGCCGTAGAGAGTGCGACCCTGGCGCTTGAGAGCGTAGACCACGTCCATGGCTGTGACCGTCTTCCTCTTGGCGTGCTCCGTGTAGGTGACGGCGTCCCGGATCACGTTCTCCAGGAACACCTTGAGCACGCCGCGCGTCTCCTCGTAGATGAGCCCCGAGATGCGCTTGACGCCGCCGCGCCGAGCCAGGCGGCGGATGGCCGGCTTGGTGATGCCCTGGATGTTGTCGCGCAGCACCTTGCGGTGGCGCTTGGCGCCGCCCTTGCCGAGCCCCTTGCCGCCTTTGCCACGACCAGACATTCTCTTACTCTGACCCGCAACTCACTACGCCTAGGCACCTGCACCCAGCGGGTCTTTATTCCCTGCAAGCCGACCTGGTTGAGGACTGCAGGGGGAGGGGTGGTCTCGGCCCCAGTCTCCGCCCCCCATGTTCTCCCGCGCGGCTCTGCACGGGCTTCCCGCGAGACGCGGCCGAGGCGCTTTCCCGGCCGTGTCCCCCGGACGCGCGCGGGGGCTCCGCCTCTCCCGAGTGAGGCCGCGCCCGCCCCCGCTCTCAACCCGCGCCTCCTTTTGCTGCTCTCCCGTCCCGCCCCGGCCATGCCCCCCTGCGCGGTGACAGTTCCCCAGCAGCTCTGAGTCTCCGCCGGTAGCAGGAGCGGGGACTGCGGCACCCTCTTCCGGCACCACCTTCCCCTTCCTTCCCCGCTGCCAGCAGGTCTGCGGCAAAATCCGACCAATGCGGGCCCTCGCCCGGGGCTCCCGCCCCGCCCCTCCGCTGCTCTCCGCCCGCCCATCCCGGCTTCTGCTTTTGCTTTGGACGCTTCAAGTGTTTCTTTTCAGTTTTTTTGTTATTAGCATTTGCCTGCATAGACACCTTCCTCGGGAAAATTTATATAATCTCTGCCAACCTTGTCCTCTGCGACCTACAGCTTCTTTCTGTTACTAAGTTCTTGCTGTTTAAAATAGGAGGGGGAGAAAACGCTTAAGCCGCGTCATGGGTAGAGGTTTTTTTACCTTTCTTTTTTTTTTTTTTTTTAACATAATGCCGAATTTTCTTCGAGAGGATTAAAGCGTGAACAGGTCTGTGGCCTGTGTTTGCTCTATTGGGCTTTGTCTGTTTGTTTCCCTCGAAGCACAGGTGCACACACATGCAAAGATGTACATATTTGTCTGTCATACCTTTACCTATCTAGCATATTTTTGACCTTTTCTAGGAAAGGTGAGAGCCTAAAGAATTCTAAAAGAACAGACCATCAGGAAGCAGCCACTGGTTGAAACAACATTTTCTGGGAATGCTTCCTACTGGGGAAGTAGGAGACCTGTTCTTGGTCTGCACTGTAATGGAAATGAAAGACTATTTCATGTTTCTCACACTAATGTTTGGGTTATCTCCTTGCTAAACACATGCCATTTAAAAGAGGAATGCTACTCGTATTTTTAACTTAGTCAACACTAAAATACAGATCAATGTTTCAGTACTACTAAGTTTCCTGGGTTAAAGCAGAATTGCATAAACTGATAAAGTTTACGTCCTGACACAGGTATTATTAAACTAATTTATACTGAGATTGAACACAATTTCAAAACTAAGAAACATTTAAGTTCACTTGGCATTTTTCCTTTCTACTTTTTAACAGCTAAAATTTTCAAACATTTCTATTGATTTTGGTAATAATAAATAATATTTACATTTAATAGAGGAATGCTGACATAGAAATAAATAAGTCTTAAAGAAGTGTGAAAATTAGAATTGTCCAAAGATCCTTTTAGGGGTTTTGTTTTGGTGTGGTTTCTGTTTTAATTGGGGTTAAGTGTTCATATTCTGTGAATTCATAGCATTAGAAAACATTTTCACTGGCATAATTGCGTGTAACTTCTTTGAAAAAGAGAAGAACAGAAAAGTGCTGCAGTAACTATACCCTCATCCCCCAGCCTCCTTCTTTCTTACTAATGACTCATGCATGTTAAGGTAATAAATTAATCTCATTCTTTACCTCCCCTCACTTATCCCCTCAAAAGTGTAGTAGATACATGTTCAAAAAGGAATTTACTTTCTTTTTGTAAGATAGATAAATTTATCCAAATTACTTTTTCCAAACACAAGAACATAATGAAATAATTTTGGGTTTGGTTGGTTTTGCTGGGGTTTGTTTGCTTGCTTGCTTACTTTAATATCTGTGGTTATCTTTTAGCTCTTTTTCTATTTCCCTCTGCAGCAGACAACTTTGTTCAAAACTCTTCAGGCTTCTTTCATTAAGCTGTAAATTTACTGCTAGAATCTATTTTATAACTTGGGCAACTGCCTGCTTTGAAATTGCGACTCCAGCATATAGGGATGTGTCATAGTGCATTTGATTTTTATTCTTCCCTAACATGAGGCCCTCTTGGCTTTTGCGGTTGGTCACCTTTTTATCAGCCCCACTAGTGAACCTTCTATTTGATTCCTACATTTAAAGTGGAGTCTTCTACAGTAAAGTGATTGATCCATCAGCACGTGTGTGACACCCTCCAGTCACATAAGCCTGTTGCACAGCAAAAAGCAGTTAGCAACTCCAAAACCAGAATGTTAAATAAAGATGTCGTTAGCACTGATGGATAAATGAAACAGTTATGGAAAGGTATCCAAGACAAGGAGGAGTAGAATACCATCCCTTTTGCAACAGTAAATACCTGGTGGAGCCTCATGGAGGGTCTCAGGGGGGCTCTGGGTGCTCCGCTTTACATTTCTGAGGACATGGGTGAGGGTGTCTTTCCTATATGTTTGGGTTCTGCATCTATCCTGGGACAGTTGGGTGAATTAGTATGAACTTCATACTGTACTTTTAGTTAAATAGAGGATTCAAAATAACTCTTAAAAATTATTTATGATGTGTTAAAAAAACCAGACTAGCCCCACTCCCTAACCTCTTGAGGATAAAAAGTTTTAGTATTTGAAACTGTCCTTAAAATACAGCATACACAGGTGCTTGCAGAGTACTGTGTATCATGAAATACCTCTAGTGTAGTCTTACAGCCATGCATTTTCGGGCCATTAAACTAGATAAATTTTATAAGGATGTTAAGAACTTCCTATTCTTCCCATTTAAAGATCCCAGTTACAGATCTTTGAAAATGTATAATCACTGCATCTACACATGCACGCACACACATATAACAATTGTAATTCAGTCCTCACAGCATGTAAGCAGTATGGAATACTTCACAGCAGACTTGCTTTCCATTTTATTTCTGTGCAGACTGCACGTGTGCTGTTGCTGTAAGGTGAACCCAAACTCTGCACACACCTGTGTCAGCAAAACAGCAAGGAGTGGCCTGGAAGTGCTGCTGAGTCTGTTACAGTTTTCAAGCATTGGATGCAGAGGTGGGGTGACACTTCTGTTCTGGAAAAAATTCTGTGTTAAATTGGCCTAGACTGAGAATGCCAAAGAAGCCTGAGAGTGACAAATGTTGGCAACACCTCCATTTTCTTTGGTGTCTGCATAGTTACCACTCTTAGGTTTTTTAATTCATCTCTCCTGGAAATGGATTAGTCCACACCCATGTAATGATCTTAATTTTTTCCAAACATGCTCCTTTTTCCTTAAAAATAAAACAAGAACCTGTCAGATGAGTCTGCCTGGGACAACTGATGGGAAGATCAAAATTGGCCCAAATAAGGAAAATACAATTCAATTTCAGCAACCAACAGCATACTTTATTTAGGAAAAAGGAGGGGGAGAAATCCTTCTTTAATGTTCTATTTCATAATATAAGTAACTTGAATTGCAGCTGGCACTCCGTGTTCCTTAGAAGTCCTTCAATCTCAGTGTGACAATGATTTTGACAGTGAGCTGTTTGACTGCATAGAAGCATTCAAAAATTCTCAAGTGCTACCTATCATTGCATTGGTGCAGTGGGGATCTTTCCTACTTTTAATATACTATCAGTACCCTGAATTAATTCGGGAAATGTTCAGACCTCAGCACACTGAATTGGCATCCAAAACACACAAAGATTTACATTTGACTTTTGGCTGTTCCTGAAAAGGTGTGTTTCAGAAACACTTTTTTTTTTTTTTGTCATGCTTCTTACATCATGCATTAAGCTCTATATCCTTATGTTCATTACAACATTGGCATACTGCCCTAAAATCCATGGGATCATATGGAACACTTACAGAAAAGTATACCATGTGCCCTCTGGATCAATTACTTTCCTGTTGATGGCATCACAAGTTGAAGCTCTTACAGGCCAGAATAGTTTTACAGGTCCATCCTGATGGATCAGTGCTGTGCTTGGAATAGCATACAAAATAAAAATCCATATGCAGAGGGAAAGGGGATACTCATAAATACATTAAATATTCATGGCGTGGGGAAGGCATGCAATGAAATGGAAGATCTTCAGAAATAGATTGTGATGAGCAAGAATAAAATGTAGAGAGAAAAGCAATAAGGACACAGTATATATGATCAGGTTTTTTAATATCTTATCTACATTTAACCTCCACATGAGAGCAGAGGACAGCACAGCAGAATACAGACTTGGCTGATGTGTAAAGACAAAGCACTCAAGTCCATTAAAAAACATCTTCACATGAATGCACTAGAAAAATCTCACAGTCCTTTAGGGTAAAAGAACATGAAGGATGGGGAAACAGATATGGAACCGAACATTGTCAATACATGTAAACTTGAGAAAGCACCACAGGTGACCCAGATGAGAAAAGTGAGGAGGGAGCAGTGTTGGGGCAGTGCCACACTGCCCTTGGCACGCTCTTTGCCACCACAGTGTCCCTGCAGGTGTGGGGTTTGTGACTCTGACACCTTACCCTAAGAGCAGGCTTGGGCTGAGGCCGAGGTGCCCAGCACCGTGGATGGCCTAGAAGAGAAAGTGTGGAGGAAGAAGTGTTGGGGCAGTGCCATACTTACCTTGGCATGCCTTTGGTGGCACCCAGGTCCCTGAAGCTCTAGACCTTGTGGCCCTTTGAACCTGAAGCCAAACCTAAAAGCACCTTTAGTCTGAGGTGCAGGGCACCATGGGTGACACAGATGAAAAACAGTGTGGAATGAGCAAGGTTGGGGCATGTCTTTTGCCACCCCAGTATCTCTGGAGCTGCAGGATTTGTTTCTCTGATCCCTATCAGTCATCACAGACCGGGGCTGAGGCCCCCAGCCAATTGGGCTTACATTTTTATGTACAAATGATTTTAATTCAAACTCAGTTCACATTGTTTTTATATATTATATTCCTTAGTTCATTGTCTTTTTATTACTAAACCCTGTTATTACTGTAACATCACTGAGAACAGAGCTTTTCATCTTGTGTTGCTTCATAGTCTTCTACAGGAAATTTCATTACCTGTACTCCTCTATATTCTCATGATGTATTAAGTAGTTTAGCATAGTAGCTGGGGTGGTTGTAGCATTAGGCCACAAGAGCTGACCAAAAGAAAAGATTTTGTTAAAAACTAATGCTGCTAACATACAACTAGTCCAAAGCAGAATGAAAAAGGCAAGGAAGGACAAACGAAACAACTCCAAGAATTGAGATAATGTCAGATGAATATCATTTACACAATAGTTAGAAGCAATTAAAAACAAACAAACAAACAAAAAAACCAACAAAAGAGACAACTAACCGACTAAGCAAGTGATGGACTTGGAAGTTGAGTGCTGGGTGGTCTGTGTGGGATTGAAGGTTAATTTTTGGTGTAGTGGTCACTGTACAGATCCACCCAGCTCAAGCTGTAACCTGAAAACTAATAAAAGACAAATTGGAAACCTTCACTTTGAAAAGTGCGTTAATCAGCAGGAACCTAGGGTCAGGCCCTGTTATTCTGGCCAGTGTAATTAATTCCATAATAGGAGTAGCTGACAAAGTACTTTCTAATACATAATATAAACTCTTAACAAGACTTCCATACTGTTGTGGCAACGTTGTTCGCATATCTACAATCTGAAACATGCTGATACCCAGCTTGAAGATACAGCATGACTTGAAAGTGGGAGAGCAGAGAGAGGCAATGATGCAGCAGGGCAGTTCCAGCCAGGCCTGTAGGAGAGCTCAGGCTGGCTAAGCTCAAACTTCTCTGTTGGTGTTTACTGAAGACTGTAACCAACAGGTGATTCAGATTGTGAAGAAGCCCAGAAGAGGGATTTGCAAATGAAAACATGTTTAGGATCTATCTTTGCATACTGGCTTGCATGGAAACCACCTTTACAGAATATTTACATTACAATAGTTAATGAAAATGAGAACCTCTGTTCTTTTTCGTATGGATATATCTGTTCAGAGTTTTTCAGAAACTAAGAGCTGTCAAGCAGGATTGATTCAAGTATTTTTGTTCTGGAAAGATGCTGTTATCCAACCTTTTATGCATTTGCATGAAATGCAGTATTTCACCAGGATGTCAGTAGTTACGCTCTATTTTACCCGTTGGACTGATAAGAAGAACATTCTTTCAAGCCATGATTTTAATTTGAGCCAGTTCATCCATGGCGGATGATTAAGGAGCCAGGAACAGTCCTAGCGAAATATCTTGCTGAGCATCTAAAAATCACCTGCAAAAGCACCTGGATTGCCAACAGCAACTCTCAAGTTGATCCTCAGCTGCTCAGCACAGTGGTCTTGCTCACATCCAGCTTTGAATTGGCAGCATTCTTTTATCTCAGGCTCTCCTGCAAAAAACAAAGAAATGCAGCTGAACCTTGCTGGCACCAGAGGAATCTCCACTTTTATTCTCATTTGGACTTAGGGAATCTTGCACTGAGTCACCTGTGTCTACATGCCACTCTTTTGCTTGTATTACACCCCAAAACTACTTCAGACTCAGGCATTATAATTTAGAGTTTATATGAGCCCTGAAAAACAGCAAAAAAGCAGTGCACATTTGTTTATTTCTCAGCTGATGAAGTGTTAGTGTTTTTTTACAATTCAAGCAAGCAGCTCTCTCTGAATGAATGCAAATAATACTTAATTTTAAATAAAACAGTATGAGGTCTTCAGAAGACCAGAGGAAAGATGCAACAGATTAAGGCAAATAAAACCTGATTCCGTGTCTCACTCCTCAAAAATAATTTATTTCCTAAACATGACAAAAAAAAAGGCATCATTTTTGACCCAAATGTCTACTGAAATGTAACTACTCTGACCATTGGCTTATATAAGATATCAAATACCTTCTATATAAACTGCTAGAAAAAGCTATTTTATTGGATTTATTACATTTTTTATTACGAGCATGTGCAAACAGGTTCAGATAAATATATCTTTGGCTATCTCAGACAGTAAAATGAGTTAGCCTGCACTAAAACTCTCATTTCTGCAATCCCGGTGGTAATCTACAGGAAGAAAAAAATCTATTCTGAAAAACACAAGTCCTGTGTCAATGAACAAATGCGGGGAATGAATAAATCAGAGCAGAGACTTAATTCTCAAAGCAGAACTCCTGATACCTCCCCTCCCGCCCCCCTCCTTTTAACCCTCCGAGGTTCAGTAACAGAAAATGGCTGAAAGTGAGAAAAACAGAGGAAAGAAAATGGTGTCGAGGTACTTGATTGGTCAGATTTTGCTGCAGAGTCCAAGTTTCTGACACAGAGGAAGGAATATTCCTAAAATGAAGCTTATCAGCAGTTAAGAGAAAACTAAGAGTCTTGCAATTTTAGGCTTCCCAAGACAAATATTTTCTCTAAGCATCTCTGAGTGGCTCCTTATTTCCTAGTTTAAATGAAGGCTGTGTCCAACTCAATCCAACCGCTTCTTAAAGGCACGGGTACTCATTTGTAGCATCGAAAAACCAAAGGGACATTATTTCCAATAATTCAATGGAACAGCAGGCTCCTCAAATTATATAAAACAAACAAATTATATAAAACTGTAGTATTAAGATATATAAAGGCGGCTTAAAGTCAGAAATAATTCAGGAAATAGAAATTTTTTGGGCAACTACAGATCTATTCACTAGGAGAGTAATAGGGTGTGTTATTGAATTATAGAGTAAGGGAGAAATCAATTTTCCGGGTAGGTTCACAAAAATCACTGAATATGACGATACAGGGAAGCGTCTCCATTTAAAAATAATTCTAAACTCGCTAAGCTATTAACCACAAATACTCCTTGGAAAACACTTCGTCTGTGGTAACTTCAACAAATCTTTTTGAGAGTCTCAGTAATGACAGAGAAAATTGATGCAAGCCAAAATCTCTAAGAATTCATATGGGATCCCCAGAACCATTAAGGATGTCATGCGTGTGGTCCTAGACAAGACACCAGCAAGGAGCACACCACTTGGAAAAGGGACTCAGAACATCCTTGCCTCCACCTTATATCAACCCCCCTCCCTTTCTGAAGATACATTTATCTCAGGAATAAATAGTAGTGCTTGAGACGGGCTGAAAATGCCCGCGGGACGTCGCTCACGACCACGAGTGATAAAGCACGGAGGAAGCTACCGACTGAGAGCCCTTCCAGGGAAGGCGGGAAAGGAGTTTTTACGCCTTCAGAAACAAAGCGAGGCCCGCACGCCCTCAAACAAAAAACAAAACAAAAAAAAAGGTTTGGAAAGCGAAACAATATTGCTGTCGGGAGAATAAACCAATAAACTGTAAAACTGTGACCTTAAATGAGGAACATAAAACACAGCACAGCATTTACAACGCACAGGAGGCATTTACAGTGCATTATTTTCAAATCATGAGAGCGAAATTCTGTGAAAATTTCTTCCTTTACGAATTCAAGCAGCTTGAAGCAAATGATTTTAAGACACGGCCAAAGAAATAAAAACCACTTACCTTCTAAATGGGTATCTTCCCTTTCAGGATAGGAATTATTACACTTTCATTAAATACCAGAAAACTAAGGGGAAAAACACGTAGAAAACAGTTTTTCACAGTAAACGAAAACTTGTCTTAGCAAAGGCATTTCATAGGAAAAGCACTATACTGTTTTGTTGAAGTCAGGATACTATTACTTCGAAACACAATTTACAGTCTGTTTGGCACTTACTTGAGATGCGAGATCTTGGCAACAGTTCAGCCCCCCGAAAAACATCACTTCCTACGCATGATTAGAAATTAACAGCTCTTTATAGTGATATTGTGGTGGCCCTTAAAAGAGCCTTTGGGTTTTTGATGGTCTGAATTCTCCGTTTGCCAACAGGCTTAGGCGCGCTCGCCGCGGATGCGGCGGGCCAGCTGGATGTCCTTGGGCATGATGGTGACGCGCTTGGCGTGGATGGCGCACAGGTTGGTGTCCTCGAAGAGCCCCACCAGGTAAGCCTCGCTGGCCTCCTGCAGAGCCATGACGGCCGAGCTCTGGAAGCGCAGGTCCGTCTTGAAATCCTGCGCGATCTCGCGCACCAGGCGCTGGAAGGGCAGCTTGCGGATCAGCAGCTCCGTGGACTTCTGGTAGCGCCGGATCTCGCGCAGCGCCACCGTGCCGGGCCGGTAGCGGTGCGGCTTCTTGACGCCGCCCGTGGCCGGCGCGCTCTTGCGNCACCGCACCTCCCTCCATGGGAGCAGCCTCGCTCCCTCTTCTCTTATCTCTCAGCTCCGCCCTGCCGAGCGGGGCTGGCAACGGCCTGGAGCGCTCCGCAGCCGTAGCCCGCCAGCAGACGCGGAGTTTTTACTCTGGCCCCGCAGCAGTTTTTTCGCCGCCTCTGCCCGGGACAGCCAGGATTTAACCCCATTATAAAGGGGTTTTCTTAAATACAGCCTCCCTGCGCATTCCGAGCAATCTGAGGTTCGTTAAAGCGCTCACCTTCCCTTTTTTTCCCCCCCTAGTGTCTCTTATATTTACTTGTAATTCCCTATTACGTTGTTACTTAGGGATTTCTTGATTGTGCCGCGGTTCTACTCCGTCGGAGACATAAAGTACACCGCTTCCTCAAGAAATCTCTTAAGACCGATAAAATTATGCTGTTCTTTGTACCATTATGCATCTGCTGTGCTTGCCGGTATAGGTTTCATTAAACATCGTATTTCAATTACCACAGACTAATCCTTAGTTTCCCGGGTAAACAAGCTCCTTTGGCTTTTGGCCAAGTCAGCTCAGCATGACTGAGGACAAACTGTCACTGTAAATGACTAGAAAATATAAGTACTCTAAAATGAGAGAAGAAAACTTGAATAGCTTTAAAACTCATTCGGAGCTTAACATGCTTTTCATAGACCTACGGGACCAACTGTCAGAATAGCACACAGACAAGACGACCCAAATCTTTCCCGGTACTTAAACAGGATAAACATTTTCCCCTAATCTTCTAGCAGCATGTTCTAATCCGGGAACTAAACAGTGCTAAATATAAACACCACTTACCGAAAAAAACCCCAGCGTGATTGACTCTTTTATTGAATATATGGGTGGCTCTTAAAAGAGCCTTTGGGTTGAGAATGTCCGAGACGCTCTACTTGGAGCTGGTGTACTTGGTGACAGCCTTGGTGCCCTCGGACACGGCGTGCTTGGCCAGCTCGCCGGGCAGCAGCAGCCGCACGGCCGTCTGGATCTCCCGCGACGTGATGGTCGAGCGCTTGTTGTAGTGCGCCAGGCGCGACGCCTCGCCGGCGATGCGCTCGAAGATGTCGTTGACGAACGAGTTCATGATGCCCATGGCCTTGGACGAGATGCCCGTGTCGGGGTGCACCTGCTTCAGCACCTTGTACACGTAGATCGAGTAGCTCTCTTTCCTGGTCTTTCTACGCTTTTTGTCACCCTTCTTTTGAGTCTTGGTAACAGCTTTCTTAGAGCCCTTCTTGGGAGCGGGAGCGGATTTGGCTGGTTCCGGCATTTTATAAATCTGTCAATACCTGGCTACCGCAGGAACGACGTAAATACGAAAGCGGCGCCCCCCCGTATTTATAGGGACGGTATGCAAATGAGATGACTCAACACTATCCTTGCCTATTGGACAATCCGTGTTCGTGACGTCAAAGCATCAGCCATCTTCCATTGGTTCATTTTTGTTATCTGCATTTCCATTGGGTAAATTCTCAATCCTCGTCTCCACCAATCAGAAGTCCAAGCGAGCCTCAGAAGGAAGGTATAAAAAGGCAGAGTTGTAGGTCTTGGCGCATTTTTCTTTTTTCAAGGCGTTTTACTGACTTTTGCGTAGCTATTAAACGTCCTTGGCTTTATTTTTGAGCTCTCGGAGAGATGTCCGGTCGCGGGAAGCAGGGCGGGAAGGCGCGCGCCAAGGCCAAGTCGCGCTCGTCGCGGGCCGGGCTGCAGTTCCCCGTGGGCCGCGTGCACCGGCTGCTGCGCAAGGGCAACTACGCGGAGCGCGTGGGCGCCGGCGCCCCGGTGTACCTGGCGGCCGTGCTGGAGTACCTGACGGCCGAGATCCTGGAGCTGGCGGGCAACGCGGCCCGCGACAACAAGAAGACGCGCATCATCCCCCGCCACCTGCAGCTGGCCATCCGCAACGACGAGGAGCTCAACAAGCTGCTGGGCAAGGTGACGATCGCGCAGGGCGGCGTGCTGCCCAACATCCAGGCCGTGCTGCTGCCCAAGAAGACCGACAGCCATAAGGCTAAAGCCAAGTAAAACTCATTTGACTAACAACCCAAAGGCTCTTTTCAGAGCCACCCACATCTTCCTAGGAAGAGCAGAAACGCTTCACCCTAAATATACATGCTGTTTAATACTTGTAAACTTGAAATGTTGAGGGGGGTTTTCGTTACGTATCTTTAGATTCTATTTTGCTAATCTGTAGTTCCCTGCCTTCATCTCAGAAGTCAATGTGCTTATGTAAGTGTGCGTCAGTTTCCCTTTTTGTGAACAAATCAATAAAAGGTAGCGGCTGCGACTGATAAAATCGGTCACCGCAGTATGGTTTAAAAAGAGATGTGAACTCTGAAGGGCGCGCTCGGTGCCTGCCTCCCGGTGGGTTCCGTGGGGGTGAAGCGCCGTTCACCCTGGGAAGGAAGGACGGGGCGGGTTCGGGGCCGCCGCCGGCCAATCGGGCTGGAGCGCGCGGCGTTCAACCCGCGGAGGGATTGGGGCCTCTGCTTCCTGTGAGCCGCGGCTGTCCCGGTGTTGCAGGTGGAAGAGGGATTCGAGTGCCTTGTGCGTAGCGGTTGTTGTGATTTTCTGCTTTCCGTGGTTCTCTTTTTTCTTGTTCGCAACATAAAACTTTCAAGCAATAGTAAGTAAACCGTAAGTACTTCCCTGGGATGCAGTCCAGAAGGGTTTCCAAAGGTTTAATTCCGAATTAAATGATGAGTGATGGTGATGACAGTTGCAAAATTGGCTCGAGCGTGAGTTCATGTAGAAGCACTATGGAAAGTCACATACGCGGGGAAGGGAGTCATGATGTACTAGTTTGGACATGAACTGATGTTTTCATTCTTTCTCCCTCATCCTGATATCACGAGTGGTGTTTAAAAGTGCCCTTGGCATTTTTTTGCAAAAGTTTCCTTTACTTATACAGTATGGTCTCCTGGGTACTGCTGCCTTTGGCTTCGCTGAGCTCTTCGGTACCACTTTTTTGGACTTTGTAGCCTTTGTTGCCTTTTTTGGGGCCTTGGTCGCTACGACTGCCTGGGCCTCCTTGACTGGGGGAGCCCCTTGCGCCCCGAGAAAGGGGGCACAGCCTTGGTGATGTGAAGGTTGTGGACTTTGCAGCCGCCAGCCATTGCATCCCTCTTCTTGGGGTGTAAGGGGCTTATAAATCAAGACAATACGCGAGGGATCGGTATTTACAGGGAGGAGCTTCTCCGCCATTGGTGCCTCGAGGTGGCCGCACTGCTGGGAGACGGCGACAGCTCCTCTCTCCTCTCTTTCCTCTGAACAGGTTAATTTCTGGGTTTGTTTGCCTTTTTGTTCCCGCACTGTAAAGATCACCGCGTTCCCTCCTTTGTTAGAACAGACGTAGATAAAAGGGACTTCAGCTTGTTTTTGTTTCAGTGATATTTTACGCAGAAGAAAAAACTACCCGAAGGGAAGGCAGGAATGCAACGCCGGGAGCCTCCGAATGAGGCTGCCGAAGGGCTGGGGAGGGCGTTTTCTTTGTTCTTTAAAATCGTCCCTTGAGAACTAAGGCGAGGAAAGTTCTGCTGGGTTTTTTTGTTTGGGTTTTTATTCTTTTTTTTCTTTTCAGTATTCTGCCTCAGGACGCAGAGGAGTGAGTCACTGGGGCGTTGTGTTAATGAAAAATGTTTTTCAAGCAGAGGGAGATAACGTGGGAGTGCCCGGCTGAAGTCTTGTTTGGAAACAAGATGAGAATCGCGGGTCTGTTTCTAAGCGATATATGATTCTTAAACAATATTCAATTTTTTTTGTCCGGTTTGTTGTGGGGTGTTTGTTCGGTTTATTTTTCCTTGTTTGTTTGTTATTTTGGCTTTCCTTTTCCTTTTCTTTCCCGAAATAGGCTGAGGACTATTTTTTTTTTTTGGTCCCTGTTCTGCTGAAAGAAATTGCATTAGGTATTAATCATCTACCATTCAGAGCTGGACTTTGAAACAGCAGTAACTGCAGGACTTTATTAGTAACCATTCTGAATTTTGAGGTTAGAATTAAGTTTAGAACATTTCAGGAATTGTTAGTTTAATAATCTCAATTTTGCTGTATTTTGCATATTTGGCAAAATAGCCTTCTATTGGTGTATATTTAGGAAAGAACGGAGAGATTACGTGGGTCTGAAGAAGGGAATTGATTTGTACAAGGTTCTGATTGGGCCATTTGAAAATCCTGAAACAGAGGCCTCCCGGGTTTCATTTTTGCCCTTGAAAACACGATGTGAGGAGGGCGCATTTCTTTTCAAGAGTAATGTTCATACTTCCTTCTCAGGCACTTCAGTATATATGTTCTGCTTCTCTTGGAAACTGGTTGTTTTGGTTTTGTTGTTTTTTTTTCTTTTTATCCCTCCCCCGCCCCCCCTCTCCGCTGATGTTTGAAAAAACATTTGAAAACACAAGTATTTTAACAGTTTTCCAAGAAGATATGGGTAGATTGCAATCTATCGTAAGGCATTTGTTTTGTTTTTCTATTATGTTCCTCATTAGAAACTCATTAAGCTCGGTACTGTAATTCATTAAGTTCACCATTTCATTCTCTGCCTTTCTAGCCATGTTTCCTCCTTAAGACAGCTCATGTAATGAGCTCAGTTTCCTTATATAGAGATTTTAAAATATTGTTGCATTCTCTATGCCACCAACAGAGTTTTCATGATGGGTTTAAGTATATTTTTGTTAGTACAGGAGAATTGATGGGTTCTGTACGCTAAATCCTCCTTTTCTTCAGCTAAATTATGCCTGGAGTGTTTTCCTACAATTACTGCATATCCGTGATTCTCCTGACCAGTCACTCACAATTAATGTAGAAAGGCAATACGTTCTTCTACCTTGGGTAACTGTTCTTGTTGTAAAAGAACACATTCTCTGTCTGCATACCACAGTTAAACAAAAGGTTTTTATATATTGAAATAGAAGGGAGAAATGTATTATATGACCTGTTTGAGTATGTGACAAAGGAGAGTTGAAAGTGGGTTTTTTTGAAAAGCACAGTATTTTATTTCATTGTAGATGTGGAATTTCCCTTCCCAAATTTAGTTTCAGCTATTCAGCCAACCTAAATTCCCAAAAAGGAGGAAGGCCTTAGATTTAAGAACAGTGCATCACAAATGATTTTGGTCATGAAATAAACATTTAGTATCATATAACCCTAATTTACTTTTGAACTTTACGTTCACACACAATATATCCTTATGCTTTAAATACTAACCATAACACAGGTAGTGCAGTCTCTCAGATTGCCTGCTCCCAAGTAAATGTTACTTAACCTGTGGTTACTTAATAGCTTTTTGTTTTTCCATAAAGCAGGGATAATACGCAAGACAATAGTAAAAAAACACCAAAACCAAACTATGCTCAGTTGCAGAAACATTTCGAAGTACACTGAGAAACAAGTTTTTAAAAAATGAGATAGTAAAAGAATATTCACTATTAAATTTTTTCTTGGTGACAATAGAGTGCCGAAACAAGTCCCTGGATATTAATTTCCTTCAAAAAAATCTTATTCACATTGTTTTGGTTTGTTTTTTGCTGGTTTGGTTTTGAGGTTTTTTGTTTGGGTTTTTTTGTTTGTTTTATAAAAAAGACTATGCTTGTTTTTTCTCTAGTGACCTGATTGAGGACAGGTTAGAAATGCTGTTCCAACTCCCTTGGTAGTAAGCAGTCTTCCAAAGTCTTAGAGCAAGATGTCATTTTAATTTTTTTGTTGTTCTGTGAGAATTTGCTTTAGGCTAGAAAATTTATCAATAATATAGGCAAGCTAGTGTATTTATGAACAAAAGACCAACAAAAGTGAATGGAATTAATTACTTGATATCAATGCTATCCCCACGATGCTCCAGACTCATCCTTCTAAAACTTCTAAGAACATTTGCATTACAGAGTCTATGCAAAGGTTAGGCTTTTATAATTCTTTTATTAAATTACTCTCAAATTCCTTCACTCAAATTTTTAGTTTCTTTAGCATCTTTCTGCAACCTTACATAGCATACCAAAATAAAATAAAGTAGAAACATCTTACAAATCTGGCGTTATTCTATAAAAATAATTTTAATAATAGCATTATAATTTACTTTTCTTAAACACTTAAACCCAGATCTGCTTAGACACCGAAAGAACTTTTTAAAGAATAAGTTCCTGTTTATTTCTCTCAAATACATAGTACAAGATCAGTTTAGACTTTGATAAACATGTAAGAAATTCGCTTGTCTCCATTCACGCAATTTTGACGGCATTGATGCTGACGCTCAGGAAGTTTGTATGAAAGTGGAAGCCAATTGCAGCTTCTACAGCTGTAGAAACGCAGCAGAAAACTGCATTTGTTTGCAGGTCACAATAAATGCTTTGAGCGTATCTGGCATCAACAGAAAAGCAGATTGTCGTGAACCGTAGCTAAACCCTTGTGCGTCTTTCCCTCTGCATCTTCTGACATCCCTCTCGTGGCGCAGCTGAGCGAAGGGGAGGCCCCATCGGTTTGGAGCATCCCCCCAACACCGTAAACCGGTTCGACTCGGGAGCTCGGCGGGGAGCGGAGGCCGCAGGCACCACCCGCCTGGGCTGCAGCAATTTCCAGCCAATCCTGCCCGGGAAGCAGCTTCCCTCCCTCCCTCCCTCCCTCCTCCACCTTCTCCCCACTCCCTTCCCCTCTGTCTCCCTGTGTTTACCTTCCCTACCACCGCTTCCCGTCTTCCCACCACCCGCCCCCCCGAGTCATTTTCCTTTCCTTAATCCGCAGTCAAGGAAGATGGATCTGCTGGACGACACCACAATGGATGATGAGCATCTCGCTCTGACTGCTGTTAAAACCAGCCTGCGTTTTGAATGCTTCCAGTGCTCCTTTTATTGACTGCTGGTTCATGGTTTTTGACTGCCGTTTATTTATACCGTGGCTGCTGCCCAGGTTAAGGGGGGAAAAAACCAAAAACCAAACAAAAACAAGTGAAACCCTAAACAACCCACCACAAAACCGAAGCAACTGAAGGAGCAGTTAAGATGTTCCAGCTTGCTCTGTTAGAAAACGTTATTTTAATTCTGCAGGCTTCACCGCTGAGAGCAAAGGACCATCCTACATGATAAAATACTTCTGTCAGGAGCCCATGATCATGACATCCTTCCCCTCCCCTTGTCTATTCTGTCCTAGAAAACTTGATGCATGGCTGCATGGTGCAGAAACAACCCTGCCGTAGTAAGGAGGCTGATGCAAACAAACCTTTTTTCCTCTCCAGGAGGCATCTCTGTGATTCACATCTTTGAGAGGTTGATTGTTTCAGGCCTCTGCACTCTGCATACAAATGATACCGCTTTTCTCATGTAGGGAGGGCTTTTCAAAAAGAAAACAAGTCCTCTTCCTGTAGATGCTACCGGTTTTTCCTGTCATGGAATTCCTCTATGGCCTTCACAAGTAGTTTCTGAGAGAACCATGAAAATACCGGCACAATAGCAGGATTCTAGCAACTTGGAAGCCCAGGAAAAAACCCTGTAGTTAAGGCCTCAAACAGGAGCTTTTTGGAGGGTAAGTTTTTTGTTCGTTGGTTTGGTTTTGTGTTTTGGCGGGGGCGGGGGAGAGGGTAGGGCTTGTTTTTTGTGTGTTTTGGGGGAGGGGATTTCTTTGGTTGTTTTTTTCACCTTATGGAAGAAACAAACTTGGTCCTCAGGACAAGCATGTAATTAAATGGATCAGGTTATGAACTATTTACCACCAATGTTAGGAATTGCTTATGCTTGTGAAAGCAGCTGTATAGTCCAGAATTGATTTCTGTGAGGAGAGAGATTGCACCAATTTCTTCTTTCCACACATCATCCTTCTCTCTTTGATTTGAAAAAAGCCTGTAGAGTAAGGATCCATTTACTTAGGGAAACTGCCTATGAAATTTAGACAGCATTTCTGGTTTCAGTAACCTTTTGGTTGTAACTAATTTTATGATGAGCTTAGACTTCACTAAGGTTGATAGATTTAACCACTGACCTCCTAGGTAGTAAAGATAAGCAAGAACATCTTCAGTCAGTAGTGATCATTGGTCTGAAGGTGTCCTAGTAGGCTTTGTAGAGAAGCTATTTTAAGCCTTAAATCACCTTTATCACTTTTCCCAGATTTTCTTTATCTCTTGCAATAGTTTATTTACTTAGAGGCCAGAAATGTGCACACTATGCTGGGTGGAAATATTTCACACAATGCTACGACGGTACAAGGATACAAAATCCTGTTTTACTCTCTGTTTCTCTTCCTGTGATTCTAGACATACAAGTAACTTTCATTGTAGTGCTTCTGAACACTGAACATGTTTGTTTTATTTATTTGTGGTTTTCAAATGTGGGAAGATTTTTTAATTATTTTTTATTATTAGGATCACGCTGGAAGGTGCAGTAAAGGTAGAAAATGGTGGTGAGAGAGTTCTGAAGAGTGAGTTAGGAATCAGGCACAAGGGGAGGACAGGCAGTGAAATTGAAAACTATGGTTGGAGAGAAGGAAATAAATGAAAATTCTGAAGTCTATTGTTACTTAATGACACCCAAAACACCTAAAGATAGAAAGCCCAAGATGTTTTTGCATGGCAAAAGCCCAAGATGTTTATGCATGGCATATCAGGAAAACTAAGATTTATTTTGTTCCTCACCAAAAGGATGGTTGGATTTTCCATCTTGTTATAAATGAATCGATTAATTCATGCTCAGATATGAAATATCATACTGTTAAATTGTGTCTTGGATCCTGGTGGGGGGGGTGTTCTTGGGCTCAGCCGAATGCAATTCCGGGAATCATGTATTTTTTTCACCAAAGGGACATTTACATCTTAAAACTGCAGACTGGCCCTGAACAGGGTGTAGTCTCTGCCCGCTCAGCTTTTGCATTCGAATAGAGTATGAGTCCGGGCTGAACACAATGCCGTGCTCACCGGACGACATTTACATCCGAAAGGGACGGCATCTGTCCAAAAGTAAGAAATTCACTTCTACCAGGAAAGGATCTGAATTACGCTGAAATATCATACAGCACCACCTGAACATATACATCTCTAAAGAAGAGTTCTCAGCATCCATATCGGCGAGAACTCCTCCCAGGCCAAGTGCTAACGAGCAATCAGAACTCAGATGTGTGAGAACTCCTCCCTGGCCGGGTGATAACGAGCAGATCGGAACCGAGATATGGAACATCGAGAGACATCTGATAACACTCCCTGGTGATGAAAAAACTAATCAAGGACAGGATGAGCTTTTGTCCACTTCAGTTCCTAGAATAGAATCCTTTTATGAACATGTTGAATAGAGGTTTACTTTCCAAAACTCCGAACTTTGCGCGAAACATAGTATATAAGCCCGCTGCAAAAAGCAGCAGTTGTGAACAAGGGAGGTTTTGGCGCGATAGAGGTCAAAACCTGCGTTCACCCAGTTCCAACCCCGGGCTTGGTACTGTGACTTTTCGATCGTGGCATCGCGTTTCCGATATTTCGGCCATTCAATAAATTTATGTTATTTTATATTATCGAATTTGGCTATCATATTTATTTCACATCTGATCACCCATTATGATCCAGGAGTCCAAGTCCACATGTCTATAGGCAATGAAGTTCCTGTTAGTTGCTAATCCTGTGTGTGTGTGTGTAGATTGCTAATTGCTGAAGGACCTTGTAGCCAGGAGAAGTTCATACAGACTAGAAGCAACATGGGATATTGTTAATAAGATCAATATTTAATTACTATACATACATAGAAAAATGAAAGAGTGAAAAAAAGTTATTACCTTGTAAATGACTTGGTAACTTTCTTTCTCATGTATGGTGCTGTTTTGGGTTTTTTGTTTATTTATTTTCAGCCTAAGTTGTCTCTTGTCTGTCTGTGTCAGTTTGGGGATAACCAGCAAGAGCTACTGAGGGTTTCTGCATAAACACATCAATGCTTGAAAAGGGAACACTTTTAAGCATCAGTAGGTGTTATGATCCAATTATTACTATTATTAAGGTTCTTTAGAAACTCCTCTGCCCAAACTAAGGTGCAAACAAGACCATGTGCCAGTGACAATAATATGGGTTTTATTGATGGTAGATATGAGAGAGAGAGAGAGAGAGA
>VXAZ01006411.1:0-22218 GCA_013399875.1 Gymnorhina tibicen
GTTCACGTGTACGTTAAAAATTCAGCATTTATGAATGTGTACATTTAAAAATTCTGCGTTTTATTAATGTGTGCATTAAAAATTCTGCATTTTACCAATGTGTACATGAAAAAAATCTGCATTTCATTAATGTGCACGTGAAAAATTCTGCATTTATAAATGTGGACATGAAAAAATCTGCATTTTATTCACACGTACATTAAAACTTCTGTATTTTAATAATGTGCACATTAAAAAAATCTGCATTTATAAATGTGTCCATTTAAAAATCTGCCTTTTATCAATGTGTGCATGAAAAATGAGGCATTTATCAATGTGTACATTAAAAAATTCTGCATTTTATTAACGTGTACATTAAAAATCTGCATTTTATTGATGTGTGCATTTAAAAATTTGCATTTTGTTCACGTGTACGTTAAAAATTCAGCATTTATGAATGTGTACATTTAAAAATTCTGCGTTTTATTAATGTGTGCATTAAAAATTCTGCATTTTACCAATGTGTACATGAAAAAAATCTGCATTTCATTAATGTGCACGTGAAAAATTCTGCATTTATAAATGTGGACATGAAAAAATCTGCATTTTATTCACACGTACATTAAAACTTCTGTATTTTAATAATGTGCACATTAAAAAAATCTGCATTTATAAATGTGTAATTTAAAAATCTGCATTTTATCAATGTGTGCATGAAAAATTATGCATTTATACATGTGTACATTAAAAATTTCTGCATTAATGTGTGCATTAAAAATGCATTTTATTGACGTGCACATTTAAAAATTTGCATTTTATTAACGTGTACATTAAAAATTCTGCATTTATCAATGTGCACATTTAAAAATCTGCATTTTATTAATGTGTGCATGAAAAATGATGCACATATAAATGTGGACATTTAAAAAATCCTGCATTTTATTAATGTGCACGTGAAAAATTCTGCATTTTACTACTGTGTACGTTAAAAATCTGCATTTTATTCACATGTACATTAAAAATTCTGTTTTAATAATGTGTACATGAAAAATTCTCCATTTTATCAATGTGCACATTAAAAAAATCTGCATTTATAAACGTGTACATTAAAAAATCTGCATTTTATTAACGTGCACATTAAAATTCTGCATTTTATTGACGCACACATTAAAAAATCTGCATTTTATTGACGTGTGCATTTTAAAATCTGCATTTTGTTAACGTGTACATTAAAAATTCTGCATTTTACTAACGCACACATTAAAAAAATCTGCATTTTATTGACGTGTGCATNTAACATGCACATTAAAAATTCTGCGTTTTATTAACGCACACATTAAAAAAATCTGCATTTTATTGACGTGTGCATTTAAAAATTTGCATTTTATTAACGTGCACATTAAAAAAACCTGCATTTATAAACGTGTCATTTAAAAATCTGCATTTTATCAGTGTACATTAAAAAGCATGGATTTATAAATGTGTACATTAAAAAATTCTGCATTTTGTTAACATGCACATTAAAAATTCTGCATTTTATTAACGTGTACATTTAAAAAATCTGCATTTTATTAACGTGCACATTAAAATTCTGCATTTTATTAACGTGTACATTTAAAAAATCTGCATTTTATTAACGTGCACATTAAAATTCTGCATTTTATTAACGTGTACATTTAAAAAATCTGCATTTTATTAACGTGCACATTAAAAAAATCTGCATTTTATTAACATGCACATTAAAATTCTGCATTTTATTAACATGTACATTTAAAAAATCTGCATTTTATTAACATGCACATTAAAATTCTGCATTTTATTAACGCGCACATTAAAAAATTCTGCATTTTATTAATGTGCACATTTAAAAATCTGCATTTTGTTAACATGCACATTAACAATTCAGCAATTTATTAATATGCACATTAAAAATTCCAAATTTTATTAATATTTAAATTAACTCTAAAGCTCCATTCTGTATCAAATCTCGGATTTGTAAGAGGAACTCATCTACAGGCAGGGAGAACTTTAACCGAGAGTGCCTCAACCACGGAATTAACTGAAATATAAAATCCATTTCTGCCAGCTGGGATGGATTTTAACGCTGACACCGATCAAAAAGCGACTCAGAACGGGGCACACTCTAAAAATTGTTATTAAATAATTCAAAGAAAGAATGATTTAAGAAGAGGGAGCAAAACCACCGAGCCTGAAGGATGAGGCTGCAGAATATTCCCTTTCCTAAAACACCAGGAAGCTCTTCCTGAGCCGAGACCAAGCAGAAACGAAGCTCACTTACTGCTAAATCTTCATTTCCCTGCTTCTTCAATATAATGGTGGGGTCATCTGTGGGGAGGAGAGAAGTCGTGGTGATTGGTGGAAATAATAAAATATTTCATCTCATTTACAGTTTGTAACTGTGAAATCACGGGGATTATTGTAAAGATCCTTTCTCCAACACCGCCAGAGCAGCTCCAAAACTGCAGCACTTCCCTGTTCCAAACCGAGCAGGAAATGGGAATTTTGCCCGGAAGCGTTGGATCCCTTTGCCTACTCACCCATTTTATCAAAGAATTCATCTAGAGCTTGATGGAGGCACGGGAAATGCTCTCTGTTTTCTTCTAAAAGCCATATAAAACATCGGGTTTTCTCTAGGGGGGGTTTGAGGAAATAATCCCAAATCTCTCGCTTTTCGCCGTGAGCCGCCACAAAACCAAATTTACTGCCATACTTCTGGTTCCACAGGGGGGTTAAAATAGAAAGGTCAAGCTCTTGCAGGACTGGGCCATACTGAAGGAGAAAGTTTTTCGTGGCTGTCAGACCTGAAAGAGACGGAAAAATCCCAATATTTCATTCAATTTTAAAGCTTTAATGCTGAAAATGTGATCTTGCTCTTCAAAAGGGGAAGGGTTTGGTCTGGAGATGAAATATTCAGGTGATGTCCAAGCTTTTGTACCTTGGAAATGCAAGCAAAAAACGCCAAAGTGGGGTTGGTACAAATTCTGCTCTCACCAATTGTTATTTGTGTAACAATAATATTTGTATATATGAATTCTAGGAAGGATATGGATGGGACAGAGCGGAATGAAGAACCCCAAACCCCAACCTTCCTCCAAGTAATAAATCCAAACCCCAAATCCCACCTTCCTCCAAGTAATAAATCCAAACCCCAAATCCCAACCTTCCTCCAAGTAATCAATCCCAGCAGGAAACCGCAGAGCACCAACACAAAATTCTTTCCGAGTTTAACGGCAAAACCCCACCATTATTTAAAAACCAGATTAATTTCCAAATCTCGGCGTTGAAGCCCATCCTGGAATTTGAAGGCAATTAAAAAAACCAAAATCTGTTCAATTTTCCTGCATGGCCTAAGCCCTGCAGAGCTCCCAGGTGACCCAGGCTGGATTTCCCTCTCCGGAATCAGGGGAAGGGACAAGAGGAGGAGTTTGATTTTTGCCGCTTGAAAGGAAGGGAAGCGGGAAGAGGGGAATTTCTCCTCCCCCAGGAACCCACCCAGGTTATCCAGGTGCTTCAGCCACTTGTGCACTTTGGGATCCACCTCTCCCAGGCGGCTGAGCACGTGCAGGAACGCCCTGGTGCGGGTCCTGCTCTTCTCCCGCACCAAGGAGCCCAGGAGCCGCTCCAGCACGTCCCGGGAGGAGCCGTTCCCCCCGGGACAGGGGCTGGAATCCTCCTCCCCGAGCACCCCCCAGAGCAGTAACTCCTTCAGTAACTCAGCAGCGTCGGGGACAGCAGCTCGGATGCGCTCTCGGTTCCGGCTCAGGTGCTGCAGGACCTGGTCCCCAGCGTATAAATCCTGGCCGTGACCTGGGAAAGGAAAAACACGGAATTAAAGACACCACAGAATGAGATTTCACGTCCCTGCCACCGTTAAAACCAACTTTAAAGCACAGATAACTTGGGTTAAGCAGTGTTTTTAACGACTTGCTCTATCACAGCGCTGAAAAAGACAGGATTTCAATAATTACAGGTGTTTCTCCCATCCATCCTGAGCGTTATGAGTGTGAGCCAACATGGATTTAAATTTCTGTTTGAAGGAACAAACACCCTGCCCGGATTTTAGGGTGAGCGGCCACAGTGACCTGCAGTGGCTCCAAGGATCACAGCTGAAGATGAGCCAGAGGAAAGGAGAGAGCCAAGATTTAGAACAGAACAAACAGGAAATGAATGAAGGTGATTTTACAAATCCACAGGGAAGCCAGAATCTCCCAAATTATCAGGATATGCCATTGAACAGGGATCCAGAGAACCCCCGAGTGTGACATGTATGGGATGAAAAAAAATACACCCTGAGTATTCAACAGGGAATCCTCCTAGGAAATTACAAATTAATTATATCCCAAGATGCTAACACAGACAAAAAAAAAAATCGCTTTTCCAACATCCCCCCTTCTCCTCTGCCCCGAGGAGCTGCAGGGGAAGTTCACAGCTCTGGAATGTGGAGCAGCCCAACATCCAGCAAGGCAAAAGCTGAAGCTTTAAGTGCCCACAAAGTCCCAGACTGCCATATTTTTATTTCCCCCAGTCATCTGAAATGCCCTTGCCAAGTCCCTGCAGGTAGGGGATCACTCTGCCTTTAGCTGAGATGCAGCTCCCAGGTATTTTTTGTTCTAGCAGTGTCCCAATGTGCTTTTCCTGAAATCCCTTTTAAACAGGTTCACTTGGAATTGGAGCCTTTCCCCTCTCCAGGCTGGTCCTGCATGAACCAGCCAAGGAAAAATCAAGGTTTTCTTCAAGGAATTAAACCACCCAGTTGTTTGCACAATGAAACCAGAAGTGAAACAAAAGCTGTCTTAAGGAAAAAATGCAGATTTTTTCGAGGGAGGTTATGTTCAGGATCAGGGTTCTGCTAGGATTTAACTTGGGATATTCAGGATGCTGAGTCCATTGCTCTGTGCTAACTCAGGATCACGGACTCCCGGGATCCCAGAGGTTGGAAAAGCCCTCCAGGATCCTCAAATCCAACCTTTGATGCCCACCTTGTCCCCAGCCCAGAGCTCCGAGTGCCACGTCCTTCCTTGGACACCTCCAGGGCTGGGGACTCCAAACCTCCCATTCCTGACCACTCTTTCCACGGGAAAACGAGAACAACCCACATTTCCACATACCCCTGTGCTGACTGTCCTGGGATTGTTCATTTCCCTCCTGGTTTTCCTCAGTTTTCTTCCTGGCAGAATTCCTGGCCTCTTCTCGCGCTCGTTTTCGCCGCAGTTTTTTTTCTTGCTTCATTTTTATCTTCCTAAGGCTGAAAAAAGCCAATTCAGCAGCGAGCCAGACATTAACTGAGATGGAAAAAACACACTGAGAAGCGCAAATAGAATAAAAGTGGTCTTCATTTAGAACCAGAGACCACAAAACTTCGTAAAAATGTCATTGCCCTCAGGACCTAACAACTTTTACTCCCATTAAAGATGTCTAAATTAGGACTGGCTTCCATACTATCTTTTATTCTTAATTATAATGTAATTATAACTTAATTATACATCATAATTATAATTTTGAACCAAAATTTAACGGTTTGCTCCCTTGGTTTTTAAAAACCTGTTTTGTTTGTCCCCTCAGCCTGACTCCTCGTTATTTAAAGGTCGCTTGACCAAAAAAGTTGCAACCTCAGTTATGTGAAAGGTCTGGGTATCAACAAGTGCAGCATTAAACATGTTTTTATTTACACTTTCTAAACACTCACACCAAACACGTTCCGTGGAACAATTTAAATGCTTTTGTAATTGGATCATAATGGGGTTTTACCAGATTTTTTTGGTTTCTCAGGCAAAGGGCAAGGGTAACTTTCCCAAATATTCATAAAAATGCACCCAAGTCCCTCCTGCTCTGCTCTGAAATCGATTCAAACAGTGCAGCTCTTACCTTGAACATTTCTGTTTAATACAGGCCCTTGGTGGTTCCTTGGGTTTTGGGATTTTTTGTTCAAACTACCAAAAACAAGGGATGAGACAGGAATTAAAGCTGGGTTGTGACACAACAAACCCGACAAGCATTTCTGCTTCTCTCAGCTCAATACTGCTCTGGGGAGAATTGATATTAATTATCCATCTTCCCGTGGCTCTGGGGAGTTATTCCTGAAGGATTCTTGAACTCCAGTCCCCATCCATGAGAATCTGACCAACACCACAAGGCAACTCCTGCTCCACTGGAACAGGAAATTAATATTCCTAAATAATCCTCAAATTCTGTAATTAAGGCAGCACCATTTTTTTTGCAGTTACATCCCCATCTTCACTTTATCCCTTTATCCCCTTAATATTCTAATTCTTTTCATATAAAAGATGACCATACTTACTTCACATTTTACCAGCCCAGAAGAACTGAAAATAACTATTTTGGAAATAAGGCCTTTACAATCAGGAGTAAAACACATTTCCTTAAGAAAATCCTGCGGGAGAAAAGGACACACACAACAAAGGAATTTAAATACACACACAATTCAGGTGCTTGCACAAATTAATTTCTTAATTTGAGGTGACCAAGGCAATTAAAGGAAGCACAATCCTAAGCTCTTCCTGGATGCTGACTGAGAGCTGAATTGGGAAGGGCTGAACATCAAAAGTCATGGAAAATCTGTGACATCTTTTATTCCCAAAGCTCCCTCCTCCAGCTTCACACCCAAGAGCCAACTTCCAGCACACTTTTAGGAGCTCCCACAGTGCCTGATTTCTCTTCATTTTATCCTGAATTTTGTAGAATTCCTTTACATATCTCAATGCTATCACCTTAAAAAAGTTAGAAATTCCGGTCTGGCAGAGGCCTTACCTTATCATTTTTATCACTGTAGCTTGCTGTTTTCAGCTTTTTCCAGCAGCTGATGTGGAACTCCACCCTGCACTGCTGACAGCAAATAACACGTATAAAACCCTAAAAAACGAGACATGGCAAGAATGGAACACCTCTAAACCAAACCTGCTTGGCAGATCATACAAAAAGGGGCAGGAAACACATCAAGTTTCACTTCTCGAACCTTTTCCAGCTGAAAAATTTACCTTAAAGTCCGGGTCTGTAAAAAATATGTGGATTTTGGAGTAGCCGTGGCACTGCTGGTATCGGCAAACAGCATCTGGCTCCGGGGGGAATTTACATTCCTCAATATAATTCCTTAAAGCCATCTGGAAAACACAGAATTACGTGAGACAAAGTGCACAGAAATCAGGGAAAGATTCAGCTTCTACTCAACAAACTCCTGGGGACTGCAGTGAAAATGCATCCCTCTTGGAAAAACAGTGACTGATCCCAAAAAAGCCACCTCTTTCCTAGTGAAAGCCACGGAAGATTTGGCCTTTTATGGCCAAAATATTCCAGGGTTTGTTTGAAGTGCTGGAAGCTGCGAGCACTCAGCTTCACACACGCAGAAAAATGCAGGTTTACCCTGAACCAGTGTCCCACACCCTGGGCAATTCCAAAGGGTGGGAGCTTTTCCGTCAGCCAAATGATAAAAGAGACCGTGGGACAAAAATGGAGTTTTTTTGCTCGTTTCTGAAGTTCCCCTGCATTTCCAGAGCGTCTCACCTGGGATCTGGGCTAAGGATCAAGCTCAGGCCTGGCCCTGGGGAGCCAGGGAGGATAATTTCTGAGGCAAACCCTTCAGAGTGGCTCTGTGAGGAATCAGTGCAGGGCTGGAATGGAGCCCGGATGAATAAAACACCACCAAGAGCAGAGCCCTGCCAAACCCTGGCAGGTATTTGCATCATCCAGGGGTCCCAGACCATGGATTGCTGTTCCCAGGTTGCTGGAGGGGGTCTGTGAGAAATCCTGAGGTGGGATTCCGGTAGGAAAAAGCCCAGAAGTGCTGCTTGTACCACGAACTCAGCAGGTCTGGGCGCTCTGGCCGAGCTCCCCCGCTGGAAAACCTCCCGAGTTCCGCCGCGCCAAAAACGCCTCCGCGCGGGGCAGCTCCCGGTGCCAGGTTTCCCCAGTCAAACAGGGCATTTTACCACGGGAATCCCAATGTTTTATCCAGGAACTACGTGGCCAAAGTCTCCTATCTGGCTTTGAAAGCAGCAGCTGCTGCAGTTTCCAGCTTCCCGCTGTGGCAGGAACGCGTCCCCCCGCTCCGGACCACGGGTGCCCGCTGCACGTGCAGGACACGACCCGGGGCAGGGCACGGGCCCAGCGTGGGCATCTCTGGTGCCAAAAGGGCTCAGGCCCCCAGCTAAGAATCAACATCTCAGTCTGGGAAGCAAACGTGGGAAGAGATGAAAGGAATCTTCTTGGACAAAAGACGCCGTTCTTACATCTATAAAAGCCCCCCCGATCATCACAGAGGCAGGAGTCTCTTACTCCAGGGAAAGGTGGGAGGAGATTTCTCCCTGGAGCTGGACACAGGAACTCAGAGAGGGTTTCTCGATGTGTGCTCCACCAGAGAACTGGGTGGTAAGAAACACTGGAGCCTCAGTTACACTATTTCCCAGCTGGCTGTAAATGTAATGGTGCCTTTAGTTCCGGGTGTTACACCAGAATCCCTTTTTGTCTTATCCCTGTGCAGTAACAGTCTGTCTTAAGTCTTGTGTCCGTCAGTTCTGTGTCTATTAATAAAGAATTCATTTTATAATAGACCAGATCAGCCATTATTAAAGAACTTGTGGATGGCGGTGGATTTTGGGGTGCTGGCCACCCCAGAGGCCTGGGAACAGACGGGGGCTGATTTAAACCCCCACCACCCATTCCTAACACCCGTTTTTGCCAGCTCGGGTTTGGAACCGGTTCCCTCCCGAATCCCGTTGTGAATTCACACCTGAAAGTTCGGGAGCGTGCAAGGAAGAGAACCCAACCTCATCCCAAAATCGTGGAGGCTGGAAAAGAGCTCCAAGATGGGACCCGTGAGCCATCTCCACCTCGTCACTGAGTGCCACACCCAGGCCCTTCTTGGACACCTCCCATAAATGATAAATGATGAATGATGAATGATAAATGATGAAGAATAAATGATAAATGTCTACACCCAGGGAGCTGACACAGTGCTTTCTCTCCAAACCCACTGCCCTGCGGTACAAACTGCTCAATTCCCACTGCGGAAGGAGGAGAGCTGGAATTCCTCACTGAAGCCTCACCCAGGTCACCTCGGGGTCTCAGAGCCCGACACAGAGCTCCTGCCCACCGGATGCTTCCCGTCCTTCCTCCAGCCCATGCCTTCCCTGGCTCCTGGCAGGGAGGAGGAGGAGGACGATTTTCTGTTTGGTTCCTTTTTTTGCCACGTACCCGTAAATTCTCCACCCGCGTCTCCTCGATGACCTGAGTGGTTCCTGGCCAGGTTAAAGGCCCGGGGACGATGTCGAAATCAAGCGTCAGCTCCGACGCCAGGAACTGGTCCAGGGCGTGTGCAAACCTGGAGTTTGGAACAGGTAAAACGCACTCAGATCTCCCGGGAGGAACTCCCTCACACCTTCCAGCGCTCCTTTCGTCCTCCCAGGAGCAAGCAAGAGAGGATGTGGGATGGGAGAACACCCGGCTCATTCAGGTTTCTCTTTGAGGTGAAACACTCCAGGTGTGAGGCAGGAAGGGGCCCAGCACCCAGGCAGGGATGAGCCTGTGCTCCCAAGGGACCCATGGCTGTGGGAATTCGGGGTGAGGACTTGTGGGACATGAGTGACCTTCACCCTGCTCAGCCAGGGAGGGGACACTGACTCTGCTGCCTGGATTTGGGTTTTCCCCGAGCTCAGGGAGTGCAGACACGGAGACAGCAGTGCTGTCACCTGCGAAGGGACTTTTTTTGGGGTCAAAACTGCCAAGGAAATGAGCCACAAGCACGGGAATGGGATGCAGGCAGCTCCTGGGACACAGACTGCATCTAGGAAGGAGGGATTCCCTCTGAGCACCCAACACCCCCTGAGCAGGTGCTTTTAGACACCCCACAGGAGGAGGGGAGAAGGTTTAGCACGGAAAATTATTTATTTGGCATTATTTTGGCATGGCAAGGGTGGGCAGGGCGGTGGGGACCGTTCCCTGAGGAACAGGAGAGGCCCAGTTCCAGCTGGATCCGACAAACCCGGCGCAGGGCACAGCTGGGCAAGGCTCTGGCACCTCAAGGAGAGCGGGGATAAAAGGACAAAACCTCCTGCACAAAACCTCCTGCACGGCTGTGAGGAGCAGGGAAAACCTCCCCCCTCCATTCCCCATCCCCGTCAGCAGCTCCGAGGGAGGAGAGCCAGGAACAAGGGAGCGAATTCCAGCCTGGGATGAAGGAGGGGAGGAAAAAGGTGATTTCAGTTGTTTTACTGCATTTCCCACCCCGCAGCTGTGTTTTAGTGGGCAGTAAGTTATTTTTCCTCGCCGTGAGCCTGGTTCCTGGGAGCGATTAGGAAGTGCCTCCCTGTCTTTGCCTCAGCCCCGGAGCTTTTCCATGGGATTTCTCCCCTCTCCCGCTGAGGAGCGGGAGCACAGCTGGATGAGGAGCTCCCAGCCAGCCCAGCACGAGCCTTTAGAGGGGATTTTGTTCACACAGAGCACCCAAAATCCCTCCACGAGCCCCCGCGGCAGCCGGGATTCCCGGCCTCTCCGTGCTTCCCGTGGGGAACAAACCCCGCCAGGAATCCCTGAGTGGGAGCAGCTCCAGCCTTTTTTGCTCTCAGTTTGTTTCTTGTCCTGTCCCTTCAGGCTCCCCCCATCCCTCTGGCTGGAAAACATCCCTGTTTATCTGCCCCAGGGAATTTGTGACTCCCTGGAGCTGCCTTATCTGGATCCAAGGTCATTCCCCAGCTCCCCGGGGATGAGATCAACTCCTCATTTTTCCCCCAGAACAAAGGGGTTTTGTTCTCCTCCTCCCAGCTCTCCCCCACTGCAGGGCTGTGCTGGGAAGGCCTATCCCTGAATCCCAAATATTCCCTCAATTCAGCAGCTTCCATCAGATCCTGAGCAGGGACAACTTCCAGTTGTATCCAATCCACCTGATGGATGAATTCAGTGATTAACACAGAGCAATTAAAGCCCCACCACGCACAGTTCCTCAAATAAAAAGATCTTTCCCAACAAACCTTGGAAGTTTTCCATTAGGACCAACCTGTTTTGCCTGAGGTAAACCCTTCCAATCCCATAGTATGCCAAACAAAAACAATTTTCTTCTGGATATTCCTCAATTATTTTCTTAAACTGATCTTCAGCCTTTGCCAGTGCCTTCAAAAGAAACGTGAGACACAAATACAGGGAGTTTTGCCAGAAGATTTCCACTCTCCCAGGGTTTTCTCCTCCTTTAGAGTGGGTCAGTGTGACCTATTCCTTGATCATCTTAGGAACAGTAAATGGAATTACACAGCCTTGTGATCACAGGAAAAGCTTCCCTTTCTCTGTTTAAAAAAAACCCAAATTGTTCTGTAAACGTGGGCTTGCTGTGAAATAAAGGAATTAAACGACTGAGCTCAGCTATGTGTCAATTCCTTGTAATGAATAACACCAAACACTGCAGGAAGAAACACCCAAAAAACCCCCAAGTTCTGGTTTTTGCTTTTTCCAGAACCCAAAGCAACTCCTGCCTCTCGTCTCAGGAGCAGAACATTTGTGTTCAGAGCCACGTGACAAAGGAGGCATCAAAATTACTTCCATTTCTGTAAAATTTCATAGAAACTGTTCATTTCTTAATACTTAGAATCTCATTTGAAAGCTTGAAAAGAAACTTTATCTGATAGCCTCGTTCACCCAAAATCATCAAGGATTTAGTCCTGGATGTTAAATTCCAAAATGTGTCACGAGGTTTCCTTGCCCCCTCATTTCCTCTCAGTTGGGAAGACACAAAAACGGATGGGAAACTGCCCTGAGCTAGAGCCTGCAATGGAAGCAGCATTTAAATATAAAACAAATCAAAATAAGCCTTCGTGTCCTACCTCAGGATGTCCCAATCCCAGGAGGGCAGTGGCATGCCCATAGAGAAGTATAACATAATTAATATTAAGAATATTCACGTGCTGCCAAAAAAAAAAAAAAACAAAAAAAACAAGAGTCAAATTATAGTTATCAGCACCCCAAAAACCACGGTACGAATACTGTAAATTCATTTTTTAAAAAATCCAGGATTTTTTATCCTGGAACAATATCCAGGATTTTTTATCCTGGAACAAGAATCCAGGAACCTTGGGGTCAGGGGCTGATTGGGTGCAGACACCAAATTTCACTGAATTTGCCATTGAAATCCTTTTTTCCCCTTCATTGTTATGAATCAGGGTTAGGGCTGGAATTTCTAAGGCTGGAAAAGACCTTTAAGATCATCAAGCCCAACCAACGATGGAGTTCTTTATAACAAAATACCCCCCAATATTTGAACCAAATATTTGGTATGACTCTTCTAAGAATATTCTTCTGGAGCATTTTGCCACCAATAATGGTTCCTTTGCGGGGAGGGAAGGAGCAGCACGGGGCGTGGAAGGCAGCAACCTCCCCCCCTGGCACCAGGCAGGGAATTTGGGCCGGGTTACCGTGAATCTGGAGGTGTAGAGGACGCTCAGGAGCTGGGAGAAGGCTCGCTCAGCCCCGTGGCACTGCTGCTCCAGCAGGGCTCTGCAGCCATCCCGAGCCAGGGATTTCACCTCCTCTGGCAGAGTGTTGAAATCCACCTGGGGACAGGCAGGGAGAGGGGAAGAAGTCAGGCCAAAATCAAACTGCATTTTCATTTTCCTTCCTTTTTTTTTTTTTTTTTTTCCTTCTTTTTTTCTTTCTTTTTTTTTAAATAAATAATAATATTTTGGCGGGTATTTTTACACTGCGCCCAAAAATACTTTTTATGCTGCCCCCAAGACACGTCCTGGGTGCCGTTGCTGGGTTTGTTTTCCCACCCTGCTCTCACAACCAGCAGGGAAACGCTCAGGCCTTGCAGGCAGCACCTCGAGGATCAGTGTAAAAATCACCTGTGGATCAAACCACTCTGATTCCCACAGGTCAGGATCCTTCTGGGGGAAGGGGGGAGTGGAGCAGGGCGCTGAGTGGATAAATCTGAATTTCTATCCGAACCCCCGGGTTGTTTCTCCCTCTTTACCGGGCGTTCTGTGGTGTTCACAGCTCTCAGCACTGGTAACAGCACGGGTTTATCCCTGTCCAGCAAGGCTGCACCACCCTCCAGCCCGAGGCATTTAACACCTGGCAGGTGACTGAAATCCACCTGCAACGTTCGGAAAGGCAGTTCAGTTCAGAAGAAAACAACATTGTGGGGTGGTTTTTTTTTTTTGCTTCCCAAAGCAAGCAAAACGTTTGCTTTGGAAAACAAGCATTTGCTAAAATACTTCTCCGACAGCCAAGTGGAAATCCTCTGCTTCCTCCTCAATTGTTTCACCACAGTTTCCCTTTCCAAGCAGCAAACGAGGTGCATTTTTATAAAACTCAATGAGATTTTTCATGCTGATCCCTCAGAAATCCAGTTTTTATTCCAAGTTTCTCTCCAGAACGCTGCAACTTTAGTTCAAGCACCGTTTTAATTCCTCAAAACCCCAAAGCACAACCCAGACTCCTGCTTCTCCTCCCACGTTCTGCATCCAAACCTTTTTGGAAAAGCTGGGAATTGTTTCCTCCTGCAACACTTTTGTGTCCAGCTCAGCTCCCGCTGGAAGGTTTCAGAGTTCACTCTTTTATAGTGTTACGTTGTTATTATGTTATGTTATGAACTTGTTATATTTTCACTATTGCTACTTCCTGAAATCTGCAGGAATTCCCAGCAGGGAGGCTGTAAACATCGAAGATTTATTTTAATTTCCCAAAACTACCGGGTCAGTGCTGTCCCACGTAGTTCTAGAGGAGCACAAATTAGCTTAATGGTAAGTTACATGACACACGAAGCTGATTAAATGAATTTAAATGTTCCTTTCAATACCAGTGACGAATTAGCAAAACAAAACCAGGTATTTTATAGGAAACAAGGGATCTTAGGGCAGGTAGAACCCGCACCTTCTCCTAAATTCAGCTTTGTCCTGTGAGGTACTAAACCAGCACAGAGATTTCTGGTGTTTGCATCCCCCAATTAACAGGGCTGAGAGGATTAATTATGTGCATCCCCACGATTTCCTTCAAGAATTTCCTGGTGCTGAGCCCACAGAAGGAGAATTCTCCCTCAGTGCATGAACTTTACGGTGTTTCCATCAGCCACCCCACGAAATGCTCTGTGGCTGTTCCCAGAAGTACCCAGCGCAGGGAAACGTTCGGGCAGAGTTTTGGGGAGGGCTCCACAAATCCCTGGATGGTTCCCAGGCAGGTTTGACAGCAGGAGAAGAAAGAGAAACCGGAAGAAAACTCCAGAATAAATCAGCGTAACCACAGAATTTCTGCCTGCGGCCAAAGCCACGCAGAGCCCAGGGCGTTCAGTTCTGGAATAAACCAAGATTTTCTGCAATATCCCTAAAAAGTGACAAACCACTGCCAACTTAAGGCCACGAGCTGCTGAATTCCCATTACCTGTGGCACGGCACAGAAGCCTTTATCCTCCGTGGCTTTAGACTCCCTCTTCAAATCCACGTGGTGCCTACAAAAAAACCAGGACAGGGGCACCGAGGGTTTGCCAAGGTCCTTTAAATTTAAACTTATTTTCAGTGCACTGCGTGGTTTCCACAGGTCTGATCAAGTCCCCCAGCAGAGAAGCAATTCTGGAGCTGGTTCAGCTGCTTTAAGAAGGATTTGTTCCACAGTCAATGCAAACATTTCCTGTCCTTAGGGTGAAAGGAAAAGGAAGCCACTGATAATTCACTTAAATGACATCATCAGTGACCTCTCCTGTGGCAAAATTTCAATTTTCCTACCTACATATTAATAAAGTGCAGATTTTTTTAATGTAAAGGTTAATAAAATGCAGAGTTTTTAAGGGTGGTACTCAAAAAATTATGGGAAAACAACAGGACTGTATGGAAATAAATATTGACCAAAAGATATTTGGGTTTGTGGTCACTCTTAGATTAGGACTGGGAGTAATCAGGTTTCCCAAAGGCTTGGGCTCTTCTGCACCAGAAATCTGCCTTGGAAAAATTATTTTTAATGGCAACTTCCCTGTTTCCACGGGGAAAATCTCCTTTTGCTGCACCCTCATGGTTTTGAGCCATCCTAAACACAACCAAAAAAATCTCTGGGGCGTGGTGGCCCCAGCACCACTGGAAATGATGATTTCCTCTGTTCAGCTTTGGGTGGGAGCACAATTATTCTCCATAAAACCTACAGGGCTTTGTTACCCCAGCTGATGGAATCCTGGCCCCCAAATCACCAAACACAACCAACCACTCTCCTGTTCTGCCCCCGATTTAAAATCAGACTTTGGCGGTGCTTTAAGTGAAAACTGGAGCCAACAAACAACTGAAGGACTCCAAGCACAGGTTTTTTTCACCCCCGAGTATAAACCTTAAAAAACCAGATTTCCTCTTTTTTTCCTGAGCTCAGGGAGTGTCAGAGGAGTTTGAAAAATGATTTGGTGCAAGGAGGCCTTGGAAATGAGATAAGAGTGAGTTGTGTTGTGGTGTAACTCTGGATGTAACAACTGAAACACGACTGCTGTGATCCCTCTGCTTGAGCAGCAATTATTCAAATTAGGCCTTCCTTTATTAAAATTCAGCTGGGCATGGAAGATGTTCAGTTTTCAAGTAATAACTGTGGAAAAACTGGAATTCTGAGGGCTTTAGCCAGCTCTCAGGGTGTAAAAAATGTACACGAAGCAACGAGCGAGCAGCACAGCCAAGTGACATTAATCCTACATAAAATACCTCAAAATAACAACAAATCTAAAAATAAATCGCATTTCTTACCTCATCTTCTCATAGTCACAAGTTTTGGTTTTTGGCCTTCGTTTGTTTTGCTGACTTTGGTCTGTAACGAGGAAAAGGATTTTAAACAAAATGATCATTACCTAAAACAGAAAATGCACTCAGAACCCCCATTTGGGCTCTGGAAACTGCAGACCTTAAAAAACTGACAAGGTCAAAACTAACACAACTAAGAAGTGTTAATACCATGAACTTGATTTTGTTTTGGTTCAATATTACAGGATTTTATTAATCCTATAGAGGGGGAAGACTGCAAACAAGTGGAAGACTCTTAAAATCCTGCAAGGTGTGATCTGACTCCACAAAATTGTAATTATTGACGTGGGCTCCAAGCTAAAGAAATCAGTCTGTCCTATAGAAGCCCAATTTATATATATATATATATAAAATCATTATTATATAATTATGTATTATTAAACATATAATACATTATGTTACAATGCATTACACAGTATACACGTATTAATAAATTCTATTATAACGAATAATGCAGTGTATTATAATACATTCTACATTATGCAATGCATTATAAAATAACGTGATGCAAAATTTTATGTATTTAGATTAAAATTGCTGGGGGTTTGGAGGTTGTTTTTTGTTATACTCTTAGTGAACAATCCGAATTCTCAATGGGAATAACAGATCCCCTGGCTACAGGATAAATAAAGGTGCCAGGGTGGAAATGCTGGGTGACCAAAACCAGGAGGGATTTCTCACGTGAGCCCAGCTCACTTCTGGCTCCCCAATTTCCCATCCGAGGCAGTTCCCAACCCCAGAGATCCAACCCTGCCGGGCAGCAGCTACTGGGGAAACAATTCCCGAGCCACAAGGAAGGAGGAATTGTGGTTCCGTGCTTTATTGGGACGGGCAGAGCCCGGAATTCCTGCCCTTTATGCAAAAATCATCTTTTTAATTGGATGTCACCAAGGGCAAAACAATCCAGCAGCTGGCCTGGGACTTTTGGGGTTTATTGTTATGCTGGACTACCAGAAAATCAAATTTGAAAGCAGGAGGAGGAGTTATTGATGTTATAGATGAGGTTTTAGCAACCATCCGTGCTTAAAAATGAAACTCCAGAGTATTTTAAGCACAGAATGCTGAAAGACACCGACTGTGGAAAAAGGCAGATCCAGCCCTGAGCGCTCTCCCTCCAGGCAGGGGAGGTGTCCCGTGAACATTCCTCAGGTTAAATCCTGTCCATGGGCACTTAAAAGCCTTGTCCCAGGAGTCATTTCTCATTAAAAGCTCCTTAATGACCTGAAATTTAAATGAGTCAGCACAAAAATCGAGAGTCAGGAAACACTGAACGTGTTAAGACTCATTTCATGAGCCACTCCTGGAGTGGATGTCTGCTGGAACACATGGGAATTCCAAGGCTACCCCAAAAACCACCACAAACTCCTCTGAACTGAGCTATTTAAACGATGGGGAACAAGAAACCTCCTGAGAGGCAGAAAACACCTCCAGCACATCATCATTTAACCATCCAGAGGCGGAGATATTTCACTTTTCCATCATTTTATGTATTGCTTTTCCTCAAGGAACCGACCCCATTCACAACCAAATCTTGGTGAGGAGAAAAGAAACCACCTCACCGGCAAAGGAAGAAATAAATCAGTGTTATTTTTTTCGCTGGATGATCAAATTTCAGAAGCCATGCAAGAAGAATTGCTGCAGAAACAATTCCCACAGAAACAGCTCCTCCCCTGCAACACCCAACTCCAAATGCTGCTTTCAGGTTAAACAAAAAAGCTTCTAAACAAAGGTAACAAGCAAATCCGGCTGACTTACAGTTAAAATACTTAAGGAAATGCATTAATTCCACAGAAAAACATCATTTACTTACCCCACAAACACTTAAAAATATTAGGAGAAGCAGTATGACTTTTCCTAGCACTTTCCATTAGGAGTGAACAAAGATACTTAATAAAAATATACACGAGCTCAAAAAAGCAGTACATGAAGACCAAAAAGAGGAAGTAGCACGAGAAATAAATCAAAAAGGCCAATAACTTTACACTGATATAATGTGGCATTAAGTTCTTTGCCATTAAAAACTCCTGCAAGTTCAGGGAACAAAGGCAAAGGGGAAAAAAAAAAAGAAAAAAAAGGCTCTTCCTCCCCACCCACAGCAAACTGGGGCCAGCCAGTCACTGGGAGCCTCCTCCTCCCTTCACATCAAACATTTTAGCCCTGCAAAACTAAGGGGGAGGAGAAAGGGAGAAGAGAAAGCGAAAATAAAGCAGCGAAAAACGAAGAAGAGACACGGGATGAGCACGAGGGTTTGGAAATCACCCAGTCCCAACACATTCCGTGCTCTTTGGCCTGGGGTTGTTGGGTTCTCTGCCAGCATTATTATCCCTCTCCCTTCCTCAATTCCTCCAAAAATCAGCCACCCTGCCCCTTCTCCAGCCTCTCTGTGCCAGGGGAGAATTTCTAATGGAATTCCATATTCTAATGGAATAATGAATTTCTAATGGAATTTCTAATGGAATCTCCCAGGCTGATCCTGTCCTCTGCCAGGCCACACGGAGAGGGGGATGTTCAGTGCCCCTGGAGCTGCTGGATAAGAGCTGGGAGAGCACCTTGGGAAGGAGATAAAGGCATGGCAGAGGGACAGCCAGGATGCTGAGCCCAGCTGGGAACGGGGAGAAGGAGATAATGAGGGACACGGGGGGGTTGGGGCAAAATGACCCAACAAGGAACAACAGCACATGCCCAGAGAGGGGCTCAGGGAGAGGAAACCCAAAATATCGGGGGGCTCTCAGTGACCACAACCCCAGAGACCCCTCCAAATGACCCTGCAGGGCCATGAAAGGACTTTTCCAGGAAGAGGTGGGTGCATGGAAATGAATTCCAGGAGAAGTGGTGTTGAACGTCCCTGGGGGTAAGGAATGGTGCCTTTCTGATGCCTCAGATTTGGTTACAAAGTTTGTTTCTAGTGTGGTTTCAGGATCAGCTCGTCCAGCTCCAGGCCGTTCCCCCTTGTCCTGTGCCTCCAGCCCTTGCTCCAAGTCCCTCTCCAGCTCTCTTGGAGCCCCTTTAGGCTTTGGAAGGGGATTTAAGGTCTCCCCCGGAGCCTTCTCTTCTCCAGGCTAAAAAAGTCATTATTAAACCACCTTTCAAACTACTGCTTGACCAAACAATGCACTAAAACATCAGCTACAGCCATTTACATGCTGTGTAATACATAACTGATTAAAATCCCTGACTCTCAATTATTATCACCATCAGCTGAAACACAGGATTTATTTTACTTGTATAAATACCCTGGGTTTGCCACCCTTAGTCCTGAGGGACAAACTCACAGTCAGGACCAATTACACCCAAATAAACCCTCGGGCACAAACCAGTGCCCAAATCTGTCACTAAACCGGGATCCAGCCACGCCCAGACTCCTCCTGGAAAAGGGATTTAGAAAGCCAGGGGTTCCCTACCCTCCCAGGGAACAATTCCTTCCCAATATCCCACCCAGCCCTGCCCTCTGGCACTGGGAAGCCATTCCCTGGGTCCTGTCCCTCCAGCCCTTGTCCCAAATCCCTCTCTAGCTCTCCTGGAGCCCCTTCAGGCCTTGGAAGGGGCTTTAAGCTCTCCCCAAAACCTTTTCCAGGCTGAACAATCCCAACTCTCCTCACGGAAGAAGAAAGTCTTCATTCTTTTCTCCATCATCCTCCCACTTTTTCCAACAAAAACACCTTGAGCTTTCCTTTGCAACTCTCCCCACGTTTTCCATCTCCCGAGAAATCCTTTCGTCCTTCAAGAGGTTCACAGGTGGCCAAAGCTCCCAAGGGCAGCATCACTTCTCCTACTGCTCACCTAAAAGCAGGATTTTGGGTGTCCAAAGCTCCCAAGGGCAGCATCACTTCTCCTACTGCTCATCTAAAAGCAGGATTTTGGGTGTCCAAAGCTCCCAAGGGCAGGATCACTTCTCCTACTGCTCACCTAAAAGCAGGATTTTGGGTGGCCAAAGCTCCCAAGGGCAGGATCACTTCTCCTACTGCTCAGCTAAAAGCAGGATTTTGGAATGCACCTTCCGTGGTTTCCTAAAAATCCAATTTCCAAGTGCTCTTTGCTTCGGGTATTTAAACGTGCCAAGGAACAGGCACCCAAGGCTTCAGACAAGTGAGAGCAGGTGGTAAAAACTCCAAGGAAAATTTAGGGAAAGATTCCCCTTTGAAGCTCAGAACTGCCTGAACTTCACTTTTAGTGCAGAAAAGTAACTCTGGCACTGGGGGAGCTTTGGGGGGTGGGAGTTCTGTCTGTAACATGATTTATTTCTTTAAAAAAAGCCCCAAACACGAGCAGTCAATCACACTTACAACTCTCTTCAAAGCCTGCAGCTAAAAATCCACCCCGCCAAATATTTTGTGGCCTCTTTCCTCTTTACCTGCAGAATTATTTGCTGACAGAGCTTTCATTAACCTCACATTAATTGTAAATATCGAAACACACACTCCTCTTAAATTCAAATCCTTTCAGACCTTGGCTCAGGGGGAGGGAAATCATTTCCAGCCTCTGACTCAGCTTTTACTTTTTAATTCCAGTTTCAACCCTGAATTCAGCCAGGTCAGGGAGATGCAAATGACAAAAGCATCAAGGAACGAGGACAGAAATACAGAAGTGTCTAAGGAAGAAGTAAAAGATGATTGCTTCTCGTTGTGAAAATTACAGGGAACTCACTTCTGATTATTAATTTTGGCAGCAGCAGAGGAAGAAGTGGCTCAGGCTTGATAAAGAGCAAAAATAAACTCACTTGGGGGCTGCTCCAGCGTGGAACCTTTGCCTTCTGTTCTCTGGGGCTCAGTCACCTGATGACAAAAATACCACATTACAAAACCCAAAGCCAACCCTCCCTCACTGGATTTAAACNGCGTGGAACCTTTGCCTTCTGTTCTCTGGGGCTCAGTCACCTGATGACAAAAATACCACATTACAAAACCCAAAGCCAACCCTCCCTCACTGGATTTAAACAAAGCAAAAAACCAAACCAAACCAAAACAACCCCCCCAAAAAACCACTCCCTCGGCAGCTAAAGAAACGAGAACGTGCTGCGTTCCTCGGCGAGAGGTAAAGAGAAAATAATCTGCTTTCGTTATAATGACTCTCCCCTCAAGCTCTTATCAGTTTGTTATCTCCAAGCCTGACAGGCAGCAGCCTTTCCCACTGAGATGTTCACCCCGAGGGAACAGGGATCCCCAGCCTGTCCTTCCCTGCCAGCGAGCTCCAGCAGCTCCATTTCCTGCCCTCCCGCTCTGCTTTCGTTTTCCCGGGGCCGCGTCACTGCCCGGGGCCCTGCCCCTGCCCTGCCAGCACAAACAGCTCCCCCCAGCTCTGCTGGGACTGTCCCAGCCCTGCTAAAAATTCACATTATCCACCAGCACCCGCCGCACCGCGCAGCTTTTTTATGGAGCAGCTCAGGGGCCGAGTGACAATATTTAAATTTATTTAAATTTATCGTCTCGCGGTAGCGACAGCAGGGACAGCAAACACGGCACAAATCTCTCTTTAAATTCAGAATTCGTGTAAAAAACCACGACACAGGCCACCTCCCCCTCCGAACAACCACCTCCCACCTCCTTTAAATCCCAGTTTGGCAGCAGAATAACCCGGGAGAAGCGCCCGGCTGCTGGAAGAGCTGCAGGATGCCAGGCACGCTCCAGGCACACGGGATCCCTGCCATCCCAGCCCTACCTTGGCATCCTGTTTTTGGGCACCGTGGGGAGGTCTGGGCTCAGCCTGGGCTCCCTTCCTGTCTTTTTCTGCTTCCTTCTTCTCTTGGGAGGTTTTTAAGGCAGGTTTTGAAGAAGTGCAGTCTCTGATGTGTAAAAAAAAGAGAGAATCCCTGTGCTTCTGCCCCATATTTAACACATACACAACATGAAAAAGCAGATTAATGAAAGGGTTTGCCCCCCTTAGAGGCATAATTCCATAAATACATTTAAAAGATTTCATCAGTCATTTTTATCGTTTCAAACTACACAGCCCAAACCTGTGCAAAGATACAGCAATAACAACAACAACAACAAAAAAAAATCACATTTTCTACAAAATAAACTGGAATGGAACGACTACATTTCTCTTTTTAAAAATTAAATCATTAATAATGGCAATTAATTATTAAAAATACCCCGGGGCCCTGCTGCCCACGCTGCTTTGGATGCTCAAGGTAAGTTTATTTAGGTCTCAGAAGGCCTCTGCACTCCTCATCAATTTATTACTTCCATTCTTATTGACTGATAGACAACAAAACTTATGCAATATCTCCATGATGCGTTACTTAAGTGTCGTGCTAAGCCTTGCTAATTACAAAAGAAATAAATTAAAACCAAAGCAAACTTGCCAAATCCTTACTTTTTCTCGAGCAGAGGCTTCCTCGCCTTCTGTTTATGTTTAGTATCTACAGAAAAAGAAATTAGAGGAGGAATTAAAATACAAACTGAGCTGGTTTCAAAGCAAATGATTTATTTCTTCTCAAAAAAGCCCCAAACACGAGCAG
>VXAZ01006412.1:0-51891 GCA_013399875.1 Gymnorhina tibicen
ACATTGTAACCCAGGACACTTACATGCACTATTTGTTATGTTTTTATTCAGTAAGGTAGCACATATGGAAGACACACTAATGGAATGAAAGCTGGGGAAGGGGGAATGTTATTAAGTGTGCTTTATCAAGCTGTACTTACATCTTGTACATCTAGAAGTGCCAGAGCATTTTCAAAAACAAAACCAAAATTTTATCTTTAAAACAACTTACAGGGTCCAAAAGCCCTCTGGTGTGTTTTTTGCTGTTCTGTACCTCCTAGATTTGAAGATATGGGAAAAATAGTGAAACACAGTCTTAAGTACTGCTGCGATTCCTAAAGAAAATGCGGTCTCTAAATGAAAGTGTATTTATAGTAGTTAGAAATGGAGTTTCATGATGGAACAGGACAGAATGTGCCAGTGCAGCAGAGGGTGCAGCCTTAATGAAATAACCAAAGCACAGTGACCTTAAGTGTAAATGGCAGCCACCTGTTCGCACACAACCAGCCTTTTTTATCCCCTTTCCCCTCTCTTTTCCTATGCTTGTTCCTTCCCTCCCTTGCTCCCTTTCCCCACCTTTGGTTCCTCCCCTAAATGTGCTGTGGCAAGTCCAGCACCTGGAGGCCAGACACGGAGAGCCTCTCCAGCAGCAGGATCATCAGCTGGGACTCAGAGCTGGACAGCAAGGCTTATGGCTTTCCCAGGGCAGCTTTGGGACAGGGGCTTCATTCCTCTTACTGGGCTACAGGGATTCCCCATCCTGCCTCTGTGCTTCTTTGTGTTTGTGGGGATGAGCTGTTCCTCACATCAGCCAACGCTGAACCGAATAATGTAATCCTCTCTTCAATGTCTCAGTGTGTTATCTGCAGGCCCGAGAAAACCAAGGACACATAAGCAGGTAGTTGTCTCTGGATCACCAGCCTTGTGGTAACCAGGCTGAGGTCCTCTACTTTGTAAAGGACAGGGGGGATTTTACAGTTGTGCTAGGAAACCCCAATGGGGAAAAAATAAATTATCATCCCTATTAAAAGCCACTCAGAATAACTTGAAGGAGATTCACAACAGTGGAAGTAAAACAAGTTAAGAAGACCCCCAATGAGCAGAAACAACCCAACAGCTGAAAGCAGACCACTTGTCTAGAGCTAGTACACTTGCAGGGATTTTGCATTCCTTGCCCTTCGTCTTGCATTCCCCAAATTTTTCTCTAAGGAGCATATTATCAGTCATGTATCCCTGTGAAGCATCTGCAGCTTCTGAATATCTTACATATGAGCAAAACACAATGTATTAAAGACCAGTGTGAGATTTTGAAGGTACCATTTTTACAAAAGTCCTAAAGACTCCATCTTGCTCCTAAAAAGATGCAAAAGCAGCAAACAAAGCAAACTCATTCTTTCCAGAAGGCACCAAGGGCATGCTTCCAGGAGAAGTGCAGGTAAGGGAACAGAGCATTCAGGAACATGGATTTTCTGGCTGGTGAAGTTAATGTTTGTTATTTTTATCCTGTTTATTATTGTGACAAAACAGTTTTTGTATTAGTAGTGCAATTCTAGTTTTGCTAGTTAGTCACTAAAACACTGACTCATTGGCAAGGCATCCGTAGTTCTTCTTACAGATTTAGAAAAACTCTAATTTTTCTTTTTCTGTTTGCCTCACCATTACTAAATGTTCTTGTTACTGCCCATAGAATAAGAGCAAATGCTCACCTGTCAATGTGGTCATGTGCATCAAAGTCATCAGCCAAAATTGAGTTGTCCAGAAGTTTTGCCATGTACCATTTTGTGCCAAATCTAGGATTGTTTCCAACAATCAGTTCTTTGTCCAGGAATGTGTAAATGCAAGGCCTAAAATTAAGGTAAGAGTACTTCAAAATGAAAGTTTAATTCATATAGATTTGAAGTTAGCATTATCACATTCAATTGATCAGTATTATCTATTTAGTACCAAATCAGGGACATAGAAATGCTGAAGTGCTACAGCAAAGCAGAAATGCTCTCACAGGAAGTGGCAGATTATTTCATCTGTGTTAATTAAACCTTGACGTTGTCACAGAATGGCTTGGGTTGAAAAGAACCTTAAGGATTATCTAGATCCAACTCCCAAATTACTAGAAGAAATTAATTCCAAATTGTTGAAAGTAATTAATTCCAAACTTCTAGAAGTTGACAGCTAGCTGACTGTATCATTTGTTGAGAAAAAGTGAGACAAGCAGAATATTGCCTTTAGATTAGTTCAAGGTGGGTCACTCATCACAGGAATTAAAAAACCAGCTGAAGCTATGTCAAGACTTGGTGTTATTTTGACAGCTTTTGAAGGACTGGGAGTGCACTGAAAGATTGGGATGGTGGGCAGTGATTCTTTTGAAGAGGAGCAAAGGAAAGAAATAAGAATTTTTATACCAATCATTTTATTTTGACTGTTTGGGGAAAAAAAATCCACGCCAAATGAATCATCCAACACTGTTTTTGAGTACCACCATGACGGCAAGCAAGAGTCAACAAGCATTTTGTCACAGACAAATTGTAGCAAACACAGCTTATTTTCCATCACAAGAGGCAGGAAATATTCATGTTGGACATAAAAAACCTTTCTAAAGATAAGACTAGTGAAGTATTGAAATGTATTGCCTAGGGAAGTTGTAGAATATCCACCAGAAACAGTCTGGCAAAACTTTCAGAAATAGTCTAGGCAAATGTTTACCAAGCACATGGATATGGCTTATCTCCCTTGCGAGGAGTGTGAAAGCTTTGATGATTTCCAGAATCTTTTTCTGGCCTTTTTTCCCCCCTGAATCTCCACAGAGTCCTACAGGCTGTATATGGGGCCTTCACAAACAGGGCAGAGACTGCTGTAAGGGGCTTTTTTTGCCATCTGACGTGCTCATGGACAAACCTGGAGCAGCTGGAAGCACCGTTCTTCTGGCTGGCCTTTTGCCAGTGACCACCTGTAAGTGTGTGCTGGAAGAGAAACCTAACAAATGGAGTTGCTGAGATTTTTCACCCTTTCTGGGGATTAAAACCCAAAAGTTTCATTTTCAACCTCAGAATAAGACCTAATCACCACAAAAGACAGCACAAACAAAACTGTTTCATCTCTGGGAAATGGTCTTCATTTGAGAACATTTTCTAGATGTCAAGACTCATCTCCCACGTTCAAAACATCCTAGTTTTCATCTCTTTTAGCAAAAAGTTCGAACTCCTTACTGCCTAGCCAATTTTCTGTGTGACAACTTCTTGTATTTTAAGGTATGGTAGAAACAAACTGGGATTACATCTCATAGGCGTTATGGCCTCAAATGCTTCCAAGGAGACAGAAAATGAGGATGTTTTTTACTTCACTTGCCATGTGTTTGCAGGAGAAATTCTGTTTGCTTTTGCCTTGGGCAGGCACTCCACATGCTGCAGTGCTGTATCCACAACCACTGCAGCAACCTCCTGACACCACCCCTCTCTGCTCCATCAGGGTTTTTTCAAGAAAAGCTAATGAAAACAGTCTGTTCTAGTAATCAGACCCAGAGGAATTAGAGATACTATGAAAGAAGTGAGAAATAACAGTGTAGAATTAATCCAAGAAAATTAGTTATATATCCCTTCCTTTCTCTGTTGCTACTGCAGATGCTTGAGTGCATGACTGATGGCAGTAAATCTTGGCATAACCTGTGCTTTGAGTAAAGTATAGTTATAGAACTATTTTCTTCAGAAGAACATATAACAGGCATCTGAGAAAGCACAGTGCAGAAAATACACATCTAAGTAAAATTACCTCAATCCCAAAAAACATAATATAATTAGCTTTCCACACTTATGCAGTAGTTTATGTGTTTTAATGTAGGACATTACAAAATTATATAATATTCTGTTTACAACTTATATTGTAAATATTTTAAACAACTATTATATTGTTTAAATTAAATTATTAAAATACTTTTGTAATAATTTAAAAATTATTCTTAAATTGATCATTCGATGATTTTATTACATAATCTTAAATCTCAAGAGGGAAAAATCAGGAAGGTTTTGAAAAACAATTATGAATAAAGGCAGTTTAGATTAAGAATCTTTTCTGGTAATATTTATTATTTGTTGAGAAGTTATCCTTGCTAGGTTTCTGCATCATGGTTTTTATAATCACCTCAGCCATCAGTACCTGTAATTCAAAGACCTACATTCTTTTGGGAAGTACAATGCAGCAGAACAGACATTAAGGATTTCATCACAGTCTTTTTATCCTATTTAGCCTTTCCTATGTACAAGTGAATGTATCATGAGCCACATCTTATCAACTGTGAGGTATTAGAGTTAAGGTAGTAGGACTTTGGATGAGATTGCTGTGTTATTCCTGAAACTGAATACCATATAGTGTTTTGTATGCAACATGAGTTGTCCAATAAATGCTGCATATTCCTCATGGCAGATTTATTAGCTTTGAGAAGCACAGGTTATTTTTAATTCAGAATTTCTCATGAAAGGGATTATTTTTCAAACAATGAACATTCCTTACTGAGGTCAGCAATGCAGTGGCACATTTAATGAAGATATTTTTATTTTCTAATGCCTGTGTACTGTTGCTGGTTTACCTTTTAATCCAAATATTTTAATATGTGGATATACGAGACTGCTTGCAACAAAAAGTAAAAAATTTGAACAGCTATAAATTATCAACTGCATGTAGTTAAACAGTCAATCATTTTTGTGGTAGTAAGGCTGAATTTCTACTGCAATTTCTTGATGTCTTGTCCTATGTAATGAACCCTAAAAGAAAAAGGAAATTCTTCTCATTAACTTGTGTTACTATGCTTGCATTTGAAAATAATTTGATATGGCAGGAGTGGATTGGTAAATCTATCAGTAGAGCTACTAATTAACTCCAGTGTTTGTGCTAAGAAAAAAAAATCAACACACATTCCTTGTTCCTTGTCAAATGATCCTTTTTGTGCCAATGACTATGAACTCACTGATCAGTAAGAGTTGTATTCTATGAAATCAGTTTGTTCTGGGTCGTATCATAAAGAGCACTTTTCTGTTTGACCAGCTATCTTGGTTTAACCCCAGCCTGCAGCCAAGCCCCACGCAGCCGCTTGCTCGCTCCCCCACCACCAGCACTGGGGAGAAATTTGAAAGGGTAAAAGCTGGAAAACTTCTGGGTTGAGATAAAGCTAGTTTATTAGGAAAAGCAAAAGCCCCATGTACAAAAGCAAAGCAAGAAATTAATTCACTGCTTCCCATGGGCAGGCAGGTTTTCAGCCATCCTCAGAAGAGCAGGGCCCCATCACATGTAATAAGTTGGGAAGACAAACACCATCACTCCAAATGCCCCGCCCCACCCCTTCCTGCTTCTTCCCCACACTCCCACATTTTACATACTGATCATGATGTCGTGTGGTCTGGAATATCCCTCTGGTCAGTTGGGGTCACCTGTCCTGGCTGTGTCTCCTCCCAACCGCCCAAGCACCCCCGCATTCCTTGCCAGCGTGGCAGTTTGGAAAGCAGAAAAGGCCTTGGCTCTGTGCAAGTTCTGCTCAGCAATAACAAAAACATCTCTAAATTATCAACCCTGTGCTCAGCACAAATCCAAACAGCCCCATACCAGCCACTGTGAATAAAGGTAACTCTACCCCAGCCAAAACCAGCACAACAACTTATTAAGTAAAATTTGGTTTGATTAGTAAATGTATTCATAAATTAGTATTCATTAAGTAAATGAATAAACTCTGTAAATAATTTTAGACAGATTTGTAATGGGTACTCTTCTCCAGTCCCACAACATGTAAGGGAACCTGAATGTTTGTTGTTTTAGTTTGGAAAAGGGAAATGAAAAGCCTCTGTATCATATCACATGTTCTTTTCTAGCCTCTCCTTAAGCAACAGCAAGCAAAACCAGAGATAACTATCTGAAAAGTTACAGGCTTATAAGAAAAAAAAATGTTTCAAAGACATATAATTCAGATACTTCAAAGTTCTTTTCTCTATCAAAAATTTCAAGTGAATTATAGCCCTGAACAAAAATGAAGTACAACATAACTCCCTTTCCCCCCTATAAAGAACCTTAAAAGGACATGACTAAGATTTTCTCATTAAGAGATAAATATCTGAAAAATCAGCCCTTTTAACTTGGAACTAATGATACCAGGATACACTCATGTTGAAGTAGTATGGCACTAAAAATATCAGCTTCTTTAAATTATGAATTTTTGAATCCCTTGTAGGAAAGAATCTCACAGCAACATTCTTCACTTGCCACTGAGCTTTCCAGCTTCTGTATTGTGGCCTGTTCTTAAAAAAAGAAAAAAAATAAAAGGAAAAAAAGAGTTTATTAATGACATATATTTCTTTTCAGGCCTGGGCACATTTTAAGTAGATGTGTGTTAAAGACTTTGGTTACAGTTTTTTAGCATTTATAACAAGATTAAAGGCAGGAGATGTTGTCAGGATTTTAAAGTGGTGCAGTGAGTGTTCTGGACAGTAGAGCATCTGGCTGCAGAATTGCAGTGGGCTTTTGTCAACAAATTCACTGCTGTTCAATTCTTAAGAAACAATGTCTCTCCGATGCCTAAAGCAAAAATGTTTAGTTTTGGGGAAGAATAAGACTCATAAGAAGCATAGTTCCACTCTCAGTTAAAAGACTTTTTGCTATCTGGTGTCTTTGATCTTCAGCATGGAAAGTAGAGCTGGCAACTGTTTTTTCTTGTTCTCTCTCTTCCAACAGTGCTGATCTTATCCAAAATACTTAATTCAATTGCAGAGGAATAATTAATTAAAATTGCATCAAATATTATTTTCATAGGTCTGAACAGGAAGGTCAAAGAGTTGAGTGGTTCCCTAAACTGACTCATAAGAATGAAAAAAAAAAATGTGGTGTTTGTTATTGAGAAAAGCAAGCAAAGAACCTGAAAGTCCAACAGAAAAACTCTTTCATTCTTATGTGTAAAGCACAGCATCACCCAGACTAGCGCTGCCTTCTACCTCCATGAATGAGTACAATAGCTCAATCACACAATTATGTTTAGCAATGCCTTCTAGTCTGTGGACAGCGATACACTACTGAATACTTGAAAATTAAAGGTAACTTGAGAAACTGAGATGGCTTCCAATACTGAATTGCAATTGTACACCACCTGTGGTATAGAAGCATGGAATATGGAAGACAGGAGACCTTACAGCTCCTTCCAGTACCTGAAGGGAGCCTGCAAGAGAGTCCCTCCCTTGAGACAGACTTTTTACAAGGGCATGTAGCGACAGGACAAGGGGGAGATGGCTTTAAAGTGAAAGAGAACAGGTTGAGTTCGGGTATTGGGAAGAAAATTCTTCCTGTGAGGGTGGTGAGGCACTGAAACAGGTTGTCCAGAGAAGCTTGTCCAGGATGCTCCATTCCTGGCAGTGTTCAAGGCCAGGTTGGATGGGGCTCTGAGCAACCTGGTCTAGTGCAAGGTATCCCTGCCCATGGCAGGGGTTGGAACAAGATGATCCTTAAGGTTCCTTCCAACCCAAACCATTCTATGACTCTAGCCACAATTGCATTTAAGTGTGAACTAGCATGGTTGTTTTGGTACCATACATAGGCAGATGACTAAAAACAGCTAAGTAACTATCAAATCCAATCTTCCTTTCAGCAGAGTAAAAGTGTATCAAATTATTTAAAGGCAAAATGATCTCTCACAACAAGATTTGTAAAATTTATAAATTCAGGTGTGAATGCTTCACAAGCATAATGTAAGTTTTGACAAAGTGTTTTGATTTGGTGCTTTTACATTTTTGCTGTAAGACATGATTAACTCTCAACCTACCTACATCTTCTAGCATTTTGCAGTAAAAATAGCAGTGCTGAGCCACTTTGTGAGGTGCAAGAACAATCCAACAATGCCTAAACCTAGGGGGAGATTTTTCCCCCAGTTGAAACAAAGAAATCATTGAAATAAGGAGCAGCTTTTAAAAAGAGTTTCAGAATTCTTGACTGGCAGCTCTTAAAATTGCCCTTTCCTCCCCTCTCAGTATTAAGAAAATCTTATTTTCCAAAAATCAACTAGATTTTGCAATGAGTTTTAAATGCAATATTTGGAAAAGAAATACCTTATTTTAGGTGTTCAGCATCAATATGCACATATAATTGATGCATTTGAGTTTGATCCATTTTGTGACAGGCTTTGACAGCCAAAAATGACAGAATTAGGAGTGCTACAATAGGGCTTATGACAAATAAGAAAAGTATCAGTAGTGGATTGTATTGTATCACACACAGAAAAAAAAAAGCAATTATCTGGTCCATTTCCACACCTTCTTTTACGTTACCTAACCTAAATTTCCTCCAAGTCCATAGAGGTATTGAAGTTTGTAGAAGCTTGAGGATTTATTGCAAAGAAATTAATTGCCTCTGGTTGCAGCTTACTGTGAAGCAGCCACATAAACCAGAGACAGACATCACTACACAGCAGCCAGTCTTGTTTCTTCCGGGCACCTGGAAGAATCTACCTACGTGACTGTCAAGCTCCTGACGTTGAAACTAAGGAAACAGAAAAAAATGAAGACAGAGGCAACAAATAAGCATTGCCTGAACATGGCAGTCAAAGAAAATTGTAAATTGTGTAAATTTTTTACTACGTACATCGACAGAAAGTTCCAGCTCTTGCAGCCAGGACAATAAAGGCATTAAAAAAAAAAAAAAAGAAAAATTTAGCCACAACCTAATTTTTTGTTCTGTTCAATGAGTCCTTCTTCTCTATAAACTTTTTTTTTTTTTAATTTATCAGTAAATAAGACACATACAAAACCGAGTGTAGGAGATGCCAAACTTCAAGCTTGTATAGTGCAATAAAGAACTAGACTGAGACTAATAAAAGTATTTTACAAGAAATGAATGCTTGTTATCACCTGCACAGAATGGTACTGTGTCATTGTAGATAAGGGGATTTTTTGGCAAGGAAATATTGCCTTTAGTTCTAAATAGCACAGTCAATTGTAATAAAACCAGAACTGAAATACCGAAAAACCTCAACAGCGTGAAGACAATAAATCGTATGGCAACCATGCCAAAATGCTTGCTGTATCCAGACAGATTTGTAATTACACAACAAACATGTGGAAAGTAGTTTCATATTTATTAGTCTGTGTATTAATTACATTAACCAGAATAATAGAAATTAAAATACCTGTGCCTTGAAAATAGGGGCTTTTCACTGATCTTCCAAGTGTGGAGGTGTCCAAAACAAAATGCGACAACCTGACTTATGGAGAATGCAGTCCTGCGTGTCACTTCTCCACTGGGCTCCTGGAACAAGACAGGAGAGTACTGTGCTGTAAACCCAGGGAAAACACCAGTAGTGGGAGACCTCCTGGCAGAATAAGCTTCCCCCTCCAAAGAGATCCAAGTGTAGCTTTGCTAATTGCAGCCATGATATGACTGTGCATGCCCAAAACCAGGCCTGAATGGAAACCCTGCTTTTTCCGGCAGGGAACACACAAGTGTTACGGTGGGGAGTCTGGAATCATTAGCAATGATGGATTTTTCCTGACTGCAGCAAATCTTTGTCCTACCTACAGAGAGGGTCCTCACATTCCCTGATACACTACTTGGCTACACTTTCACTGGGTATTTGTCCCACATGAATTAGTGTGGTCCTTTCCTGAGTAACTGCAGGGCTAATCAGAGCATGCAGTGGGAGACTAAAACACGGGCTGTGTCTGCAGACAGAAAGGTTAAAGTTGCCCAGCACTACTTGCTACAAGATAAAGTTATTTGTGGTTTGCTGTGAAAGCAAGGGAAGAAGCCTCGTCACAGACTAGGATGCCAAAGCTCACTGCTTTTTCTGGCTCCTATATGCCATCAGCAAGATGCCCTTTGCAGAATGGAATAATCCGGGATAACTTTTCCCCCACATTCACAGCAGAAACATAATCTACTACATCAGTCTCTTCCAGCTTGTTCTATGTCCTTTCACTATAGATGTCTGATATATAAAAAGAGTCATGGCTTTCCTCCTAGATACGGAGCATGTTCTCCTTCAGTGGCTATCATTTCACTCCTCTTGTCTCTACTGGGGAGCTGTTCTTTCTCTGTATCTTGGTGTTCCAGCTGCCCAGATTACAACAAGCTGAGTTCTCACATGGTTTTGTTGCTGTAGTTCAAAATCCATATGAAAACAAGCTGATTCTGGGTTGATTTTCCATATGAAAGACCAACAATTACAGCATAGACAATGCACTACTTGTGCTATCTTCAACATTGCCTTCAAAATAGGATGTGTCAGCAAAATTCTGTCTAGCACCTCCTCGTATGCACAGATGGCATGAGAGCTGTAGTGATACAGCTTTGTTTCTTTCTTTCTCACTTTCTTAGCCTTGAGTTTTCATCCTTGATTTGTCATATCTGTGTCTTTTGAATTTTTATTGCATCAGATCGTGTTCGTGTGTTTGCACAGCCATTTCCTTATTAGACCTTTAAAAACACCTGCCTCACGTTCCTTGATATGACAATTTTCTCTCTATAATTGTTTTAAGCTTGTCAGATGACTCCCAAGCCTTCCTTAAGGAAGAGAGATGATATCTTTTCTCAGGGTGTGTGTTTTACTGTCTCACCTGTGAATAGATGGATATTTGTCTACTCGAGTGGAGGTACTTGACCAGGTAAAAAGCTGTCAATTCACACTAAATTGTGCCTAAGCAACACCAAGGGATGGAAAACTATCTCACCTCCTATCTTCTCCTGATCACCTCTGACTGCAGATAAACCTTCCTTGCTTTTTTTGGAAATTTTCCAATGCATTTCTTTGAGAGGGGCCTGACATGAAAATCTTTGCTTAAGAATCAGTTTTGGTTTCTTCCATCAATTCTGCAAAGTTTGAGAAAACTGAGATGAGCAATGTCCCTTCAGCCTGTCCACCTTTTTCAGGCCCACAGTCACATACTCTGCAAGGACCTGTAGCTCCTACTTCCCAAATGTCAGGATTTATCTAGGGAGACAGTTTGAAAGAGGCTGACAGGGAGCCAGAAAAAGCACACAGGTCCCTGTTTGAGGGATTGATTCATAACCTAATCAGTCACTCATAAGTAAAACATCTGTAATAATTTATAAAGTTCCTGTACTCCAGCTTAGACTCAGTAAACAGGTCACTGGAGAGATGACACCTTCCTGAACTTTGGCCTATATACATCACCTCCAATTGTGCTCAAGACTATAAGGAAAAACAACCGCATGAAAACACACGCCCCCCCCAATGACCAGACCCCTGCCAGAGCAGTTCTGCCTCAGGAATCAGTCACACAGGAGTCTTGGAAGCTCCTTAAACACCACTGCTGCTTCAGAAGCGTGTCTTTGCCTTGGGCAGACCAGCTAATTTTTCCAATACCACTTAGATAAGGCATGTGGCTGCAACTAAAACGCTTAGGAGTGCAGAAAAAAAGATCTTCAAATTTCTTCTGAATCTTTTTGCTTTCTGATCAAATATGAATCTGCAGGAGCTCAGTCACCATGTGTAAGTATTGTCCTAACCCAGGACTGTATTAACCTCTAAAGGAGAAATTCAAACAAATCCAGATCTATAAATACTAGAATTTCTCATAAGTTTTATATTTATCCCAGGGTGTAGCTACCTTGGTAATCATGTCTAACAGATGGACACTGAAGGAAGCACATGCTGGTATATATTGAAGCTAACGAGCTTCAAAGTGACATCGCTGGTCTTTTGATTTGATTCTATTTTTACCTCCATCTTTTCGGTTTTCCTAAGGGCTGTTGTAAACAAAGTATTCTTTAAACATGGCTTTTAAGAATTCCAACCGGAACAGCTTTCTATCTTTTTACAGTTAAAATAGGGATAACATGGTAATGATCCTTTCACCCCAGATAACACCGAATGATCTCTAGTCTTGATACCCTCCTTCCTCTTCCACCTAAGCAGTTTCATTAAAGGAATTCTATCTAGCTTGAGTTCAGACATTTTCCAGGATGGTGTCATCAACCAATACAGAAGTCTGCTTCTGTAAGTCACTCCATGAAATCTTGCAATCACAACTTATTTCGAACAGAAAATTATATAAAAGAAAGAGCGCATTACAGTTTGCTGTATTTTACTGTACACTTTAGAACTGCTTTATGTGTAAAAATCTAGGAGAGGTTTTGAACATTATGGATACTGGAGTCACAGTCCATATCAATAAAGACGTTTACTCTGAGAACTTCAAGCACACAACAGAGATATTTCACCCTGTAAATCTGGAGCAGTAAGGGGCCAAAGCAAATGCAAAGCAACCACGTGTGAGGTGTTCTGTGTGAAGGGGTGCACAAGTAAGGGAGCTCATGTCAGGAATGGTCGGTGAGAATTCTTCTCCCCTCATCCACAATAATGGTAGGACTTCAATGAGGGGGAGACTCACTGCTGGGTAAAATTTCTCAGTAAAGTCTCCAAGAGCCAGGCTGTAAAAAAGGTAAGAAAAGCTCGAGAAATCACAGAGGGAAAGAACCTTTTCAAACCAACTAAACCAAACCAACTGCCTCCAGCTTTCCAAGTGGCTTTCTGACATGGAGCAGGAAGTGGAACTGTGGGGAGATAGCGAGAACTGAGTGCCAGTGACTCCGCACACGTGATAGCAGACAGAATTTTGCATTAGCTAAAACAGAGGGATGAAGTAAGCAAGTGAGCAAGATGAGTGCTGGAATTGTCTTTCTCTATACTACAACACTAAATACACACAAAATACAACACAGAAATACCAAGATAATTATTCCCAACAGAGAAGATCCACTGGGAGAAAAAAACCCCAAGCTGTCACTCAACTTCTAAAAGTAAGTGTCATGATGTGAAAACTGGTGATACCTAGACATTTATCAGTTGAACCACATACTAAATAAGTTTCTTTAACTTCAGCCAGGTTTCAAATGGTCTGAAGAAAACAGATGTTTTTAATTTGATGGGTATCAAATATACTGCCTGTAGCATAAATTATTTCTTTTTAAAACAATTTTAAAGTATTTTCAGCTGATGAATGCAACATCTTTGAAAAAGGAAACAAAACAGACATCTGGCTACATGAAACTGCAAAAATGGCTGCAGCAACACATCATTATGAAGGAAGAAATCATTAAGAGCCTAAACCCATGGTCACCGCTTTTGTGCTAGAACTCAAAAGACTAGCAGAATGATGAGCAGAGACAGGTTACTTTCCTGGAACTTTTCTTTAAAGTGTCTTAACAGTTTGTACATTACACTGAGATTAACTGTATGCAAGCTCTCAGGTATATTTTACCATGTGAGTTTCCTCAGTATTGTACTTCAAGGCTCCTGCAACTGCAGCAACAGTAAAGGCAGCAAAGCATCCACCTCTCCTTCTCAAGCATCGTCTTCAGTGAAGAATCAGAAGAGTTGGACTTCAGGAGAGATGCTGTGAGCATACTGTACATACTGACAACACAGCCTGGAGAAGTTTAAAAAGGAAAGTTGTAACATATTTTTCTTTGCCTAGTCCCTTGTCCTCCTTGAAGTTCACAGAATCACACAATTGTTAGGGTTGAAGGGGACCCCTGAAGATCTCCTAGTCCAACCCTCCTGCCAAGGCATGGTCACCTAGAGCAGGTTACACAGGAAGGTGTCCAGGTGGGTTTTCAGCGTCTCCAGCGAGGGAGAAGCTCAATACTGTTCAAAGTGTTTAGAGAAAGGGCTGTGCTTACCTGCTGCACCAGCAATCATATGAGGCTTAGGAGGCTGCATGCCTGCAATCACGTGAGCCTCAGCACAAGGAGCCTTTGCAAGAGATGGAAATTAGCAAATTGACAATATTATTGCAGTGACGGGACCAACAGTCCATGGACCTTTCAGACCTGGATAGATGCAAATGAGGATCTCTGTAAGGTCTCAGGTCTCCCAGTATAAAAATGTAAAGCCTTCTAATACCTAGCATGGGCAAGAGTTATCTTTGCAAAAAAAAAACCATAGGCAAAGCAGCTTCCTGAACAAAGATAAGAAAAAGGTAGCTCACTTTCATGGAGAATTGTCCAGAGAGGTTCAGGAACTGAATCTCACTGACCCTTCAGTGAGGTAACAGTGACAAAAAAACTCTCTTCATGGAAGGAGATGTAGGTCAGAGAGTCCAAGCCACAGAAGGGCAATAATGGAAGAAAGCACAGCCTGATTCCACTCTTTGGAAACACGTAAGAATCGGACAGCAACTGTGGTATCACAGAATTCTTGCCATTTTTACCCCATTACTCTACTAATTAAGAGTTTGAACAGTGGGACTACACACACATTTCCCATGCCCACAGCACAGAAGGGAATGGGAAAATTGCGTGAATGCAGATTAGCATCTGAGGATGTCCAGAGCAATAGATAAGCTATTGAAACTCAGTCAACTTGGAATTTATCACCAACTCTCATTTTACAACATCTTTTCTTAAGACCGCTACTTATTGCCTCTGCTTTCTAAGTTTTTAGATATTTAATATAATACCAAAATAAAGTAGAAGTTTTCTCGTTCCTGTTGGGTAGATGACCAATGTCAAGAATGAAAACAGTGACGCCCAGTTCTGGATGTACAAGCTTCTATTGCCCAAGCTACAAGAGCCAGGCAAGTAATCTCAGGAACTGCACTGGGCCACAAATCTTCAGGGAAAACAAGTAACTGTATGTCCACGCTAGCAGGGAACACAGAGGCACCAGAACATAAGGATAGATCAGGACAGCCAATACTAAGGACCCCACATCTTCAGGTGTACACCCTGCAAGCAGCTGCCCAGAATCCCGGTCTCCCAGGCTGCTGGTAGCTGGAGCTGCAGTCCCACTCCAGCTGCTGGTACCTGGACCCCCACTCCAGTCACCAGCACTATGGACATGTGGGCACCCATGACCTGTGGTCCCATTCCAGCTGCTGACACTTGGCTCTGCTCACTCTGGTCTTTCCCACTGCTTCACGGACAGACTGGCACACGGACTAGTCCACTATTTATATATGACCCACCCTTTTTATCTCCTTAATCCTCTATTTTCCCAGGCTCACTCCTCTCCAGGTCACCTAAACCTCTCCCTTTCCCTGACCTTTTTTCCTTCACTATGCATCCCGTAAGTCCTGCATCCTGCTTGGATTTAAAGGTGTATTTCTAGCTCCTTCTCCCCTCATTTAAAAACCTACATATATATATTTGATATTATATAATTGAGTATCACGTGCCCAATTCTTCAACAGCTTACACAGACTTTCTGCTACTGGTAGGTGGAAGAGGTCGCCTCATTTTCCTAATTGAGCTAATTAGAAAGACAGCTTGAGGATGTCGACTTCATCACCAGTGAGAATCACTCTCTTAATACCAATAAACACTGCAATCTTGCATAGGAACCTATCAGCATGGTCTGCTCTGGCTTTTATTTTCCTTCTCAAAAGAGAGGTAATGATTTCAGGTTTAAATCCTATTTTCAAGAAACTCTGAGGAAGATTAAAGGGTGTGGGTTTCTTGAGCACCACTGGATTTTATTTGCAGTCCAGTCAAGTTGACAAAGGAAATGCTGTGCCAACATTTCTTTTTTTCCAACCTGGAAGGCTTGGGAACAACTCCAGCCACTCCAAGATGGAACTATGAGACTCAAAACAGCAGCCCATCATGTCCAGTAAGGGGGCTTGCAGTGTGAGATTCTGGTAACCTTTCATCAGCAAAACAATGAACACTGCTAGTTCCAGTTAAAACATTATGGCTAGGCTGGATAGATAAAGCTAGTAAGAGCACTGAGCAAGAAATTTGAAATTTCTGATTTCCTATTTAAAAGGAATCTATTTTCTGCCAGGACCACGCTTATGCTATACTACAATTACTGGGTACATCCCTGTGTATCAGTTACCAATATCACAAAAACTGATAAAAGGAAAATTGCAGTACTTACTTGGTACTGCATAGAAGTGGTTTGTTTATATACTCTTTAGTTATGCTGTACCTACAGAAAATATTCATTGCTTGGCTGCAGTGGGTATTAGAAAGAACCCCTTTCAATAGTCCCACACTTTAAAAATTGAAAAAAAATTATACCAGGCAAAAGAGCCAGCTGAAAGACTGCCACTCTTTATGCTGACTTGCAGTCCAAATCTGCATGCAGAGCTCCTGAATTCAGTGTCTCCTCTAAACCATCCTCACACTTAAGTTACTTGTGGTGAGGGTTTGCCATTTATGAATTTTCATTTGTTGGGCTCAGGCCCTCAAAGCACGAAACAGAGAAAACTACTTAATGAAAACTAAGTTTGGTAGACAGCAACATCACTATGTTAGTTCCAGGCCACACATTTCCTCTACTAGTAAATGCAGTAGAGGGGTTCAGGATTTTACTGAATTTTGTTTGCTTGCAGTGGTAGCAAAGGCCTTCCTTTAGCCACTCCATAGGAGAGGGAGGCATTCTCAGCCAAATAATCATAGCTCCTGTAAAGGCATTTGAAAGGAATGCAGTGTTTTGACATAGCCACAGGCTTTCTCTGGACACCTTCTGGCTTCCGATTGCGGAGGAAGTTTGCTGGAAGAAGTAATTTTTGGTAATTCTGTCTGAGCCAAAACTTATGTGAGGGCAAGATGTCCTATTTTTGTTGTGTCTAAATCTCCACTTTCCTTCAGAAATGCAACACCAGCCTGAAACTGAGTTTTGCACAGAAACAATCCACTCTAACACAAGCTGATTTTACTTGCTGTGCGGGGATGCACTGAGGTGCTGAGCTGCTGAAGTAGTCTAAAATCCTCAGCAGCTGTTATTTCTATGCAAATATAGATGTAGAGAGGCAACAATTTGTCATTACTAATTTTGTCCAGGAGATGAGAGACACCAGCAAGGTTCTTATACCAACATTACTGTAGGAGGCAAGGGAAGAGCAGGCACTTCATTATTATGTGCATAGCACAGATGAGGTGGATTGCCTTGGCAGTGGCAAATCTGTCTAGCATTTTTGTACTAGAAGAAATTCCTTCTGAAAAATGAATTCACAGTAAACCCACATTTTAGCAGGTAGGAACGTCACACACAAACCCAGATCTTGCTGCAACTTCTTGTTCTGAAAGACAACTCATGCATTTTGAAAAAAGTTATTTATTTTCACTGCTTTAATCTACTGTAGTGTTAGAACTTAACATAAGCATCCACTCTTCTACTGTCCTATTTACAATCCATTGAAATGTATACTCTACAAATACAATACATATTTTCAGAAATGTAAGGGAAATGCACAATTTCGTAAGGTTTAAAAAAGTGACACTCATCTGTACAGGATCCTCAAATCATCCAAAAAGTAAAATTTACAAGGCAGTATCCACACAGCTATGTAAGGGCAGGTGCTACAGTGACAAAGCAGCAAACTTGCTAATACAATAAAATACAGAAAATTAAAGTGTTTTGGGGCACCAGGTAATACACTTAGTACCACTGAAGTTGTAAATTTAGTAATACCCATATTTCTAGAAACATGTAACTGCAAACCTGGAGAACATTCTGAAAAATATTAAACATTATATACACATGAGGTAAATGTACCTTGGTCTTTTAAGAGGTAATTTGAGTTTAAAGCAACCGATATGGTGAAGGGGTTTTTTTGTTTGTTTTTTAAACACAAAATGATTAACACATTGCAATCATTTCAGTGGCACAATATAAACAAGGAACTAACTAAAAGGTGAATTTCATGTCAATCACACTCAGAGCCATTACTGAAAAAATAAAATAGCCTCTTACTTCATTTGACACCTTCATGTCCCCATACAGTCAATCCCAACGTCTTTACCTATATACAAAGTCTTTCTTAGGATTACAAGCAGAACCATTGGAGGGTGACAGTGTGTCATACTTGGAAAATCTGCTTGAGAAACATCCCAGAATTCCAGCTTTTAAGGTTGGAAGGTCCCTGAAGAATTCCAGCATTTCAAAAATGACATTTCAGTCTTTTCAGCATCAGACCATTTCCAATGCTCCTTGTTCTTCATGTCCGTATCCATCTGGTCACAAGTCTGTAAACCAAACTGAGGCTTCAATGCTACTAAAATGTAAAGTTGATTAAATCCACAAAACTTAAGTGAATGTATAATGTACGTAATATTTACAATAAACATTTGCATCAGTATTAATCAGAAACTGTTTTGGTATATACTTGAAATGATACAAAATTAATAATTTGAATGCTAAAATATTTTGGTCCCCCTGGATTTCCAAGAGCAGATCTGGTGATATTACAATCTTAATTTAAAAAATACTTATGTGTACCTGTGTCCATATATATAAGATATGATCTTACACAGGTAACATTTAAAGTTACATAATATATACAGACACAGCCTTTGTAAAAGGTGTTCAGTTCATATAATGGAAAAGAAGAACAAAGCTTGAAGTCATGGTGTCAGAACTGAGCATACATATAGCTCTATTCAGAATTTTCCTGTTCTGCAACCCAATAAGAATGATAAGGTTGTTCTAAAATACTGTTCCTTATGTCATACACTGTGTCAAGCATCCTTCTGTGCTTTGTTTTTGCAAGCTTCTATTACAGAGCTAAATTTTGAACAAGGTAAAGAACAGTTACTAGCAATTCAGAATGCAGATTTGCAGGTGGTTGAGACAATATAACACACACTTATATTGTTGACAGAATCATCTGTGAGCCATGATGCTGTTCAGCTGCTGTACATCATCTTTAAAATGCAACAGAACTGTTCCTTATATTTTAGGAAATTAAATGTTACGCTGATAAGGTTCCGTGGGTGCTAAAAAAGCCACTAAAAATTCTTTGATGAATTTCACCGCAAGCTCTCCTGTTACCAACAAAATTACTATAGACCTCCGAGGCACTCCAGTAGCCTGATATTTCTGAAGTAGGAGCTGTACCATTTGTATCTATGGTAGCACCTCAGGACACCTATAAAAATTTGAAATGTAACAAAGTTATGAAACAAAAAAGTACAATGGCTAACTAGGAAGCCTTTGAAACTAACATGGAGATCCTGACCTATTTTCACGATGACCCATTTTCTTTAAGTATCTCTACAGATAAACAGAGCTTGCTAGAGAGGCTGCCAAGTAGGTAGGCTTGGGAGTTACATTATATTCAAACATTTATTTTGAACAGTCATAATTGAAAAATTCTGTGGTGCACAACTGTCCAAATGCACAAAGGCATAGTTTATTTAAAATACCTACATGGAGTATTTTTTAATCCAGCTTTGATTGACAGAGGCCCGAAGCACGTAAGCCCGACTTGTCAGATAATGCCAAACAAACATAAGCGTGACAGCTGTATCTATGTTTAAGCCTGATTGTTTTCTAAGAACTTCTCTTATTTTTCCCTTTTCTCCTGGATACTGTCTTCCAGCATGAATAAACTCATCCATTTTGTTGTTGATAAAAGCATTTCATTATTTGCAGTTCGACCTTTGAGGATCTGTAATTCTGACATCATTTAAACTTATCTCCAAGCAAGCAGTAAGAATACAGAAATAAACAAAAATTAAGTGTTAAGGCTTTTCTTGGGTAAGGCTTGTGTCACCTATGCAGCCTCATCTTCCTGGGCCCCATTCCTCTTCCTGCTTTAGCTGCCACACAGATCACAGAACAGAACCTCGACTGTGCTGCTGCCAGCAACCACCCTGCCACTGCCACCATCTTGATGACAAACTCTCAGTGGGCTCTATGCTGAGGGATGAAAAGGAAGCTAAGTTAAAGGTTGCCATGTGTGTTGCATAATGGGATAGGTATTGATGTGTTCTGGAGAATGGCAGGTTAGGCAGCATATTAATTACCAGGCATATTTACGTACTGAAATACTACTGTTTTGGATATTAATGAAACCAAAGGTCAACCAGACTCTTCCTAAAATTGCAAGTAAAAAAATATCCTGGTAACAGCAGGTTTTTGTTGTACATTTGGGCAGGAAGCAATTTGATTTCTAAACAAGTTTGTGAAAATCTTATGATACCCTTAAAAGCTCAGGGAAATCTTGACTAAAGCCATGCATATTCTGCTGTGTTCTTACGACAACACAAGCCACCATAAGCTTTGTTCTTCTATGAAGAGGATTGCTGGAACCCCCTGGTATTTGTATCCAAAGACCTGCAGCTCACCACCTTCTCTAGCTCACCACTTTGTGTATGAGGCACACACAACATACATGCACATAAAATTTATAAGCAGCTTTGAACTTTCTAGTACAAAAGCCCAAATAACTTTTCTCTAATTACAGGTGCACTTAATCCTTGTGTAATTGCAAATATTGTTCTTTGAGCCTTAAGACTCAGCAGAACTGCACAGAAAATATGCTTTTCATATTTACTTAATGAAGCAAAATCTCCCTCAACATTTTACGCTTCTTGCTACTCTTCTGAAGTAGATAGGTACTTCAAGCATTTTAGAAGTACCACTTGATAAAAAAAATCTTCTACATAATTATGACTCATAACTTGACAATTACAAAATATGACAGTGAATTTACTAACTTACACTATTTAGAACTCCTAGAGTGGTTTCAAGAATCAGATTTTGGTAAAATTGAAGATATTCCATGAATTATGTACTCACTGTTGCAACAAGTGAGAGTTAGATCTTGGCTAGGCAAAAGAACAATTTTCAAATTGTATTTTTGAAACCAAAAGTATCATAGGCTTTGTACGTCCCTACTATTTTGCATTAAAAGACTCAAAAGTGGCACTTACTGGTGTAATACAATCTATTTTGAAGGCAATGTAATGTTCTGAAAAAGTGGAAAAAACCCAGTCATCATGTATAAAGTATAGTTGCATAAGTTATGTTCCCACAACTGAATGAGGTCAATTTGTAAGTCAAGGTAAGAGTCCAAAAGATACACTACCTTAATAGCTAGCAAGGTTTATACTCCAATAGTACATTCACAATCTGAATCAAGGAATCAAGACAGTGGTTCAGAATAGTCAATGTACCAGGCAGGAATAAAGTTGTTTTAAGAGCCATCAATGCACTGTAGAACAATATAGTGAACCAGTTTCATTTTAAAAGTGACCTCCTACTTTTAGCACAGTTAACTAGCAAAGACCAGCTATTAACTTCCCAAATAAAAAATTATAGATTAATGAAACTAGAGTACACGATGTTTTGTAAGTAACCTGGGAAAGAGGTTCATAGTGCACAGAAAGACCCAACACAACTGTTTAGCACATCCACAAAAATCCTAATAAGTGACGTTCCTATGAAGTACTAAAAGGCAGCAATATCCTTCTGTTCTCCCAGTGAGGTAGAACAATTAACCTTCTTAACACGCCACTCTGGTGCAGATAGGGATTTTTACAGTGTTCTTCGGTAGCAAATCCAGGATTACATCTTTATCCCCTCCTGTTGACTAAGTTGTGATAATGTTTTCTTAATGCGCAAAGCTGTCAGCCGGGCGGCTCCGTTGGCATACCAGCATTCCCGCATAATTTTTGCCATCACTCGTAATGCCTGGAAAGGAAACACAAGTCATTATATGCACTGCTGTTCCAGTGTAGCCCATGTAACTGCTGCTCTGCCTTAGCCTCTTCAGGCATTTCTCAAGTCCCCTCCTAGTACTACAGCTGCATGGGAGAGTGTACTGTTTAAAAACAAAAAAAATTCTTACTTTATTTACAGAAAAGTAAAACTCTCTAAACACTGTAGAGCAATCCTGATATTTTTCAGTAGACTTTTGGCCCATGAAAAAAATATTTTAATGAAATACTAGTAGCTTGTCTGTAACTGTTTTCTGAATTTTCACATCAGACAAAAATACTCTCTTTTTTATTGCATCTGCAGCTAAGGAGTTAGTTCAATGCACAGCAATTAAGTTTATGAGCTGTCTTCCTCAAATTGAAACTCTGTAAGGATTCTAAAAATTTTTAGTCTTTATCTTTCAAACAGCCATTCTTTGAAATCTGAATGGTTCAATGTATTATTTGTAACAAAGCAAAAAAGAAATACAACAGATGAAATAAAGTAACAGCTCTACATTCCAAAGTACTGTGAAATCTGTATTACATTAGTCATTTCAATCCCAATAACTTCCCGTCTCACAGTTTGTTCGTGCATTCATCACCTCTCTCTCCTTCCTGTGCACCCTTGCCCAACTCTTCTCTCAGTCGTTGAGAGAGATGCCACAACCACACATGCCACAACCCAGGTTCCCTCTATCCAAAGCACCTCATTCTTATCAGTGCCTCCCTGCTCTTGCAGCCCACTGCAGCTGTTCCCCCAAGCTGTGAGTCAGAACACAATGGTGGTAGCCCTCACTGGGCTCCCAGAGCAATGCTATGGAATATTCCCTCTGACCAGTTTGGATCAGCTGTCCTGGCTCTGCTCCCTCATGCTCTTGTCCACCCCCAACCTAGGTGAGAAACAGAATGCCTTGAAGCTATGCAAGCACCGTTCAGCAACAGCTAAACCATCAGTGTGCTATCAGACTGTTTCGGTCACAAAACCAAAACACAGCATTGTGCAGCCTACTATGAAAGACATTGACTCAATCCCAGACAGACACAGCACAATTTATTTGCAATGATGCTTCCTGCATAATGTAATTCAGACTAGCTCTAATTTATATTTGCATCACCTACGCTTCACAGGAAAGGATCCTAGAATCTTCCATGCAGAGTTAGATATTAACTTCTATGAAATTACATTTAAATACTAATGTATAACCAAGGAACAATGCTTTTAATAAAGCCATAATGATTAGAATGAAATCAATTAACTTCTCCTAGAAGCAGCTCTTCTCCCTTCAACAATAAGCATTTTAAGCCACTGAAATCACTAAAAGCTCTAGTGTCCATTAAAGAAGCTTTAGCAAGGTTAGTTAATACCTCACAGCTCTGCCATCTGTTTGGAATATTGGGCCTTAACTTCTGTTCACACACAACTTTCCTCATTTCTTCAACAGAAGGGTCCGAAGGAACGAGGTCATAGTACGGCAACTGGTAATCTTCGTGGATTCCTGTAATAGGTTGAAAATAGCTTTATTTTAGCTAACACTAGATTACATATTCACTTTTTACTGAGTTCCTTATCAGTACCTTACCAGTTCTTGGTTTTCATTTTTAAAAATTGTATCACAATGACTGACAAATAAAATCCTTAACCATACATTGGGAGTGTTTACATTACCGTTACAGGATTATCCTTAAAATTCATAAAAATTGGAAGAGATAAGCTACATCAAATCTTTCATATACTATACTAAAAGCATGCTTCTTCAGAGCACATGATTTAGAACAGCATGCTTCATTTTAAATAAGGTATAGATATTATCTGAACACATTATAGCTAGGTCTAGTGGTGTTTGCCCCTTGCTCACAAGAATATTAGACTTTACCCTTTTCTCCCCTCTGAGTAAATGTTTAAAAAAAAGTTAACATAGACAAGAATATTTCCTATTTTCTTCAACAAGTATGGTTTGTCAATCTAGAAAGAGGCTGAATAGACCAGTTATCATTTACAGGATTAACACTTAGAAAGTCTGAGATATACTGGCTATTACTTTGCACTGTTTTTTGAGCAAACTGTTTTCAGGACCTGAATAAGTTTAAGTTACTTATAATTCCTTAATATGTCCCATTTTGTAAAGATTGCCACATACCGCCAATTGAACACCGCCGAGCTATTTCCCAAAACACTAATCCCATTGCATAGATGTCTGCTCGTTTGAATGACTCAAAATGTTTCATATTTATGGAATCATCTAGAACTTCAGGAGCCATGTACCTGTGTGCAATTAAAAAAAGAAAAAAAAGATTTAATTTCATAAACACTTAAGAGTAAAGAAGTTCAGCACTACTGATCAGCTCAAATCCAAAATAATGTATTTTTGTGGAAAAGGAGATAAAGTAAAAACTGCTTCATTAAGATTACCCAATCAGAGACTCTTCAATGTAAAGGGATAAGTAAACTGAGGGGAACAAGCAAAGAAATAGGGGGAATAAGTAAAATGTGTAACAATAAACATGTAGAGCCATAAACCTAGTAGACAAGAGACAACTGAGACAGTGACAAAGACCGAAAGTCTCCAGTTCCTAACTAATAGGCTATAAAGAAACTCCAGGCATAACTTTATAGAGGTGCAGTCTGGATGTTGTGACTGCTAATAAGTGGGAAACAAGAAGAACACGAGGACTGAGGATATTCAAGGAAGGCCATGCAGATACACAATGCTTATCAAGGAATGTTTAGGAGAAAGGGAACAGAAGTGCGGCAACAGATAGAAAAGGGTAGCAAAGGGGCCAGTTGCATAAGAAGTTGCCAATCTGCACGTGCTGGTAGTAGGATACCAATGTATCCTATTTTATTAAACCCTGACTATTCCCTGCAATCTCACTCTCAACCCCATGTGCACTCATTCTCAAGGAACTGTACGTCGGCAACTGGAGGCAGGCATGAGTCCATTCAGGTCTAGCAACTAGAGTAGCACAAGGGATGAAACTAGAGAGAAGGAGGGGCTCAACATCAATAGCTGGAAGGGGAACTACAGATCCTAGGAGTACATGCCTGGACGTGGTAACAGCACATATCTAGAGCTACTGTGGGGGGACCAGTGTGAATGAATTCTGGGCCAGCAACTGTAGTCTGACAGAAGGTGAAGGAAACCCTGGTGCCATCAACTGGAACAAATGAGCGGGTCTACTTCAGCTACTGAAGTAAGACCATGTCTCACAGGCTTCATGGTCACAGCTTACATGTACCAGCTACAGGGGAGAAAGGGGCCGAGAAAAACAGAGTAAGGTCCTCTCAGCACCAGCAACTGGAATGGGAGTCACAGGTTATAAGGTCTGTGTGGCTGGATGCCAGCTGCTGGGCTGGGCCAGAAGGTTTGCATTTCCCCAACCCTGCACAGCTGGTGTGCAGGGCTGTAATTCACTAGCAACCTTCAAGCTGGTCTAGCCAGCACCCAGGCAGCCCAGGCAGGGATATTTGCCAGGGCAAGGGCCCATGCTGGTATTTGAGGGAACCATGCACAAGGCATGCATACAAGTACATCAGCTGTTTGCTGCTGTGCATTAACCCAGCTGGGGAGTATGAGATCTGTGGAGCACAGGAAAGGGCATTTGACACAGCAAGCCTTGGATGGATGGTTGAGGGGCTCATAAACATACATGGAGTTGTGAGGCTGCAGAAGGGAGTACGTACTTTCACTACTGAAGTTCAATCCCGATCAGCTGAAAAGAAGGAAGGAGACTTGGCTGTCTATACTTATGTTTTATACAAGTTCTGACAGTGTTTTATGTGGGTGTTGAAGACAGCACATGGTGCATAGCAATCTGTATAATCAGCCCTGTCAGCACTGTATGTGTCTGAGTATGACTGGTTGGATCCCAAGGAAGAAAGCAGCAGCCACATCCATGGGCCTCAGATGAACCGAGCCCCAGCCCTTTGGGACACACCAGCTGGGTTCCAGAGGCCAGACAAGAGGAAGCCCCAGCTCCTGTAATCTGACAAATTATAACAGCCACTTAAAACACCCCCCTAACAAGCCTAGAGCAGGAATAGATATGAAGTGCTGGTTAAGAAACCAGCACTGCTAAAAATTTCTGGAGAACAAAGGCTCACTACCATTGTAATACCTGATTCTTCACCATACAGTCTGCAAGTCCCACCCTAAACCATGCCAGGCTTTTTTTTTTCAGTAGTAAATCTTATTTGGGATACAAATTAACAACTGTGCTCACAAATTTGGTTTACTCACATTTCCTGCAAGGAAAAAAATCTGTAACAAACCTTCCCCTAAGAAACAAGGCCTAAAAACTGGTCATGGCATCCAAGTGGTTGTTACCTTGTTTAGTGAATAAGTCTGATATGGGAACATCAAGCAAAATGTCAGTGTGGACCTTACTGCAAGAGCTACTGACAGCAGCATCCCCACTGGCTGCTGGAAAGAACGAATGGTATTTGCTCCATCAAGTCAACATCAGTTGTAGCACTGCTCTCTCATTCTGGTAGGGTTCTGGCAGCTAAATCCAGTAGCTGATGTTTAGCAGTGTGTTTCTCCACATCACCGCCCCAGCAGTCTCAAGCTGACATATCAATGAAGCAGGCCAACAGTGGCACCAGGGCTTTGAAGAGCAGTGTTGACTGGTAAAAAAGCAACATGTGCAGATTACTGGAGATGAATACAGTGCCAGGCAATAGCTCTACCTCTGGAACAGCCACAGAAGCCTAGGCAAGGTTTCATTTAATCAATATCATAGTAGGACTTTCTTTTCCAGTACCAGGGATGGCAGGCAGAATACAAGACACACTACTTAAAAGAAATTCCAGGATTATCACACTTTTCAGAACTCCCTCAGCACTACAGTGTCTTACAGAAATTACATAGATACAAGGAAGCAAGAGCTATCAAGGTAAGTAAAAAAATGCAACCAATAGCTGCATTTGTTCTGAACTACCCAGAACTTCAACAGGGTTTGCTGAGATGAGAGTTCTCCCAAGGCGTATAGATTCCTCACAAGTAATAAACACAGGACAAGCAGAGGACAACTGTCTGAAGTCGAGTGTAAGGTTTACTTCGACAATATTTATTGAATGGAAGTGGAGTATTAAGTATTGTTGCAATCTTTGACACGGACAAGGCTCAAATTGTTCTGGTCCACCCATATCAAAAATGTTTTAATCAAGAATGCAAGATTGTGGTAAATGTTTTAATGCTCTCCAAGGTTTTTGCATTACTGGATACTCTTACGCTACTTCATATGCTTGACGCTGTAAGTGATTACCTTGGAGCCTAGCAGAAAAAATATTTGATCTATCTTAAGATGACACAGGGACGAAAAGAGTGATGGACCTGAAAAAACAACAAACCAAAAACCCCAACCATGGTGCAAGATGTCAGCCAGAAACACTTAAACAAGCAGTAAAGGAGATTGGATGATTCACAGAAGCTGAGACAAAGAACAAGGCTTTTAACAGGAAAGACCGTAAGAGGCCTGAATGTGGCAAAAATTCCACCCCCCCCAGGTGTGACTTCCACTGGCAAATTGACCTCTTACCATGATCATCCATCAATGCATTTAGATTGGCTTTGGCTTCCATGACACAGAATGGTGAATGACTGCTCAAAAGGTCTGAGAGATTATTGCTGGAAAAAGAGAGGCAAAAAGCAAGGAGGTTGTGTAGTGAGGTCAGCAGATCAGCCATTTCATGGCTGTTAGACAAAAGGGAGAGAAGCAGGCATCTCCTCATCAGCTTATGTGTTGGAAACACATTGCTTGGAAGAAACAGTATCTTCGGTTCTGGAGAGAGCAACTCTATTACATAGACTAACTCTGACCTTCTGAGCAAGGTCTGCAGCTCAGTATCATCCAAGAACGAAAGGATAAGTCTACAAAGAAGCATACAACGTATGTTGAGCATGGTCTTGCCAAAAACTTCACGTGCCTGCTGACCTCTTCCTCCCATCTCTTTTAGTCCAAAAGCTCGGTATTAGTTGTCTAAATTTCTTGTACAACATACAGAGAGCTTGGTGTCATCAAACAGACCCATACACAGCATGTTGTGTGGCATCTCCCTTCATCAAGCCTATACTCTACAAGGTAGAGTTTTGCCCATATTTTGTTTAGGTAAACTTCAGAGAAGCACCCATGGCAAGAATTTGCTGCCAAACTTCTTTTAAAACACAACCTATTCGAACTATCAAAAGTAACAGCTGGGCCACACTTCGAAAAATAAATAGAAAGAGAATGAGGGTTTTTTTACTTGCCTCAGGGAGTGAGAGAGGGATTCTATTTCCTTCTCAGTTTAAAGCTCACGTTCCCTGCTTTATGTTGCAGGCTGAGCTGTGAAAGCACACAGTTCACACCCTCTGGTAAAGCTAAGCCTCTGAACAGAAAAGAAATAAAGTCAGAAAATTCAGTCAGAAAGAGGGATCATCAGTTTGACTCAACACCTTGATCACTCACACAAGAGTAAGTCTGCTTGCTCCCTAGACATACATTTTTACAACAATCATTAGAAAAATATAGACTTTTTCAAATCTCCCTGAGCTTGTACACAGAGCTTCCACGTGCAGAAGAGGTACCAGCAGTGGCAATCAATGGGAGTTAAAACTGTCACTGAACAGGTAAGACTTGAACTGTACTATCAGAGGTGCAGAGTTACTTAGCTAAGAATGCACAAGAGGGAGAAGGGTCTAAGCCTCTTACAAGAATGCGCTATTTTCAGAGAGGTAGAAATGACTAATGTCTTTAAAAGGGGAAACAGATTTAGCCCTCCTGCTGCCCACTGCAGCAAGTAAGAGTTGCTACAGCTTTACCCTTGTGAAGAAGCATAAGGCAGATGAACAAGCAATTTAATAATGCCTGTGCAAGAAAAGATCTGGTAAGTGGGATCTGCAAACACAGATGAAAGGATGCTTTCTCCAGCAACTACACTAAAGAAAGTAACTGATTTGTACATCGTTTTTCTTTGCACGTAGGTGTAGTAGAAAATTCAAAAATCACATGTGGCATGCACCCTGCACACAGCTAAATTTACAACAACAAATTCCCAAGAAAGCCTGCTGTTTACTGGAGACTTTGAGAAGGAATAATACCCAGTACCTTATAATCTAGGAGTAGTTCAGAAAATAAATCTTATCTGACCGTTTGTGTGGTATTTTTAAAACTGGCAAAGGACTAGTACAGCAGAGCTTTAGAACAAAGTAATTTCAGTGATACGTGTCAGTAAAACAAATTTTCAGTACACGTTCTAAAAGCTTTAGTTAATTGAGCCTTAAAATAACAGTTAGGGTCTTTTTTCTTTCCAAAAAGACACAGCTCAAGGGGCATCCTAATTCACTGTAAAACCCCAATCAAACCCCCACCCCACAGTATCGCTTACTAAAGGGATATATTAAAAAAAGTATTTTTGATACATAAACTGGAGACTGGACAACATCAACACAATTTTCTCCAACACTGATGGGCTTGGCTGTCACATGCTTCTCCATGAGCAGTGTCCAAACTCCAGTTTGACATAGCACTGAACTTATAGGCATCAGAAGAATGAAAAGTTGCCCACATCCAGAATGGTTGCTGAGGTTCACTGTTAGTGCTGCTATCTCTGTATGCTGTATAGCAGCATAGATTACAAAGGGAAATTTATAAATAACTTCCATTTATTATTGCCTGAAGGTTCACCAATGATAAATTACTGACAGTAAGTTTTATTGCACTTGTGCTGAGTTAAACAGCTCTGAATTCTTCTGAGGGCAAGAAAAACCTGTATTTCCAAATTCAGAAAAAGCTTTTAAGAGAGACTATATTGACTCATCCACTTGAAAGAGTCATCTTTGTCATCTAATACATAAATAGAATCTTAAGTTCTTGCATTTCTCTCACAAATGTGATTCCAAGAAAGCCCATGTACAAGACTCAACACCTTGTATATTCTACCACATAGGCTTCACACTGAGAAACCCAGCTTTTTACTGTCACTATCAATATACTGTCTTACACTCCTGACTGGGCTGCAAGTAATATTTCCATGCAACACATGGCAAGAAGAAGAAAGAAAGAGCGATGAAGTCTCTAAAATCATCAGTCACGAAGTCTCTTAATTGTTTTAATACATACTTGTGCCCTACAACACTTAGCAAGTTTTCAGTATTTTACACATGCCAACATTCAACGTGCTTTTTAAGTGCCTGCCATCTAACTAAAATACCAGCTGGCAAGAAAGCGCCATTACATTTGCCTGCTGCTTATATTTCTATCAGCACAAATTTATATGGGACAAGAAAAACCAAAGCTTTTATTATAAAAGTTGCCTGACACGTCACATAAGTTATTTTACCTTTTTGTTCCCACTCTGTGGTTTGGAGCAATGTCAATTGTGTCTGTAGCTGAATCATGCCTAACTGCCAATCCCAGGTCTGCAATGCAGCATGTTCCATTCTTTTTCACCAATATATTTTTTGATTTTAAATCTCTGTGGGCAATTGCTGGTTTGCCTGTAAGGGAAAAAATTAAAGTAACATATCTGTAAAAAAAACCCCAAACCAACTTGCTTTTATTCTAAGCCTGGTGCAAAATTTTGTTCGAAGTTACAGAATTCCTTCCAGTTCTGACACTTTACGTGCACCAGGGTACCTTCTGAAATCATTCATTGTAGATTGTCTGGCTGTTCAGGAAAGTGCCTTTCATGTTTACTACATTACACCACTCTATTGCTCCCTTCTCTCTTCCTGCAAGTATCTATTGTGCACACATCCTACTAACACTTTGTCTCACCTCAAAGTTAAGAAGATGCTACATGCACCATTACTTGGTGCTTTTTAACAGGTGTTTTGTAGGAAGGATCGTTACATCACAATACCAGAGAAAGGAAGGCAAAAAGCCTTTCAAATTAAGAAGTTCTATTAATTCAGAAATCATCACATGGTAGAACGAGCTACTTATGTGTCATTAAAAAAACCCAAAAAACCAACCAGTATTATCCACATGACAAAAAGAATAATTGTAAGATTACCTTGTGTGCCAACAATTTCCATGTGCAGATGAGCAAGACCACTGGCAGTGGACAAAGCTAATTTTATCATTCCTTCCACTGTTACTGTATACCTGTTCAGGTAATCAAAGAGTGATCCATGCTCATGATAGTCTGACACTAACCACAGCTGAGTCCATGTACCATTGTCTGCAAAATAAAACTGGCATGAATACCACACATACACACACAAAACACAAATAAACAATATATTCCACTTTTATACAATGCTTATGAAGTACAAATTATGTTCTGCAAGTAACCCCTGTAAATTAGACTCTTACATCTTTACTTCTATCCCTGTAACATTTAAATACCTCTGCAAGGGCTGGTAATACCATGGGAGACTTTCTGAGAAGTTTAGTGAGTATTCTTTTATTTAAACTAAAACACAAACCATAGAAAACTGATGTCACTATAATTCTGAGGTGAATATTCAGGGTGCACTATTCATGGTATTAGCCAGGCCTCGCCTTTCCCTAAGTTTCCTGCTGGAGAGGGGGCACAGGGAACAGTGCTGAATGAATAATACAAAGCTAATCCTGTCACTGTCAGTCTACCACAATATTGTCAGGCTAACCATAAAAAAAGTGTTTCAAACTTTGCTCCCTAACTCCTTCAGTCTTCCCATAACCTATCTGCCCTCAGCCTAGGAGACAATTTTTACAGTGGATTTTTCCTCCAGGAGTAGAAGCTTACAGGCAGCAATCAGACACAAAGTTAAATCCCACCTCTGATGACCTCTAAATTGCTGGCCAAAATTGAGGTTTCCAGGAAGCACAAGGGTAAAGAAAGGAAAAAACACTGAGGAAATCAGTTTGCTGTATGACTTTTGATTGAGCTATGACAAACAAGACAGGCCACAATACATTTGTAGATATCCCAAGGCATACAAATGACATATAAGAACTTAATTGTTCACATTGTTAAAGCAGTGGACATAAAATACCTTTAAGTTTAAGCCACACAAAGAAGACTATCAAAGGAATTCAAATCAAGAGGGAAGCAAAAGTATTTTTTACCTTAGAAGTAGAAATATACCCAGGAAAGAACAACCTGCCACCAAATAGGTTTTCTAATTTTGTTGTGTTATAAAAGCAACTCTCCTGTGGCAGACTTGAAAAATGTTTTTATAGCCAGCTACTTTTATAGAAGAATCTTTCATCTCTTTAGAAGAGTAGTTATCCCATAAAAGATATCAGTTGGACTCCTATCCTGAATTATATAGCCCCTATTCTCTCAGAACAAGTGAGAACACTCAGCACAAGTCAAAAAGTTGTCTCGTTATGTGATAGTCCCTAAAGATTGCTCAAGAATTAAATATGAAGAACATGAAAAAGGGAAGAAAGTTCAGAACTTACTTCCTATCATAAACATATTCAAAAATTTTTACTTTCCAAAGAACACACTTGTCCAGAAAAGCCAGAAGCACAAAACACCTGCTCTACAGATTGACAGAAACTACCTTTATAGAAACACTTGTGCTTATCTTTAACTAAACACTTTGGTGTGGGGTGGGAAAAATTGCAAGCCTCCCTTTTATTTGGATGTTTCTAAGGAAGTCAGTGATGCCATTAAAAAATAATCTAAAAAGAAAAGAAAAATAAAAAACCCCCCAAATTAAAAGACCTCCAAATGCTTCAGAGTAGGAATAAGACTAATCTACATTCAAACAATTCCCATAATGGAAAGAGAACTACGGCTTGCTACATTTACAGAGTAGTCTCAACTAAGTTGTTTAAACAGGCAAAAAAACCCCCAACCAACCAAAAAACCCCAAACCAACCAACCAAAACAAACAAACAAAAACCCAACAAAACCCCCTCCAAAAAACCCAACCAACCAACCAAAAAAACCAACAAAAAACCCCACCAAAAACCCAAGCCAAAACAAAAAAAACCCAAACCAAACAAAACCAAAAAACAACTCAGTCACATACTCCAAACTGTAAAAGACTGGTAAAAAGCTACTATTGCTGCAGGAAGAGTCTTTTATGTCCACAGAAGGGACACCTAAGTTTTGTTTTTTTGAAAAGGAATAAGGAAATTAAAGATTTTTTTCTAAAATATCTTCAATTATTTTCTGGTTAGAACTGCTGCATCTCTTGCTACTTTGCAATATCCAAGCACAAACTTGCAGAACTCAGCACAGTATTAAATGTGACTTTTTCCAAAGAGAATTACAGTCTCTGAAGAGTCAATCCAACAGTACTGGCTTCACTAAACCAGTCTTACAGAACCATTCGAAACAGGTATGAGTTCACAGCCACAGAAAAGACACTCTTAAATACACATAGTCAAAGAACTACAAAGAGCTGAAAAAGATCCAAGTAAACTAACCTTATCACTTCAGAATATTTTCTTCACTCAATTTTATTCTACTGCTTCATCAGTTATGACCCTACATTGCTTGAAATAATCCTCTCCTGGGCACTAACACCATACACACTCATTGCTTGGTCCTGTACTTGATTTCTTCTCCCGTTTCTTAGGAGTGGGATACCTCAGCAGGTGTCTATACTAATAGACACCTAGCTGTAAGGAGGGAAGTTAAACTAAATTAGTCTACCAGACCTATTGTGTTTAAACAGCTCTATAAAAGATTTCAGTTACTGAAGAATTGATTTGATTCAAGCTTTCACAGTTTTAATTCAAGACTATGGTGCTTTTGCATAAAGATGCTCCCCTCTTAATGCTACGTTCCCTCCCAAGAGGAGAATATGCTGCTGATTACAGACCCTTCTATTCAGTTTTATCTTATTTATTACCTGCAAGTTTTAATATTCAAGCTTTACCTTCCTTCCAAAGAAGAAATATAAGCTGGGCTTACCATCCAGTCTGAGAAGAACAATGATTCTTTCATATTATATGCCATATTTGTTGCCCTTCAAGCAGATTTTAAGAAGAGACAGTGCTACATCCAAACCTACATGAATAATATTAATTACAGACAAATTGCTGAAATGCAGCAATAGGTCCACTGTCCAGCTATCAGAAGGGACCTACTATGTTTTTCTTGCCTTGCTGTATTTGACAAGCTATACATTTGTTTAGCACTCTAAGCAGAACATAAACGGAAGTCTTCTTATTCTGTTGACAGTAGTTAATTATTACCAAGTAATAATTAACCTGACCCTGAGTATTTTTGGCTGCACAGTAAACAGCATCTGCCATGAAGCTTTCAATCACAGGATTTGCATTATCAGGTAAGAAAAAGTAATTACACTCAATAGTAACTACATACAGTAGCCCAGCTTTCCATGATAAGGTAATCTAACTTAGTTTATATACACACAATAATCAAGAATCCCAAACAATTGCAGAATGTTCAAAAAAATTACAAAAAATTTACAAGTGTTATTGGAAATATATTTAAGAGATTAATTATGGTTATTTCACCTATTTCAAGAGACCTGAAAGTATTTTATATTATCAAAATCACTCAGAAGTAAAAGGTTTTCCTTTTTTAACTCTAAAAAAATTATTGAAATTCTGAGTAAAGAACCCTTCAGGTTTGTTGTCAGGAGACTGATTACAGTTTGGGAAAAACATTAGTGACGTTCAAGCAAGATTCATCTTAGTAGAGCTGACTCTTGAGGAAAGGAATTTATACAATTGCTATATCAAATATATAATTAAGTCTCAATTAAAATTCAATTTACTGAAATCACTTGCGGAAAATGATTTTTTTTACATCAGCACTAGCAAAACAAAAATGTTTTCTGTGGTGTCATGTAGTAAATGTTTCAAAGTAGAGATTCAGCCATTTTTGGCATGCAGATAACTTAACATTAAAAAAACAGAACAACAGGAAGAAGCAGTGAAAAGACCAGATTCAGATGGGATCTACAACTAGAAATCTCTTAGAAACAAGATATTCAGGGAGATGGCACTTTTGTAAGTGACTGGAGCATGACTGGTGTCTTGTTAGCAAAACAGCTTGACTATCATATTGACAGAGTCACCTGATTAAATAATGAAAAGCACTTGAGCTGTGCAGATTCCTTCTTTTCAGGCTAAAGCCAGAGCTTCGAAAAGAATAAATGGCTGAAATATTACTTCTGAAGAGGCAGGAATTCTGCTCATTTCTTTGCAGCATATTGTTTAACATCACTCTTGGGGATCTACTTACCATGAAAGGTATTCTGACTGAACCAAACTATCATCTAGGGAAGTGCAGCTTTTAGTTAAGGGGAAGGAATGGAGAAGTCAAGGTATTTTAGTGCATAAAGTTATCTGGAAGTGTGCAGTGCAAGACTACACCTTATTTTAATTTGCCTACAGACAGTTATGATTATAGCCAGCTAATGCAGAGAAACCTTTAGTACTGTAAACCGAGGTTGCTGACACTACTCTTCTGCTACTAGAATAGTAGAGATAAGGAGTCCCTGATACACTTTACCTTCAAGTACCTGGGTTAGAAAGAACAAAACAAAAAAACATGCACAAAACAAACTGTGTGTTTAGATGGTTCAAAACAAGACAACACATGGCCCTGAAAGTAACTGCCCTGACCTAGCAGTATTTGGAAGTTAGCACATACTTTGTCTTGATGCAAAGAGCTACCCAGAACACAAAAGTGCTTGTCAGGCAGACCACAACTGCAGTTAAAGTAATTCATTGCTTCAGCCCTCAAGGTGCCTTAACTGCAGCACCTATTTCCCAGTAGATTACAGGATGGGAAGCAGACAGATTGGATCAGCTCCTGTAGGCTTCTGAACATGATACAGTTCTGGGGAAGTAGAAGAGAAGAACATGCCATTAAGGCACATGGACTAAACAGTGTAGTAGAAAAAGGGGTGAAGACAGCAGTTCAGTCACAAGCTCTAATCTAAACACACACCCGCCTACCCAAAGGAACCCCTTCCACCAATTTTAAATAGCCAGCCAGATGTTCCTCAGCAGTTGTGAAAAACTGCAGAAGCAGTAAGAGAAAAGACCTAATTAATGCCTTCAGCAGCAGCAAGAACTACAGCACACCTTGGTTCTACTAGCTCCTGTACTAGTCCTTTGCCAGTTTTAAAATTACTAGTACTCCTGTATCTCTGCAGTCATCTTTGCAATACCTCAGACACACAGATTCTTGCAGTCTAATGAATTTGTGCATTCCAGGTAGGCTGTAGTAACTCCTGAATGCATTCAAAACTCAGCCCTACAGAGAAATGGATGCAAACCCTCCACATATATTATTGCTGTGAATGAATACACAATCTTGCACCTGGCACCACACAAACATTTATCAGTTAGCACCAGCATCTACAATGAAAGACTGTTCATAGGTGTTCTTAAGCCACTGGTCTCTAAAGCCATGCGGTGATACACCTGCTCCTTTCAGAGTACCACGATAGTGCACCTGCTAAACTGGGAGAACTACACCCATAATGGTCCCTCTGCGTTCTCCTGTTCAATGGGATACAGGTGCCCTGAAGTACTCTAAACAAGAATTGAAGTATTAACCTCCTTCAATATTCAGGACTGAATCCTTAGCCCAGGGAGTGAATGATGTGTACAGATTTCCTCACTGAGATAATTCAGAAGCTTATACTATGAATTAATTCTGCATTGACGGGTTAAAAATAACAACACAGATTTCTACATCTGCTCAGACAGCAATACTGTTGGAGAACATAGCCAAGAATAGCAGCATTTTCAAAACACATTTTTATCTATTTTTCAAATACCAGACACCAATTAGTTGTCAATAAAGTAGAAGAGCCTTGCCCTGAAAACCTAAAACCTCAAATAATGCCATGACCTATCAGTTAAGGATTTCTTCTTTGTATGTAAAGCATATTAACAGAAAAACCAGAAAAAAATTCATATCACATTATATTTTGTTACAAGGAAAGTAAAGATGACCAAGTCAAATGCTATAGCATCTGCAACACAAACCAGCAATTAAGAAATTATTTTAAAAACCAACCCATTTAGGAAACCTTTCTCATACCTGCTCTGCACAGTAGTCAAGTGCATTTTTGGGACAAACTACCAGGAAGTTTCAGGCAAAATGAGACACTGGTATACTCAACCATAGATGAATTTTGTTAAAAGTTGCAACTAAGGCATTGCAATATATCCTTTATGCTTTTAAGTGAGAATTAGAAGCTAAAGCTTCTGCAGAGATGGCTCTTCATTTCTGGCTTTAATGAAGCTGATCTAATTTTAAACCCAGGCTTTTAAACTCCCCTAGGCCAGCCAAAGCAAACTCAAGCTCTTGCAGGTGCTAGTAGTATCAAACACAGTTTTAGTCATGAAAATAAGACAGTTTCTAATGGTAAGCGTAATAAGCTGCAGGAAAAAGCTGCCTGGTATGGTGTTGGTCTGCAAGCTCTTGGAGAATAACAAGTTGCACAAACATCTGTTAGGAGCAAATTAACTGCAGACAACTCTTTCCTGGAGAAGTGCTCTGCACAATCTCTCGGATTCAGTTCCAATTTTACAGATTTATATAGATACAGAAACTTGAAATTAATCTAATGGTAATTAAAAAGAACTTTATTTACACAAATACTTCAACCTCAGTAAAACCATTTAGGAACTTCCCACAAAACTGAGAGCCCTTTAAAAATTCAGCATGTGTGGGAATCATTGACTGCTCCCTAATGTGACAGAATTTTCTGTTGATGCTTTCTTCACAAAGAAGTCAAAGGCCATTTGTGGTGAAACATGCCATTTCAGATGAAAATAACTGAACAAAACAGCATCTTAACATCTTATCTCCCCTTAATAAAAGAAATTCCAAACTTGTTTTGGTTTTGTCAGATTCTCGCATCTTTAATTGAACTGCAGGAAAATCCAAGAAACTTTAATCTGACTGAAATCACAACAAATCAAGTTGAAAAAATGGTTCCTCTTGGTGGCTTATCAGGAGAGCTTCAGGAAGCAGGTATAGTTTTTTACTATTAGGAACAAATCACTAATTCAATTTTTCCAATTTATTTTCTAACTGGACTTCTAAAAGAATAATGTCTCATAATTCAGCCTTAAGAATAAATCCTCTACCTCCTACTTTGTATCAGGACAACAGGATTAGACATGATCTCTTTCAGTCCCACACATCTATATTATTAGGCTATGAGGTAATGACAGGTACAAGTATTCAGCAGATGTGTGGGCTCACAGGATAAGGCATCTCCAAAGCATTTTAAACAAATTTAAACAAAGCATGTTCTTCAGAAAAAAAAGAAAGTGTACTTTTTCCTTCATTAAACCTATGAAAAGCATGCCAAACCCTGAACTGCTCCAGTTAACAAAACTATTTTTCACCACTCTTAAATGGATCCTCAAAACATTTTTTCCCGTTCATGTACTGTCTATTCTGACCAGGTGCAGAATCAGCAAAATTAATTCATAGTGTCACCAACCTTTGTTGTCTGCAGCTATAAATCCAAGAATGTTTTCATGGCGTAGCATAACTGTCTGATAAATTTCTGCTTCTCGAAACCATGAGCGTTCCTCTCTTGAAGAGAAGATCTTCACAGCAACTTCTTCTCCTCTCCACTTCCCTCTCCAGACTTCTCCAAAGCGACCCTTACCAATGCTTTCTTGAAGTACTATAGTTCTTGCAATTGTTCTTTGCACAAGTAAAGGTAAACCTAAAAAGAAGATTTTACATTAACCTTAAATATCACTCTACAGAATTAGCACTTATCCCAAATACTGAATATCAGATCCTATTTCTATTATGGTATTTCTCTTAGAATGCACCTACTCTCTAAGATTTTAACTGCTTGTTGAGAACTGCTAGCAGGCACATAGGTAAGATTCTGCCTTCACCCTTAAAAAGCCAGCATAACAAGTACTCAAAAATATGCTACAAACTACCTCTACAGTTGTTAAAAGCACAACACACACTTCCTTTCAGTTAAGAACACTGTCACTTGCTGATCCATAAAACGCTATTTAAACAACAAAAAAAAGAAGCAACGATGAGGCAGGCAGGACGAGGTTTAGGGGTTTTTTTTGGTTGCTTGTTTGTTTGGGGTTGTTGGGTTTTTTCTTTACTTTTGAAAAAAGGATCTGCCCATAACTCTCCTGGCAAAGCAGTTTAAGAGCACTTTTGCTACTGATTAATTTACTTGGCTTATCACTAGATAGTCCATTTCTAAGTTAAAGTTAAACCACACTTATCAGCAACACCGACTGCTGAAAATCCACACTCATGCCCAAGTGTGCCAATAGCCTCTTAGTAAATCCCGAGTCACTGTAAAATAGGAAAACATCCTTGTAACGCAAGCTTCCTGCTTTACAGGCCATTCTTGTGCACCTCACTGTAATTATAACTGAGAAAAATGTTTTTACATTCATGAAGGTTTTACAGCTTTGGAACACTTACATGCTTTCAACACAGAGCACCTCTTAATATGCTTCAGTAATTTTATACAACAAGCAGCACTGGCATCCCTCAACCAGGCTGGGTTTTTGTTTATTTTAAATCTTTCCTGTTGTAACTGCAGGGCTTGTCACTGGATTCCACATGGATATTACACTGCAGGATGAAAGCATCAGCCAGGTTATCTGCTTACAATAAGCTCTTTTAGTATAGGATTATTTCACTTAAACCAAACACTTTACAAAGTAATCTATTACTCTATAATCATTGTTCCAATAGCTGACAGAACACCTGCATTTCCTTATGTTATAGAAAATAAATCCCAACTAATAGCTCAAATAACTAATTCTTGTCCACCTCTGGACATTCTTTGCTAACAACAGCACTAGAAGGACATCTGATCTGGTTGGCAGCATTGCCATGCTTGTGTCTCAGTCTGAAAAGAGCAAATTAAAACAGTGCAGTGCTCAGAAGAGCTCCTCAAAAGTTCTAGACTTACAGGAATTTTCTGCATGGTCTATGCTGATACATGAAGACAGGAAGGAAAAAAAATGTACACCATACCAGCAATTCTTACAGCACCATTGTCGGGTGCTGTAAAAATTTCTACAGAGGAAGTTAAAACTTTTGCTGTAATAGTCCTCAGGTGAATTGTGCTGCATGCCCAAACTATAGAGGCTCTTCCGTGAGGCCTAACCTGCATTCTTTATAGACAGACTTTTGAAATGCAGAAGAGGCCAGGTTAGAACAAACACAGGACCAAACTCAACCCTGAAAACACAAAATTTGACTTCACTGGTGAGAGAAAGTTTCTTCCTTAGGATTTATGCACTACTGCAAAATCTATAGGCAAATGTCAAATACAAGCTGATTTTGTGTACCTGAAATGGGTGATAGGCCATACAGTTGTATCAGAAAACTGTTTGTACATTCTCACTTTCAGATGCACTGCTCTTAACTTGCTGCACCTTTTATAGACATCTCTCCTTGTTTAAAATATATGTCCAAGGATATAACTTAACTGCTACACATATACTAAGCTCCAGACCTTCTAGACAGAAAGCATTTCAGTTTCACATTACAAACTCCCATTCATCACATTAACACATCACTGTAGGATAAAAACCTTACTGTGATCTATCCACTTACTCCTATATTTACATTTACAATATTTACAAGATTCAACTTGCTTCTGTTTGTCTGAAACTGACCTTTCTCTTACTACTGCTGCTTCCAGAAGATTGGAATCCATATTTATCTTGCATTCATAGCAATTCATTACAGACTTTCTGTTGCAGCTGAGCAATTTCCTCGTTTTACTATAGAAGAAACACAGCCCTGTATCACCAGGAACTCGAGCAACTACTGTACTGTAAACCAGACTGTCTGAAAAGCATCTCACAGGAGACAGCTACAGCCTCAGCCTTTCACACATACATTGGGCACAACTGTACTCCAAGCTCTTGGATACACCTTCCTTTAACTGTGCATGAAGAAAGATGATAGCCATTTTGCCAGTCAGGAGAATAAGAAAATTTGAGCCCATATTAAATTCAACAGCAGCTCAATGTTTGACACCTTGTATTTAGCCATAGTCATCTGATTTATTCCTGAAACCTTTTCATAGATCATAAAGTATCCTCAAGCCTTCTGAAAGTCTAACAAAAAAAGAAAGTTCATTTTCTTTTCCATATCTTAAGCACACTCTGATTAGTTTAGTGACTTTCCAATGCATAAGGAGTTTGTAACTAAATTGGATAATTCAGGAATTAAGTTCTAGAGCACTACAGGTAGCCAACAGAAGCAACTGCTAGAATTTTGTTCTTAAGTCTCTGCCCAGAAGACTTCCTCTGATGAGTAATAAAAAAAACATTCCATGAACTGTGAGAAATCTCATTCCCTTCACCTTGTAGGAATTGCAAAATAGTTTTTAAGGAGCTTTACATTCACTTCAATTGATTCAACTTTGCACTGATTTCTGTGACCCTCTGGATTTCTAAATATCTTAAGTTCCTGCTGGAAGTCGCCTACCAATACTATCCAAAGCTTCTCCCCCATTGTAGGCAATTCTTCCTACTCCCTTGTAACTAAGTGACTTCGTCATTTGTGAGTTAAGACAGTAACAGATGGGCGTCCCCATCTGTCTATACAATATGTAGTTGATATTTAGAGATTTGCATCATGATCTGAAAATCATTCTCAGCTCCAAGAGACTTTGAAATCCTTCTCTTAGAAGCTGTAGCTTTACCAGAAGGATCTATTTTAGATGTTTCATTAATTCCTTTCATGGAGTATCTCCTTGTTTCAGGTCTTGTTCGTCATGGAAAAACATAGCAACACTAACGTAAGTCAAGACCGAATAATTAATAGCAGCTTACTATTCATCATTGCAGCAAATGAATCTTATTCCCTTTTGGTCTGAATAGGAAGCTTATTTTTAGAGTTTTGATTATTGCTCTGTTTTATACACTTCTCATCAGAGAATACTGAATTAACAAAATTGGTAGAATCCTTTTTATTTTACTATGAGCTCTTCTGGTCCTTCAGCATGATTTTAAGAGCAGAACATGGCCTTTGGGCCACCAAACGAAACACTTCCTTAGCTGTGCCTCTTGGGTCTGGATTATTTTGCCTGTGCTGTATATTTCCATCCTGTTTTTGCAAGCTCTTGTCCCAACACAATCCCTTTAACACAGTTCAGTTTCTGACAGGGTTAAGCACTGTTTTAGCTAGCAGCCCTGACTCTTCTCCCTTTGAAGACCGTTTTCTCTACCCCCCGTTTATTCCATAAAGGTACAGTCTTCTCAACTTGAAATGTGCTGTACCCAAAGTCTGGACTAAAATACACATTTCAGTGAGATTCAAATGCTGCAGGCATACTTCAAGACACACAAAAGTTATCAATTCAAGTGCTAGGGCACTGTGAATTTGTATAGTCATTGATTGACTAATTTTGAGACAAAGTGACACAGGTCATTGCAAATACACTGCCAACAGTACAGAAAGTAAGTACCTGAAGCATCTCCTATTTCATTGTCATAATCAAAGTGAAGTGGAGAACACTAAATAAGGCTAACACTTGTCTTACAAACAGCTCAACAACATGGAACTCACTGTAGTTGAAGCTAAACCATCCCTTTTAAGGAAACATTCAGCCTTGTTTTACAGCCTTTCAAGCATAAAAGCAAATTAGTGAAGAGACTTCCTTAGGGATAAGTCAAATTCAACCACACTTGTTGGTTTTGTTCCTTGGATGCACTCACCAGTAGCCAACGTTTCAATATCATAGTAGGTCAGGTGCTCTGGGAGTCCAGACCAGCCTAAGTACTCTGAATTCAGCTGTGAAAGTTTAGCAATTCCCTAGCACGCTCCTTTTACCTAAAGGGTAATTTGCAAATAGGCAAGGAAAGAATCAGTAGTTTCTAGCCATTTGCTCCAGGGGAAGAATCCTAAGTTTCTTCTAACTTGGATTCTCTGCTTTTCAAGAGCTTATTTTGAAGGAGTACTTCCAGAGTTTTCAAACAAAAAGACAGGTTCAGAAGCACCACAGGTAAGAAGGCCAGAAGAAAAATGAAAGAATATTCCTGATAACGAATGAAAAGACCAATTGACAACTAGGTTTGCATTTTAATTAGAATTTTTTTTCAGCCTTCCTTAGGAAAAGTCTGGATCTGCAGACATTAAGTAGAAAATTTTACACTTCTAATAGTGTAACAATTATACATATCAAATCTTTTCACATTACAAGATACGTAAATCTCTGACTCCTCCACACTATCTGTATCTCTGACTTCTGCATACCCCCACTAAAAACAAACATAACTGGAAGCCTAAGTCTAGCATTTGCATTTATCAAGCTCTAGCCCAATATATTGGAAGTTTGATTAATCACTTTCATTATTTGATTTAGTTACTCCTGTTGGTAAATGAGAAAATTGAGAAACACAAATTACTAAAACTCCAGTTTAACTAGAGAACAACTTGCCTGTATCAGGATCAAATCTTATTCAGACACACAAAAGCTTTCTCAGCTGAAACATAACTACCTACACACCTAGTGCAAGTTCACCTTCTTTAGGGAGGATATGACTAAAGATGAATTTTTGATCTAGATTTTAAACATGTTCAGCAAGTTACATTAATTTTATTTCACAAAGCAATGGACTCTAAACAGTTTCACCAGTTATTGCCCTTGGGAAAGAAACACAACCTAGATGCTTGGGTTTTGTTGTTTTAATTTTTTCCAGTTCTGGGAAAATAAAGGATTCAGCAGTTGACAATCAAACACCAGTATTTGTTTGCAGAAAGTGTTCTGAAAGGGCATGGATGTTTCAACACATGTTTGCAAGTAGTAGGAATAATTTTCAGTATTAAATTATTTAAACTTTTTACATAGTAGAAGGCTGGTAAAAGGTTGCAGTACACAATTTGATGTCTCCCTTCTTAACATGGACCAGAGATCAATTAATTTATGCAATGATTTACCTGGCACATCATCCCCTAACACCTATTAAACTACATTTCTATGACACAGACCACCATATTCCTATAAGCAATTAATGGTCAGAATTACAATAGCAGAGACTATATGCAGTGAACAGACAAATATCTCATCTTCCCAGAGCAACACCTCTTCAAGTCAGAATTAAAACAAAAAACCATGAAATCAAGGGACAGACATTCATCAAACATGGTCTGCATACTGCATCCATTCTATACACAGAAATGGCTATTTGCAACTGAAAAATATCCTCTGTAAGGAAATAACTGATTAAAATATTAATTCAGAATATTTTCATACACCAATAGCTACATCTATACATTAAGTTTCAATTTAAAGCTAAAAAATACCCTTCACAGAATTATCTAAAAAACATGGAAGATGGTAGTTTAGATAGGCTGTACAGAACAAAAAGGTAAATGATAGCCTTATAGGACAGAAAACATTTACAATAGATGACTGTGATATTCCCTGTGTTATATAATTTATATATAACAGGCTGCTCTGAGAACGATAAGGAATGGCAGGAACAATTCAGTGTTTCCTTTATTTCACTTATTTCCATATATTGAATCTTCACTTACGTCGACTGAATGTACACGGAAGTTGCTTTTCTAGTATTTTCTCCAGTTAATTATAAGTCTAAGTAGATCTGACAATATTAAACAAAAATAGATGTCTTACAAGGCTCTTAAGCACAGAGTAATTACCACTAGAAGTGTCACATTACCTGACCCAGAGCCTGAAGTTGTCATATCATAAATTAAATCCTTTAAAGTAGTTCCTTCTGATATAAAAGGACGATCCAATGAAGGGTCTTCTTCGCTTGGCACACGATGATGAATTACAGTACGATTATGACAAAGATATAGAATTAACATCAGTGAAATGCAGACAAAGCAGACAGGTCCAGCAATGACAGCAGCCAGTTCCACAGGTCCTAGGTTAGAAGCTGGTTTTCCTGGAGTAGGGCCTGAGAGTCAAAATAAAAGAAAATGGTAAAACCATTAGTTTCCTTTTATGCTACTCAACTTACAGTATCCTACAGCAATATTCATATTGTTTGAATGTACTTGTTAAAACTTTTGCACAGTAACTTTTTCAAGAATCAAAGTAAGTACTACAAAGGACAAAAGCAATGTGCTTACTTACACTTTTCATTCAAGTCTTCAAAACTGTCCCTAACATCCCTATCCAGAAGATTACAACTCTTGTTCAAATATCATGAAATTGTCTTTGAATCTAAGGTGTTCTTTAGGCCATCAAATTTACCTACAACTTCCACTCTTATAGAATTCTGTTAGAAAAAATGAAAAAAAAAAAAAAATCAGTCAAAGAAACAAAAAAAGCAAAAATCCCAACCCCCTTACCTGGTGTTGGAATTGGAAGTTCTACTTTATTGCAGAGAGGTGTGTTACAGCAACGAGACACAGTATGGACTCCATCTCTGGTGGAGGGGGAACAAACAAATGGCCTGTCTCGGGGAATCAGATCAATTTCTGCTATACACATACTATTGCGCATTATTTTGTCTGCAGTTCGTGTTACTGAGGCAAAACATACTCCATCTGTCACACACGTAAAGTTGTCTTTTGTACATAGCTGGCAGTAACACTCTAATTCTGTATTGAGAAAAAAACATTAATGTTAGTCTTGGTACATGTTCCGAATTGAGACACAATTTGAATGACTAAAGAAATACAAATTCAAAATGCTAGGAGGCCTTTTTCGTTACACAAACAGAACTGCAACACTAAAAAAATAACACTACAAGACTTTTCAGAGGGAGAAAAAATTTTAGTGGGAGATGAGCAGAAGAAAGTAAAATTTAGATCTGAAGTAATTTCTCCTTACACAACAATGTATTAAAAAACAAAGGCTAAAATCCTAGCTGTTCCTCCAGGTAAAGCACCACCACTACAGTCCTACAAAAGATCTAGACTTTTAAAACAACAGTGTATCACCTACAGCATGCAAGTCTGCTATTTTCAAGCCAAATACAAATAATGTCATTTTTTTCGACAATAACCACAAGTATAGCTTTAGTAAGTGACAAATAGGATACTGTTGGTTACCCAAGATTAATACAGTATGCATTACTTGATGGTTTCCATTTTGTGCCAAAAGGGCAAGTAGCAGCTTAATCCTCATTAAAAACCAAACCCTGCATGACCCTTTCACAGAAGCAGAATGTGGTTTAGAGTTGTTATTTATGAAGCCACAGGAAAACGCTGTCTTACATTACTCAAGGTGGTGATTTACTAAAGCTATCAATTGCAGTAGTAAAGGAGAAGGCATGGGGAGGGAAGCAGGAATGACAGGCTAATCACCCCTAAGATGATCAAGTTTCATTCTTTACATTGCAGAAGTTCTTGGAGAAGGAAGACTACTACTTCTAATTTCTTTCTCCACTCCTTCCTGCATTGACAGCACCAAACCCATGCAGAAAACGGTGCAGTGGCAACAATGAAAGTATCAGTACATCCTCAGTCCACTTGTTCAACTGTGAAGAGCAAAAGCTGACCTAGAACTTGTGCATATGCACACAGAAACATTAAAATACAGAAGCTTAGACAAATTTAAAATCTTAAATATTTATGATTGAAAACCAAAAAATGTCCTGAGTCATAAAAAAGACTTTTGCAAAGCTACATACCAAACTCACACCAAAAGGATGAGGATTAACAGGTGGCAAATAAAAGGTTCTCAAAATCTGAAATCTGGCATTTCACTTAAATTCAAGAGTTTAATATAACCACATGGATTGCCTTGGATTATACACCCCTCTCTGTCACTGGATATCATGGATTTAAATAAATGGCAATCTGAAATATATATGTATATAATATCAAAGTTTGAGTTCTGAGAAACATTCTCTTTTAAAACACCTCCTTCCCCCAAGGTTTTGAATCAAACCAAATCATTGCCAATCATCTGCTCTTACTGAAAAGATTTGATCAAATTCTTAGGATCCATTATAGAAAGATAACCCTGTTTCAGAGAGATCCACCAGCACACAGACCAGTCAGGAAAAGGGAGGAAAAAACCCTACAAATGGGATTACAAAATAATTTTTTTATTGTGAAGATTATTGAAAAAAATAATTAGAAGGTAGATGAAATGAGAACTGGCATTCAGGAAAGTAAATCTTAACACTGCATCTTTTGAAGATGCAATTTCCCATCCACACCTCTCCCTGCCTCATCAGGGAAGTAAGGAAAGTCTTATTACTCAGAGTTTAACTACAAGAACATTTATTTTCCTGTTGCTGTGCCTTTGGTAATTTACACCTGAACAAATTATTTCTTAATCTATTAAAACAATTTTAAAAATTCCTAAAATATTTATACACACTATTTCTTTCAACTTTTTAAATGAGCACACCTTTATCTCACGTGCTTTCTCCATTATTTTTTTTTTTTCTATTTAAACAGTAATTGTGGCTCATCACAACTGCACATGCATCTGAATGCCTACAGCAAGAGACAGATATTCAGTGAGATATATTTACATTGAGTCACTGTGCAGAGGCCAAGTTACTTGAAGTGAAAAATTACGTTTGGGTTGACCTTGTTACACTTATTCATCTTCCTGGTGTTGTGAAGCTGTAGAGACACACTGTTCCAACCATGACTAAATAAAGCATTTTGTGCCCCATCTTCCTCATTCACTTTGCTCCCAGTTCTCTTTTGCTACAGAATTCCCACTTAGTGCAATTTGATACAATTTACACTTTTGTTCTGGTTTGATGCCGCTTTGTTCTTGTTTCCTGCCAAGGCACAGTTCACTGTCACACACAACGAAATTATTTCCTCGGCACAAATAAATCACTACTTCCTTCTGAAGCTGCTCTCCCCCTCCCATAAGAGGGTAAAACAATGCCTAAACAGCTGAATAGCAAAGCTTCTAGGAATACAGATTTTTGCTGCTCTCTAGTGGAGACACACTTCAAAAAAAAATCGTTAAAAATGCTTCAGGCCCCTTCCTACTCTGGCCACTTAACAGTTCTTCATGCCTTCCAAATCGAGCAGGTAACAGTAGAATATCCATGTTTTACTAACAGGTAAACTAATTCAGCCTCTTCAGCAACAATCCATACCAGGAGGTGAGAATATGGAATCGGAATATCCTTGTCCATGTCTCATTCTCCAAGTTCTCTGTGTGTAAAGAACATAAACTGCAACTACACGAACACATCATAGGTGAGATTTAACATCTGTGTGATGAGGAAATGTCAATGACCAACTATAATTAAATCACTTCATTGCCATAAGGAAGTGTTTTCACTTATAACTGATATAAAAGACAACCCCCCTCCCCCAATACTGTTGTCCTCTTGGAGATAGAGATTTTTGCTTTTTGTTCAACTAGTCTCTGTTCTTCTCAAAGAAGTGTTACAGTAACTTTAAAAACTCAGACAGAAACCAGTCAGATCTCCAAGTTCACTTTAATGAATACATTCATTTCTAGAATGGGTTGATATCAGAAAGGGATGAGAAATTAACAACTCTGGTGTAAGGTGATCTTGCAGAGCCAGTAACCTTTCAGGTAAAATGCATGTCAATGCATTCAGTAAACACCATTTAAATCTACTATCACAAAAAGCACTTTCAAAACTATTGAAGAAAACAAAAGTTTTCAATCAAGTCTGTCCATGGCAGAGAACTGTTTTTTTTTTTTCTTGGTTTGGTTTTTTTGTGTTGATTTTTTTTTTTTTAATTATTACAACAGTTTTTGGATGGAACCACTCGCATGAAGCTCCACTACCAACTAATGAAAGTTCATATCTAAGTGATACAAGGCTGGGGAAACAACAGTACAAACAGCTAAACTAATGCACTGAAAGTCATACAGACAACCAGGGACATAGCGAAGAGCAGAAATTGGGACAACATAGCAATCTAGTTCCTTCTATATTGCATTTTGTCACTGCACCGTTACCATTCTACATAGTCATTCCTGCTTTTTGAGACTGACTGCCCTAACAGAAACAGTGAGACAACGCTGTTGTGAAAGTGGGGGTGTGTGCATTATGACATTATCATGTCATACAAGTTATCAACAGCATATTTCTCATATCTCATACCACAAGATTACCTCTTGTGTTGAATACCATTACTTGGGTAATTGCTCAGACTCCGAGTTTGACAGTTTTGCCTTCCCTTTACCAAGTCTCTCTTGCATGAGTGTTGCAGTCTGGAAAGCCCCCAGTGAGGGTAAATTACGCAAGCTGGCAGCATAAATGAGACTCTGAAACTACGCAGCTTGACAAGACTTAAAATTAAGTGGCTCCCAGGACCTCAGATATTAATACTATATACAAAATATGAACAGAGAATTAAGTACACTCTAGCCACTTAACTTTTACAAGTCTGTATCAAAACCAGACTGTTACCTACTGAAACAGTCTTTTTTGTATCTGCTGTCTTTCTGAAGAAAGAAAATTGCAGAAAGACTTTTTTTAGTTACATAAACCCCTATGAATCACGATGTAACATTTGCTAACATCCTGCATCACTACTTCAACCAGTTTAGTGCAGAACATCACCTTCGGCCAAAGAATTTTTAGCTGGAAATTTTAAGTTGAGACATCGTCTTCCAAAGGACACTAACAAGAAGCAGTACAGAAGTTAAAACTTGCGACATGCTCTAAAAAACCTCAAACTCACATCTTATTACAAGCAATTAACAATTTCATATTATTAATACTTTATTTAATAATATAGCTTTGCTTTACAAATTTAAAAAAGACAAGTAGTCTCAGCCTCCCAAAAAGCAACATTTTGCTGAAAAAGATACTTCTCTTGTGATATTATAATGCCTCCTCCACGGAAAGTACTATTTTTGAAACAAAAATTTCACCAGAAAGTAGAACTTCATCAGAAGAACAACCACAACTCTTGGTTTCACAAGATGCAGAGGTTCAAAGGATAAAGGAGCAAGGCTGTGATGTCCAAGAGACAGTAACAGATTGTTGGGGAGACGAGCAAGAGGGTTGTAATGCTCACTGGTAGTTTTTTCCTTGTCCAATAAAATTTGCCAAAGGAAAAAAAGCATAACACATAACAGTGCAAATGTCAGCTTCTGAGTCTGTAATTCAGACAATCCCCTCAAATAATACACCTGAGTCATCTCTGAACTCTTTTAGCTCAAGATACAAAAAGGTTTAGGTCTTAAAATATCTGGGACATAGGTACAGTTTTTAAAACCACAATAGTTCATGACCTTCCTAACACATTCTTCTCACAAAGGCACTAATTAAGTTTCACTGTTGAAAAGTAACAGCACTGGGTATCAAGTTTTCAGGAAAACTTTTAGGTACACTTCATCCATCTTTGTTAAGCAAAACTTCAAGTGCAAACAGCAGGTCTTGTCAACCAAAGTAATGCACTCAAAAAACCAGACAAACTACTTTACTAAGGCCCTACCCTCAACTTGCAAGCAATGATAAAACCTTGTGTAAAATCCCAGCTTCAAAAAAGTGGTATTATATTCTCTGCAGTGTAGGTGCCAAATGGCACTTTCAGTTTTCTTGCCCTCTATCCAAAACACTACCCAGAGATCTATGTTCGTGCCTCCTAGAGCATGTTACAGTAACAATTTGTTTCCGCTATCTTTGGTAGAAGCATATGCTTTAATAAAACTCAAACTAACAGAACAAAGCTGAAATTAAAAGCCCAGATAATAATTTTACTAGCATTATGAAAACAGAAAAATCTTTACTTGCACTTTTAAATTCATTCCACCATCTTAATCAGATTGCTATCTTTGCATTAAGAAGCAATTGCCTGAATACAAGAATTTCCAGGTGGTGACTCCCCAGAACTTTGGAACACTAAAGACTATGGCCTACACAGTGAAAAACAGAAAGCTTATTTTCAGACTCTTACAAATTAGGGCTGTTCTACTGTTCAGCTAGCTGCTGGGATTCATTACATGTCTGACCTCCATATAAACCATATCACAAGACGACTCATCCACACAGTAACATCAGCACATCGCAGAACAGCCCCAACGGAGGCAATCAGAAAATGCCCAACTTCTGTCAACCCCCAATAAGAACACTAAGTACCAGTAGCCAAATCATACCTCGAACTACTTCATCAACTTAGACCACAATGTTCAGGCAGATTAACTGCCTTACCCATACCAGGGCCTCTGGATGAGTTATGGATCAAGAACCCTAGATTTCTCCCGAGTCCCTTGAACAGTGAGGATTCCTCTTTTTTTTTAAACAAAAGGTAGCACGCCACCACTTCCACCCATGAGGTTTTTTATGGAAGTCTGTTGCCTTGTTTTCACACAAAGCTTTTAGACCATAATTTCATGCCTCAGATTAAGGGGAAACTGTTGATTGATGAGACACATTGAAAGGGAAAAAGTTCAAAGCTCAAATTGAGCTAAAACTTCCTTCAACATCTAAATTGAATGCGTTACGTAAGACAGCTTTAAATTATTAAAGCCTGCCGCACCTTTTCAAGAACACAAGAACAACCCATGGGTAACTTAAGCTTATTTCGCTGTTTCCACATCAGAGATCTTCTATCATCTTCAATAAGAGTATGGGTGATTAACACCACATTTTAGTATAGCAAGTTATGCTTTAAGTAACTTTTTTCTCAGCCCGGGTATCATTTTAGATTGAATTATGAACAGCATGGTATAGATCCAGACTAAGGGATGTCTCAAAGCTGTAACTGAAGAAGTTGTGGTGCTTCTCCACTTCCTCTTTAAAACCCAAAGCAATATTCAATCCAACTACAGAAGAATTTAGGAAGATAACTGATTATAAAATGCAGATTTCATCATCTAACTTAGTACAGATGAAACCGAAGCCCACATCAATTCGGGTAGGGTAACACCTGTATACCCCATTAGGCTATATGTCCCAAACTGCTAACCGCAGAACAACATGCACATTTAAAAAAACAAAAAGGAAAAAAGAAAACTACCCAAATCTTGCATTTATGAATGCTGTTAAGCACTCCTGTTTCATGCATTAGCTCTGCAACAGCACAGATCTGGTATCAAACCTCTCTGGCAAAAAAGCACAGGCACAGAAGGCTGGAGGAACAAAACCGTTTCACTGTACAATATTCACCCAAAGACTTAATTTCCACACGGTGAAGCGAGGGAGTGTTGGACCGAAAGTTCACCTGTCCCCCCGCCACCGCGACGGCGGCACACGGTGCTGTGGCGTGCAGCGGAGCGGGGGCAGCCCCTTGTCACCTCCGCGACGTGGGACATTCAACACGTCTCTGCACCGGCCGCTCCTCCCGGCGGCACCGCTGCCACGGCCCTGCGGCGGCCCGGGGCTGCCTCTCCTCCCGCTGCCGGCGCACCCCGCCCGGGAGCCGGGGGGCTCTCAGGGGCTCCGCAGGGAGGGGCGGACGGATAGACGGGGGTGCTCCGCCAGCGGTAACTAAGTTGCCTTCGCGGGCCAGGGCCACACGCACCCGCCTGGGCAGGCATCGGGACACAAAGTTACCCCGGGCAGACGCTGCCCGAAGCGCTGCTAGGCGGGGACGAGTAAGTAGCGGCGGGGGCCGAGGGGAGCCCTCCCCGCCGCCCCTCCCGCGGAGCCGCCGCCGCGCTCGGCCAACAAAGGGCCAAGCGGTCCCCGCCGGGCTCGGACACCGGGGGTGGGGGGGGAGGTGAC